>OY998242.1:32932227-33532227 GCA_963922005.1 Cornus suecica
AGGGAATCATCGCCCACAGAGAGAGACATCCTTCGGTGGGTGATGAACGATTCATAGGGAGAGATTATGACAAAATGAAGATTATAGAATTATTGATGGAGAGTGATATTCGAAAGAATGTATCGGTGGTTGCCATAGTTGGAAGGGGGGGAATGGGAAAGACTGAACTTGCAAAATCAATTTACAATGACAAACAGGTCCTTAAACATTTTGAGCTTAGGATATGGGTGTCTGTTTCTTCCCTTCATGTTAGACAAATAGCAGAAAAGATCATCGAAACACCAACAGGTTCTAATCCTAAAACCCTTTCATTAGACGCACTCCAATCACATCTGGGGCGAGAATTTGATGGAAAGAAATATCTCATTGTGTTGGATGATGTGTGGCACGCCGAAAATGTCACTAATTTGTTGATGGGAGGTGCAAAGGGAAGTAAAGTTTTGGTCACTACTCGCATTCCATTAGTTGCACAGCATGTAGGTGCAAATCCACCCTATTTCTTATCCAGATTGAATTGGGAAGATTCTTGGAGTTTATTTAAGAAAACAGCCTTTAAACAAGGGGAAGGATTAGATAATCCACGTCTGGTGGAAATTGGACTGGAATTTATTCCACAATTTGTTGGAAATCCTCTAGCCCTGACGGTTTTAGGAAGTCTATTATCTGATAAAGGTACAGAAATGGAGTGGTGGGAGTTCAAAGAAAATTATGAGACAAAAGTAAGGTATGATGGAGTAAATAGGACGTTTTCAGTGTTGAAGTTGAGTTATGATTACCTTCCCACATGCTTGAAGCAATGTTTTGGCTTATGCTCCATATATCCTAAGAATCATGTAATTGATAAGCAAAAATTGGTCCAGTTGTGGAGGGCACATGAATTTATTCCATTCTCTGATGAAAATCGGAGTTTGGAGGATGTTGGAGATTCATATTTTAAGACCCTAGAAAGGAGGTTTTTCTTTAAAGATGTGGAAAGGGATCAAAACTCTGATACTATTATCAGTTTTAAATTGCATGATCTTATGCATGACCTTGCAGAATTTGTGTCGGGAACTAAAGAGTCCGTGAATCATTTGTTTGGGAAAGACCTTGAAAGAAGAATCCATCACGTGGCATTTAACTCTTTCCAAGATTCATCATCAGAAAATCCAAGCTCCCTGTATAGAAATGACAATATAGGAACACGTCTCATATCATATCCATATCCCCAAAACTTCTTTTCCATTTTTAGAAGTTTACGGTCATTGGATATGCATAACTTGAGGATGAAGATGGTGCCTAGTTGCGTGGGTAAGATGAAGTATCTAAGGTACCTTGATCTTTCCGAGAATGATATCAAGACACTGCCCAATTCGGTTACCAAGTTGCAAAATTTGCAGACCTTAAAGCTCTCTGAATGTTATCATCTCGAGGAATTTCCAGAAGATATTGGGGAATTGGTCAGCCTTAGGCATCTTGAGCTTGAACTGTGTAATAATTTGAATGGTATGCCATTTGGATTGGGGCATTTGACTTCACTTCATACACTACCGCTGTTCATCACGGGTCCTGGTAGTAGATTAAGTGAATTGAAAGGTCTAAATCATCTACGGGACAAGTTAAAGATTGAACTAAGAAGCTCAGAGTCAGAAGTCGAAGACGGAATCTTGAAGGAGAAAAGTCATCTGAAGTCGTTGGAACTGAATTTACGGCACTGTGACATTCATTTGTTGATTCCAAATCTAGTGACTATTACATTACTGAGTTGTTACGGATGGAAACATCTTCCTCACTTGGGGAAAATTCCTTCCCTCCAATCCCTTGAACTTAGTAGTGTAACTTCTCTAAGGTACATAGAGGAAAACAGCAATAGTAGTGGTGGCGAAGACGAGTCTTCTTCAGTTCCAAGTTCTTCGAAAGGAGGAGGAGAATCAAGAACAACATTTTTCCCATCCCTCAAATATTTGAGTCTTGTTGACTTGCCTAATTTGAAGGGATGGTGGAATAGAGAAGAGCCAACAATCACGGAAACAGCAACAGAGCAACAGCAACTAGTGTCATTGCCACTCTTACCATCATTCCCTTGTCTTTCTCGATCGTATCTCAGAAATTGTCCAAAGCTGGAATCAATGCCTCTGCAACCAAGTTCGGTAGAACTGAAGTTGGATGGGGTCAGCGCGAAGTTAGTACAGCAGCAGCTATCAATGGCAAACCCCGCAATAGATGTCTTGGCCCCTTCATCTTCTTCATCTTGTCCTTTTCCCAGACTGGAGATTCTTTACATCAATGACATTGAGGATCTAGTTTCTCTGCCAGCTGAAGCATTCCAATGTCTCACTTCTCTCTGGAAACTATGGATTTGCAATTGTCGAACACTAACCTCTCTGCCAAGAGGGATGCAATATCTTGTCGCCCTCAAATCTCTGCGGATCCACAACTGCCAAGAGCTTGATTTGTTAGATGCTGACGACGACGACGACGATGATAATGGTGGCGGTGGCATACCATTTCTAGGACTGAAGAACCTAACTTCTCTGGAATTGTCTCAAATTCCGAAGTTGGTGTCTCTTCCTGCAGGGATTCAACACCTCACCTCACTACAATCTCTATCCATTTCGGGGTGTGAAAATTTGATAACTTTAGAGCAGATCGACAAGCTCACATCTCTAGAACAGCTTTCCGTTTCTCTTTGCCCGAGACTCATGTTACTGCCTAAAAGGATGCATATGCTCGCTGCTTTACAGCAACTGAAAATTGAGAAGTGTTCCAAGGTGTTATATGAGAGATATAACAAGGACACTGGGAAATATTGGCCTAGGATCGAACGCATCCCAGATGTTTTAGTCAAAGAATGAAGGTATCCTTCTTTATCTTAATCCTTTATCCACCATATCACTCTATATCCTTCACTTCTCGTCATTCTTGTATTTGTTGAACATTTCGGTTCATTTTTTGCGAAGTTTTGAAAACTTGTATTTTTCAAGTTTTGATCATGCTTCCCCTTTTTTTGATCCTTTTTTCCCGATAAATGATTGGCAAAATACATACATAAATAGAATATAAATATGTTGTCGATATTTGGTAAATATAATTACTTTTTGAGTCTCTCTCTTTTCGTGTTAAAACTTTATTTTGCGAAAATTCTCACTTGATTTAGCTATCATTATTATTCATTAATTCTCAAAGATACTTTTTAATTATTTTTTATTATTATTTTTTTATGAATATGGTTTGCTAGAATGGTTGTAGATTCTAAATATTTGTTGATCTAAGCTGTGTTTTGATCTTCGTCTTCTGTGTTTTGGCCGTGTTGTCAGATTGTTGATGGCGGAAAATTGGTTCTCTCCATGATGTGCTTGATGTATATATATATTTGCTGGATGGCAAGGTGGCCTTATTGGAAGACTATGAATTGGTTTGGGGCATGTTTCGTGGTTTCGGTATTGGTTACGGTATTGGTGTAACGGATTCAAACAATATCGACATCTAAAATAAGTATCGGATGAGTATCGGTGCTAAATAACGGAACTACGGTTTGGGTTGAGGAGGCTAGAGTGTTTCTGTAGTATCAATTGTTTACAATGAGGAGTTGTTTGGTTTGAACTGGTTTTGTTGTCAACTAGTGTGTCTAATGGTGGTTGTGTTTGTAGTGCTTGTGGTTTTGTAGTATCAATTGTGTTAAATTGATGTTTTTAGGTTTTTATTGTTGTAACTTGAATAATGATAGAATTGTGATGGCATATTTTAATTAATGAATATTGTATAAATGTTTTTTGTTCTACTTATTAAGTGAGAATGTTTAGAATGTAGTTAAATTGAAAACTGTTGTTTATATATGCAGTGGGAATTATTACGAAGTATTTTTATGGTGCTTTTCCTTAAAAAGAAAAAAAAAAAAAGTTATATAATTAACCATTTAACATGTTACACGGATACTTAAATATTTTTCCCATAATTATTTTTAATTAATATATAAATATAATATTTAGTTCTTTAATAATGAAGTTTCATAGTTGAACAAATACAAATACATTCATCCTTATGTGTGTATGTAATTTTATATGTTATTTTATTTTTAGATGTATATGTATCTCCCGGGGAGCTAGTAAATTCATAGTCACTTATCACACTAATTGTTGGATATTAATTTTAATTTTAAATGATAATTACTTTATTTGTTATGCTAATCACATCCAACACCGTGATGACAACTTATGCGCACCTCGACTAATTCACGGAATCCATGCAAGGCAACCCCACACGAATCGGGTAAGGCTCGGACTATGTTCGCGGTCGTGACTCTAACGAATTGTTTGCACCTGGTAGTAATTGAACATAAGATCTCATACTTTTTGAAGCACCAAGTCCCAAGTATTTTCCAACTAGGCAAACCCGCTCGGGGTAATCCAAAAGTTGTTTGGATGAAAAGAAAATGCCAAAAACTAAATAGATACCAAAGACGCATTCATGAAGAGCATCAGCTCTTTCTTGAAACAGCTCTATCACCCTGTCAAAACTTATTTCATTTTCAAGGCAAAACCAGCAAAATTCATTATGGTTCCAATAGAACATTTGATTTAGTAAGTTTTAATCTTCTTCATATACTGCACTGCAGAATAGAAGAATCTGTACAAGTGGTTGAAGGCCAGGGAGAGTTTTTCATAATAAGATCAATAAGCGAGTCTTAACCATTACAACTACTAAGATTATACAAGAAAAGCAAAACCAGCTTTCATACATATGAAATAAAACATCTCCTTGCTAAAACACAAACTGAACGGAAATTGGCCTCGTTAACTGCTTAATTTTTACCTTCCACAACAAATTTTGCTCGGGCATGTCCCGTTTCAATCCTGAACTGTTCTCCCAAGCCAAAATGTGCCATCAGCAACCAAACAAAAGTAATCAGCTCCCCACCTTTGCTGAGCTGCTGAGCATGGGTATTTGGTCTTACATGACTTGCGGCATAGGACAACAATTCCACCCACACTTGGCTCATTATCTCCCACCTCCTCTTATACTCCAATCTGTTCAGATCCTTTGCGAGTATACATGCATCAAACAATAGTGATTGGCTCTTATCCCCCTTCACTTCAACAGGTCTGACAGCTGTATTTACAGCAAGTAGCATCTCACAGGCCATTCTTCGTTTTTTATTTGATCCCGAACGTCTACTTTCAGAACAATTCATCAGTTTCTGACAGATATCCTTGGAAAAGAGCTGCTTAATACGCTGCAATGCAGACGAGAAAAAGGGCTTTGATTTTAATTTTCCACTCCGGAAGAACTTCTTGGCTTCCTCACAGCTGTCGTCGAACCTGATTTGCCCAATACCTGCCACTGCTGACATCATAGTAGGCTGCATGACCAAAAGATACAACATATATTCTGACAAGAGCATACAAAATTCACGATTCCGATCAACACTGGAGTCGGTTGGATGATTGTGATGGTCAGGGTCTGTGAAATAACACAGTTCGGTAGCAATATGCCACAGCAAAAGGCTCTCATCATATTCAGTGTTGTCGCTCACGCTTGATACAATTGAGGGTTGGTGACAAGATGACTGTGATAGAACCCAATTACCTCTGGCTGAAAATATCTCCTTGGCAGATTTTGAATCCTTGGCTCTCAGAGCCTTCTTCCTCAGCTTTTCGAAAATGAATTCCTTTAGATTATCCTCAACGGGTTTGGATTTCTTGTATTGCATTGCATCAAATTTTTCTTTGAGGCCTAAAAGATCAATTAACTTGTCGAACCACTTGAACCGTTCCTTCAGGCAGTATCTTATCAAACTGTGCTGGGAGACACATTTAGACCAACGACAACAACTGTCAAATGAAAATTTCTCGCGGATGGCAGAGACAGTACATTTGGCAATGGAATTGTTGAGTGAGACTATAGTCCAGTCAGAGAAAATGAGCTTTAGGGAAGCCAGTATGTCCAAGAAAACAGCGCCAAAAAGCAAAGCCTCGGTAACATCAATGTCAATTGTGTTGAATTGGTGTTTGTCCATGGATGCAAATGTTCCCAAGGATGCAACAATTAGAACAGAACATGCGAGGCGGCGAAGGTACCCAAACTTGCAATGCACCACTCCCATCTTGGTGTAAAGCACATCATACATGAAATTGAGCTCCACTTCCATTACTCTAAATGCATCTTTATAATTCCTTTCAAAGAAGAACTTTCGGCTCTCATTGCGCTCAAGGAAGCTAAACATTAGGTCAACAATAAGTCCCTTAAAAACATTAAAAAACCTGTACCCATGATACACTACCTCAATATTTTTGAGTTCGTCTGGGCTCGATCGTTCCTCTTCCTGTGCCGCAGGTTCATTTCCTATTGCAATTTCAACAGGAAATTGGGCAGCTTCCTTTGATGAGTATTCCTCCATGAGCTGAGGATAATTTGGTCCAGCATCTGGTTTAGGAAGCATATTGCTCTTGAAATTACCCAAGCATGCTCCATATAGAGCATAGGTCCGCTCAGCATACTTAACAGTTCCAGCAATCAACACGAGGACTGCTGGAAGCCAGAATCGGTTGTTGGCTAACGACTGATAGAAGACATAAAGCACTGCACCAAGCTGGATGCCAAGCCCTAACAAATGTCGATACCACAATTCATTATCTTCGAGAGAGAAAGCGGTTATGTTATCAGGGCCACCAAGGTGTAGCAAAAGGAATGCTGCCCAAAATGCTGCGATATCATCATTTACCCTAAACTTCTTGGTGTCATCCCCTTGGCCATGGGAAATAAGTCCAATGGCAAAGGCTGCAATCCAATCAGCTAGCAAATAAGTCGACCAGACCATCGTGGTTACCACTATGTTCCCAGTTCTTTTTCGTGATGTTGCAACGAAAATTAACACTACTTGGAAGCAGTGGCTTACAAGAACCACAACACGGAGATTCCATTCATCATATACACTCTTGACAGTGGAAGCCATTTTTTAGTACTATTTTTTCTTTCTTAATTTCCTCAGTGCAGCTGCTCCTGAATAGGTTGGGAGAACAAAATGCCACAAAGTTTCATCAGTATAAAATATAAATGAACGACTCGAGATATGTATAACTAGATCTAAATGAAAAATACGAGTAAAATGCTGCAGTTCATATTAGAGCAACAAAATCCTTCAGAGTGTGTTTGGCAGCACCATATTGGAACTCATGAATTGAAATTGGAGCTTCTATTTCCAAGTTATCTGTTTGGATGTTGCAAAATAGTGTGGATTTGGGATTGCATTAGAATTCAAACATTCCAAATCCACAGTTTGAAGCCTAGCTAGTTGTGATTTCAAATACCAAATCATTTCTGTTGGAGAATTAAACCAAATTACTAGATGTTTCATGTGTTGGAAAGATAAAGTCTTGGCAAATATTATCTAGCTTGGAAAATTGAAAAGTCTTGTATTGGGAATTATATTTCATATATTGTCTTGTAACTTGTGAAAATCTAGAACTCTCTCTTGATGGATATAAATACATATAATTGGTTTCTATTGTATTCAAGAAGTGAGAAATAAAAATAAATTCCAGATTTGAGAGCTATACAAAATTATGAGTTTTCCATTCTCCTTCTTCATTTGAGTGCCTTATTCCTACAAATTGGTATCAAAGCCAATTTTCTCATGGCCAACATCAACAATTGGTCATCTCTTATCTCTCGGTTCAATGGAGAAAATTATGATTATTGGAGCAACAATGTGAAGGTGTTGCTCAAATCAATGGAGTTGTTGAAGAAGGATTTGTTGAGCCTGAGAATGAAAATACTTTAACTCAAGCTCAAAAGAATACTTTGAATGAGCAACGGAAGAAAGATAGCAAGACACTTTTCCAAATTTATCAAACCATTGAGATGCCGATTTATGAAAGAATTGCAAAAGCCGGAAGTTCCAAGCAAGCATGGGAGATCATACAAGCGGCATACATGGGTAAAGAAAAGGTAAAAAAGGTACGCCTCCAAACTTTGAGGGCTGAATTTGAAAAGTTAGAAATGAAGGAGAATGAATCTATTTCGGAGTATTTTACTAGAGTTACTGCTATATAAATCAAATGGTGAAATTCTAGGAGATGAAAGAATGGTTGAAAAAATCCTTCGTAGTTTGCCTAAAAAATTTGATTATGTTATAGTTGTCATTGAAGAATCTAGAGATCTCTCTGCTCTTTCTCTAGATGATTTATTGGGAACTTTGAAAGCACATGAAATTCATATAAATCAAAGAAATCCTCCTCCTCTTGACCAAGCTCTGAAATCTTAACTTTCAATTACGGGAGTTTGTGGTAGTACCCGTGGTCGAGGCCGTTGAAAAGGTGGAAATTTTAGAGGAAGAAGTTCTAATTTTCGGGGTCGTGGAAGAGGTTTTTCAAAATGTGAAAATTCTTCTAATGAATTACAATTGGAGATGCTAGAAGTTACAAAATTCAAGGAGTTGGTGAATTTTCATTCAAAACAAATTCTGGAACTTTTGAGAAAATTTCAGAAGTTTATTTTGTGCTCAGCTTGAAAAGTAATTTACTTAGCACCGATCATCTTTTGAGAAAGGGGTATGACATTCACTTTCATGGTAATACATGCATCATGACAAAGAAAAATCAGATTGTTGCTAAAATTGGGATGGTGGCTAACAATCTTTTTCCTCTCAAGCTTCAAGTTACTAACTTTTCTTGTTTCACTAGTGTTGAAAAGGAAAATTCCAAGTTGTGGCATGACAGGTTTGGGCACCTAAATTTTGGAAGCTTGAAATTATTGTCTTAGAAAAAATTGGTGGAAGGTCTCCCTCGAATTGAAGGCATAGATGAAATTTGTGAAGATTGCATGTTCAGAAAGCAACATAGAGATTCATTTCACTCACCAAGTTTGTGGAGAGCGAAGCATCCATTGGAATTTATTCGTACGGATTTGTGTGGGGCATTTCCTACTCCATCCCTTGGAGGTAACAAATACTTTCTTTTCTTTATTGATAATTTCACAAGAAAAACTTGGGTGTATTTTCTTAAAGAAAAATCTGAAGCTTTCCAAGTTTTCAAAGATTTCAAAGCCCAAGTTGAAAAAATTTATGGTTTTGAAATCAAGAGTTTAAGAAGTGATCAAGGGCGTGAATATATTTCTAATGAATTTGAGAAGTGGTGTAAAAATCTTAGCATAAGGCATGAATTGACGGTTAGGCGCACACCCCAACAAAATGGTGTGAGTGAAAGGAAAAATCGGATTGTAATGGAGATGGCAAGGTGCATGCTTAAAAGAAAGCAATTACCTTCCGAATTTTGGGCGGGAGCGGTGTCTTGTGCGGTTTATTTGATCAATAGATCTCCCACAAAGATCTTAAAAAATTGCACTCCTCAAGAGGCGTGGTATGGAAGAAATCCTAGTGTTCATCACTTGAAGATTTTTGGAAGTGTTGCTTATTCCCATATTCCGGATGTGATGAGAAATAAGCTTCATGACAAGGCTGAAAAATGCATATTCATTGGGTATAGTGAAAGGTCCAAAGCCTATAAACTATACAATCCGGAAACAAAGAAAATTGTGATTAGTAGAGATGTGAAATTTGATGAAAAATCTTGTTTTCATGATTTAAAAGAAAGTACTTCTTCAAGTGCAACCATTCTTGATGAAGAAAATGATTTTCAAGATGTTGAATTTGATGGTGTTGTTCCTTCCCCATCAAATGAATGAACCTCTCAAGGCAGCCCACCTTCTCAAGGAAGGAAGACTAGAAGGTTGCAAGAGATTTATGACTCTATTAACCAAGTTGTTCAAGATGATGTTGTCTTCTTTGCTTTCTTCGTAAGTGAAGATCCCATTTCTTATGAAAAAGCATCCAAGGAGGAAAATCATGAATGAAGAAATTGATGCTATTGAAAAGAATGGTACATGGGAGTTGGTAGATTTACCACCAAAGAAAAATTTCATTGGTGTGAAATGGGTGTTTAAGACAAAGGAGAATCCGGATGGCTCTATCAACAAATACAAAGCACGGCTTGTTGCAAAAGGGTACAAGCAAAAAGATGGGGAAGATTACAATGAAGGTGTTATTCAAGTTGAATATTGCAAGACGGATGATCAATTGGCGGATTTTTTTACAAAGCCACTTGGTGGAAATATGTTCAAAAGAAACATTGCAAGATTGGGGATGAAAAGTAAATTTGGTTTAAGGGAGGCATTGTTGGAGAATTAAACCAAATTACTAGATGTTTCATGTGTTGGAAAGATAAAGTCTTGGCAAATATTATCTAGCTTGGAAGATTGAAAAGTCTTGTATTGGGAATTATATTTCATTTATTGTCTTGTAACTTGTGAAAATCTAGAACTCTCTTTTGATGGATATAAATACATGTAATTGGTTTCTATTGTATTCAAGAAGTGAGAAATAAAAATAAATTCCAAATTTGAGAGTTCTACAAAATTATGAGTTTTCCATTCTCCTTCTTCATTTGAGTGCCTTATTCCCACAAATTCAAAATTTCAACTCAATAAATAATCTCTCTATAAATTAACTTTTCACAAATACAAATATCGATGCCTATATATACATATACACATTTATATAGTCATATATCCACATATATATATACATACATACACACACACTATTTATATTATATATACACAAATTTACACAAACACGTCACTCCTCTCCAAGGAATGCAAGAGAGAGATTAGTTTGGAGAGCATTATTGTTCCTTGGCCATTAAACCAACCCATTACGTAAACAGGTAATACGGCATAACCCATGCAACTCATTTAACCTATTTATCATAAATATTAAATTAAAATTTGACACGGCCCAACACGAAATGAATTGTTTAACTTGTTATCAGCAAAATTAAATTGAATCTGACACGACCCAATTAAAAGTATTTGATACATTTTAACACATGACTAATTAAAGAAGAGAAAAATATAGATATAAATATAATCAGGTTAAATGAGTTTTTCGGGTTACTCGAGTTTGAGCCAAACACGATACTACTCTTTGCATGTATTGTTCACGTCGACCCTTATACAACTTGAATCCTTTTATAATAAACCCTAATCTTTTTAATTTATGTCGTGTTTGTGTTCTGTTACCGTGTCGTATCTCATTTTTTCAGATCTAGTATGCATGTGTATTCATATTTGTATATATATAGCCGTAGTTTAGATTTGAGCAACAAAGTTCTTGATTGGATAGAAAATAGACTAACATGCTGCAGTTTAGATTTGAGTAACAGTTCTTTGTGAATTGTAAAGTGCAAAAGTTTTATTCAACCCGGACAATGAATTTGCTGTTATATATTGGCATATATATATAATATGACTACTTTGTTATATTAACTTGTCCCACATCGGAAGATTGGGAAACCCACCTCTATATCCTCACCTATAAATATAGGACTTCTCCTATTGAATTGTGTACACAGAAATAGAGAGAGAGTTAGGAATAATATATGTTTATATTATTCCGGTGATACAGGCGTGAGTATACACAGTGTGTGTGCGTGTGTGATATGCGAATCACCCCCTTGTAATCCTCTCAGTGATTTTTTAGTGAAACGGTGCTCTCCGTGGACGTAGGCTTATTTGGCTGAACCACGTATATATTCTTGTGTCGATTGTTTGGTGTGTTTGTGTGCGTTTTCTGATTTGCAGGTGTGCACGACTTCGTACATAGGGTGTGCGAACCCTAACAAGTGGTATCAGAGCCCCAGGTTGGAGCAAATCACGAAGCCCGACGATCTAGTCCAGATCTGATTTTTTTGAGTGCCCTAAATCAGAAACCGACCACACCAGGAGCTTTGTCTCGACGAGACGAAGCCAGCAGTGTCAAGCACGTTGCCAGAAAGTGCCGCACCCGCCCCCTGAAGTTCCGGCTAGTTTTTTGGCTCCGTCGAGCAGCAGTTTCGGTTCGGCGTGATTTTCCGGAGCATCGTTTATTGGAACGAGGCTTATAATATATCTATGGAAAGAGAATTCGAAGCCCGACGTTTTGGCGAAAGAATCAGCCCAATCAGAGCAGGGACGCACCCGCACGCACTCAGAGAAGGTACTAACTTCGTGATTAAATTTCTGTCTTTTGTGCGAATTTGTTTTGGCCCGTTTGGAGTCGTTTTTGACCCGTTTTGGACGCGGTCAGAGGCGTTCTTAAGGTTTTGAACCGCCCCCGACGCAACCGTATACTCGGTTTTGCACTCCGAATATTTCTAATAGGCTCAGTGGGAGCTATGGGAGAAGAAAATGCAGTAATGATTGACAAGTTTGATGGTACAAACTTTACCTATTGAAAGATGCAAATTGAGGATGTGTTATTCCATAAAAAATTTTATTTACCGCTAGAAGGGACGAAGCCAGATTAGATGGAAGAAGAGGAGTGGAATATCCTAGATCGAAAGGCTCTTGGCACGATCAGATTGACGTTGGCAAAATTTGTTGCCTTCAATATCAGGAAAGAGAAGACTTCAAAGTCTCTCATGGAAGCTCTTTGAAAGATGTACGAACAGCCGTCTGGAGCAAATACATTACATCTCATCAGCAGATTGACAGACAAGGTGAAATCAGCTTTTTTCCTTAATCAATTGCCAGAGAGCTGGAACGCCACAGTGGCTGCAATCAGTAATTCTTCAGGGATAGATCCGCTGAAGTATGATACCGTTGTGAGTATGGTACTCACAGAAAAGATCAGAAGACAGTCGTCAGACTCTTCAAGCAGTGGCACAACATTGAATGTCAACACTAGAGGCAAAGGTTCGAACAGAAAGAAAGGCGGAAACCAAAGGCGTGGCCGTTCCAAGTCGAGACAGGGAAGATCACAGTCTCGAGGTCCCAGAAATTCCAAAGCAATCGAATGTTGGAATTGCGGCAAGACTGGTCATTTAAAGAACCAGTGTAGATCCTCGCAGAAGGTAGCGAATGACAAGACAGCGGCAAATATTGTCTTAGAAGAAGCAGATGATGCACTGATATGCTCTTTGGAGAGCAAAGCAGAGTCTTGGGTTTTGGACTCTGGAGCATCATTCCATGCCACCTCAAGTCGAGAACTCTTTGAGAGTTATGCACCTGGAAACCTCGGCAAGGTTTATCTAGGTGACGATCAACCCTGCAATGTTGTTGGCAAGGGTGAAGTACATATCAGACTCAACGGATCGATATGGAAGCTGAGGGATGTCAGACACATTCCAGACTTGAGGAAGAACCTGATCTCAGTAGGCCAGTTGGCGAGTGAAGGTTATGTGACCACTTTCAGTGAAGATAAGTGGAAAGTTTCCAAGGGGGCTATGACTATAGCACGAGGAAAGAAAACAGGTACGCTGTACACTACCACCAAGGCTAGCACATTTATAGCAATTGCAGAAAGCAAGGAAGATCATAATTTGTGGCACCAGAGGCTAGGTCACATGAGTGAGAAGGGACTCAAGATTATGCTCGCAAACGGAAAGCTACCAGGTCTAAATTCGATTGATATCGACTTCTGTGAGGATTGCGTATTCGGTAAGTAGAAGAGGGTTAGTTTTCAGAAAAGCGGCAGAGAACTCAGAAAGAAGAAGCTTGAGCTAGTTCACACTGATGTCTGGGGGCCAGCAAATGTCTCATCTATTGACGGAAAGTCCTATTTCGTCACCTTCATCGATGACCATTCCAGAAAGGTATGGGTTTATTTCTTGAAACATAAATCTGAAGTATACGGTGTGTTCAAAAGTTGGAAGGCTATGATAGAGAATGAGACGGGTTTGAAGATCAAGAGATTACGATCCGATAATGGTGGAGAGTATCAGGACACCGGGTTTAAGAGATTTTGCTATGAGAAAGGTATTAGATTAGAGAGAACTGTTCCACGTACACCACAACAGAATGACGTAGCAGAATGGATGAACCGGACATTGACTGAGAGAGCCAGAAGCATGAGCATTCAGGCAGGGTTGCCAAAACAGTTATGGGCAGAAGCAGTCAGTACAACAACGTACTTAATCAATCGTGGTCCATCAGTACCATTGGAGCACAAAATACCAGAAGAGATCTGAAGCGGTAGAGAGGTAACACTTTCACATTTAAAAGTTTTTGGTTGTGTTGCATATGTACATGTTAGTGACACTATGAGGGGTAAGCTTGATCCCAAGTCACAAAAGTGTATTTTCATTGTCTATGGCGGTGACGAGTATGGTTACCGCATGTGGGATGATCAGAACCGAAAACTGATCCGAAGCAGAGATGTAGTGTTCAATGAAAATGTTATGTACAAGGACAAACATACAACAACCTCAGAGCCTACAGCACAAAGTGATCATGTATGTGTTGAGTTAGATGATGTTCAAGACAGTGAGAGTACTCAGTCAGACGAACATATTGCATATGGAAATACTCAACAGGTTGATACACCGCAGTCTCCAACTCCTATTCCTGTACCTAGGAGGTCTTCACGGCAGCATGTGCCGAATCGGAGATACATGAATTATTTGTTGCTCACAGATGGAGGTGAACCAGAGAATTTTGATGAAGCATGCAGTGCAGCAGATGCGAGCCAGTGGGAGCTTGCGATGGAAGATGAGATGAAGTCCCTTATTTCCAACAAGACATGGAAGCTAACCGAGCTGCCGGTAGGAAAGAAAGCTTTCCATAATAAATGGGTCTACAGAGTCAAAGAAGAACATGATGGTTCTAAGAGGTACAAGGCGAGACTTGTAGTAAAAGGCTTTCAACAGAAAGCAGGAATTGACTACACCGACGTATTTTCTCCGGTTGTGAAACTGACTACCATTCGTTCAGTTCTTAGCATTGTTGCATCAGAGGGTTTGCACCTAGAGCAGTTAGATGTCAAAACTGATTTCCTCCATGGTGACCTAATGGAGGAGATTTATATGCAGCAACCGGAAGGTTTCTTAGAGAAAGGGAAAGAGAAACTGTGTGTAAGTTGGAAAAGAGCTTGAACGGTTTGAAACAAGCTCCAAGATAGTGGTACAAGAAATTCGATGGATTTATGCAGAGACATGGTTATATCAAGTGCAACGCTGACCATTGTTGCTACTTCAAGAGGTTTGACACGAGTTACATTATCCTCCTACTTTATGTTGATGACATGTTAGTAGCTGGATTTGATTTTGCGGAAATCAGTAAGTTAAAGAAGCAGTTGGCAAAAGAGTTCGAGATGAAGGACTTAGGCACAGGGAAGCAGATTCTTAGTATGAGAATCATCAGAGACAAGCAGAAGGGAATTTTGCAGTTGTCTCAGGCTGACTACGTTGAACGGGTTTTGAATCGGTTCAACATGAGTGATGCTAAGTCAGTTAGCACACCTTTGGCTAGTCATTTTCGATTATCCAAAAAGCAGTCTCCCAAGTCAGAAGCAGAGAGGAACAACATGGCCAGTATTCCATACGCTTCAGCTATTGGTAGCTCGATGTATGCAATGGTTTGTACAAGACCAGATATTGCATATGCAGTGGGAGCAGTCAGCAGGTTCATGTCCAATCCAGGAAAGACTCACTGGGAAGCAGTGAAGTGGATATTGCGATATCTACGAGGTACCACAAATAGATGCCTTTATTTTGGAAAAGGTGAAGTGAATTTACATGGCTATGTAGATTCAGATTTTGCTGGTGAGATAGATCACAGAAGAAGCACTACTGGTTATGTCTTTACAGTAGGTACTACAGCAGTCAGTTGGATTTCGCAGATACAGAGGATTGTAGCGTTATCTACTACAGAGGCTGAGTATGTAGCCGTGACAGAGGCTAGCAAAGAGATGATTTGGTTACAGGGTTTGTTGGCAGAGTTGGGATTCGAGCAAGGGAAGAGTGTTTTGCATAGTGATAGTCAGAGTGTTATACATCTGGCGAAAAATTCAGCATTTCATTCGAGAACCAAGCATATAGATCTTCGTTATCACTTTATCAGATCTCTATTAGAGGATGAAGTATTAACACTCAAGAAGATTCAAGAAAGCGAGAATCCGGCGGACATGTTGATCAAAGTGGTGACAACAGAGAAACTGAAGTTGTGCGCAACTTCAGTTGGTCTTCAAGCTTGAAGACAGAAATGAGGGCACCGAGCACTAATCATTGATGAAGTTGATTGATGAAGGCAAAGTCGTCAAGTGGGAGATTGTTATATATTGGCATATATATATAATATGACTACTTTGTTATATTAACTTGTCCCACATCGAAAGATTGGGAAACCCACATCTATATCCTCATCTATAAATATAGGGTTTCTCCTATTGAATTGTGTACACAGAAATAGAGAGAGAGTTAGGAATAATATACGTTTATATTATTCCGGTGATACAGACGTGAGTATACACAGTGTAATCCTCTCAGTAATTTTTTAGTGAAACGGTGCTCTCCGTGGACGTAGGCTTATTTGGCTGAACCACGTATATATTTGTGTTGATTATTTGGTGTGTTTGTGTGCGTTTTCTGATTTGCAGGTATGCACGGCTTCGTATATAGGGTGTGCGAACCCTAACATTTGGACATCTAAATCTCATCTAAGACTCTTAATGGGGGGTTTCAATAACCCGAGAAACCCATCTAGCTTTAATCGAAACTGAATTTAACTTTTTTCTTGTAACTGCAAAAATTCTATTGTCTCTCCATGGGACCAAAACCAATTTGCAACAAACCACTATCAAAGCAGGGTAGCTACAGGAACAGGATAGTCCTTTGCAATTAAGGGTTGTGTGTATCGAAAATAAATTAAATTAATAAACCATCTCAAAAAGCAAGTTATTACAGCTTTGCAATTTTTCAGTAGTTACATCACTGCCCGGTCTTGATAATATTACAGTAATGTATTTCTATGATCGTTTTATCTACTTTTATAGTAATTTAATCAACAAAATATTATAATAAGGGAAAAAAAGTATATATCATTGACAAATCCAAACTTGTGGGAAGAACTTGTTCAAGTTTCTTAGTTAAAGGGTGACTCAGATTGTCCTCAAAGACAGACCAGAGTAACTAAACCAAGTTTTCCAAATGAAATAAAGCTAGTTTTTCAAGCATACTTTGAAATTACTGACAATACATGAAGATAATAGTAGGTGCTCTTTTAGCACACACATTCAAGGCTAAGATTGTGAAATTACCTGTGTTTTACTTCCTCTTCTGCTTCTTCTTGCTGTTAGTATACATATTTATGGATGTATAATCTTTAGTATAAAGAGAGTGACAGAAACCTTCCTAAACAAAGTCTTCGTCAACTCAACATATGGTAAATTACAGTTTGACATATTTTGTTTGAACTTATTACAGTTTGACCCCTCTAGTATGGACAATTGCTATGGAATTGGTTTGGGGGAGAGGAGAGTGTTTCTGTAGTATCAATTCTGTTTAGGGTAAATTACTGACATTCCCTGAAGTTTTATATAATTATTTTTAGATTAAAATTTGTGTAAATTTATTCTGACATTACCTGTAAGATTAATATTATATTAATATTTTTGTGCATATTGTAAAGTACTCTTAACTTAAATATTTCAAGCTAAAGTAATTTATGATTTGCATGTCTAATGACATCCTATCATTTAAACTACTAAAATACCCCTCATTTGACATCGCTCAAAACATTTTTATCTCTTCTCATGCAAGTTGGTTTGATTATTTTAACATAAATTACTCAGTTTAAAACACTAAAGTTATGTGTACTTTAGTAAATGCACAAAAATATTAGTGTAATATTAATTTTATATAGGAGGTCGGAATAAATTTACATAAACTTTAATTTGAGAGTAATTATACAAAATTTTAGGGGAGGTCAGAGTAATTTACTTTTATGTTTAATGAAGAGTTGTTTGGTTTGAATTGGTTTTGTTGTCCACTAGTGTCTAGTTGTGGTTGTGTTTCTGTATTATCAATTCTGTTAAAATTGTTAGTTTTTTTTTTTTTTTTTTTATCTTGGTACACTGATCAATGATGAATTGGGATGTCATGAACTAATGAATTGTTTTTTTGTTATTCTTGTTATTAAGTGAGAATGTTAAATTGAAACTGTTGCAATATGTATGTCATATGTGAATTAGTAAGAAGTATTTTTAAGGTGCTTTTCGTTTAATAGATATTTATCTGTTTTCTACCATTCTTATCCGATGAGCGCATGCACCTATTATCTTTAGGAATGGCAATGCGGCGCGGCAGGGCGGGGATCACCTTCCTCATTCCCGTACCCGATTATTTTTTCTCGCCCCGACTCAAAATTACCGAGTACTCGAGATTTGCGCCATGGGGCAAATGATGGCGTGTAAACAGTAAGTTTTGGGCACTATGGTGCGCTATCAAAGGTTCACTGAGTACTAGGTGGGAAATTATCGAGTACTCGAAGGTTGGCGAACTGCAGATTTACAACCACTTTGGTGCAATTATTTTAAACATTCCTAACTACTTTGGAACATGGTTAGAAGCTATAATTGATATATTGGACTATCATTGATATATTAGTCTATATTTAGAAGATTTAATGGTAGAAATACGAATCCTGAAAGGAAAATGATTCTTACCATTAATTGGACAACTCTTCTCTATTTATATGAGTTAAATCAAAGAGAAATGTGTGACTTTTGAGAGATATCTACAATTCTTTTACAGTTCATATACTTTTGCAGGGAGAGATAGAGAGAGAAAATTATTGAGTGATCATATATCTTCTAGTTCTATCTTATTTTGGGTTTCTCCTATTGTGTTTCAAGAAATGTGATCTTTATGCACAATTGGCTGACCTAAATTCTGAAAAATCTACACACCATCTGTTGCACTGTGTGTGCATTGATCCGTGAGAACTGGAGTCGTCAAAGTGCAGAGATCGAAGCAAGAAGCTTCGTGCTAAATTGATTCGTTGAGAAGCGGAGCCGTTAGAATACGAAAATCTGAGAGAGAGTTTCGTGGTAACGCGAGTGATTCAAGACTTTCAGACATCGAATGATAAGAGGCAAGTCATAATGATTTTGTAAGTCCCAACTTCATAGAATCTGTGTACTTCTTGATTTATAGTGCATCGATACCGAAGGGTATCCATGGTTTTTACTTGGAACGTTTCCAGGGTTTTCCACGTAAAAATATTGGTGTTGTCTCTGTTTTATTTTCTGCACCTATATTTATTATTGCGTGGATTATATTGTGATAAAATTGAATCAAAATTGTCTATTCCGCAATTAATATTTTAATTTATTAATTAATTCATAAAAAGTCTATTCACCCCATCCTTTTAGGCTTAGTTCACGGTTTCTAGACATTTTCAAGTTGGATAATCATCAATCTCATAATAAATGCTCATCAACAGTGATGGATTAAGAAAAAACTCTGAGCTGGGCAAAGCTACAAAAATGATACGGAGTATTCTTTTTTGTGATTTTAAGAAGAGCGTTCTGAAATTTGATTAGAATTTTTTTTAAAAGTAATAGAATTTTATAGGCTAATAATGCAAATGGGAAAAAAATATCAGTAGCCTAGTCGTCCTTGCTCATCAACCTCCATAAAGTATACTTTTAATTATTTTACCGTGTTCATCAAAAAATATTAAAGTTTTAATAAACTTTTAAACGTATTCAAAAGGCGTCGTGCCCAAAACATAGTCGATCATGCAAATCGAATATTGGACACAGGCACGGGGTCGGCTGCTTATTGGTGAGAACACAATTATTGTTTATTGTTTATACTTTTGTAAAAACTCTTGCAATGAGTTTTGGGATGCCAACCACCTCCAGTCTCTCTCACACCACTAGCCGTGCGGGCAAACACAAAGCTTGTTTGATTTTTAGTTTGGTTTAAGTTGTCTTGTTTTTGTTTTATTTTTAAAGATCAAATGTATTTTAATTTTATATTTTAAGATCAAATATTTTTTTTAGATGGGTCCCGCATTCCACTACACATCATCTTTTCTCTCTCTCTCTCTCTTTCTTTCTATATAGGATAATTTGCACTAACACCCCCTGAGATTTGCATCTATATATATTTTCAAAAACATATGTTTTAGAAATATACATATATTTTGAAAATATATATATAAAATTTGAAAAATATATAAATTCGAATATATATTTATTTCAAAAAACAAAATTCAAAATATATATTTTTTCAAAAACAAAATTCAAAAAATTATATAATTTCGAAAAACATATAATCATTTCAAAAAATATGTATATTTTTGAATTTATATATATATATATATATATATATATTCGAATTATATATATATATCTCAAATTTTATATATTTTTTGAAATTTATATATGTTTTTTAAAATTATATAATTTTTTGAATTTTGTTTTAGAAAATATATATATTTTGATTTTTTTTGAAATATATATATTCGAATTTATATATATTTCAAATTTTATATATATATTTTTGAATTATATATATATTTTTTAATTTTTTGAAATATATTTTTAAATTTATATATGTTTTTCGAAATTATATAATGTTTTGAATTTTGTTTTTGAATATATATATATTTTGAATTTTATATATATTTTTTGAAATATATATATTCGAATTTAAATATTTTTCAATTTATATATATATTTTCAAATTTTATATATATTTTTTATTTTATATATATTTTTTGAAATTTATATATATTTTTCGAAATTTATATATTTTATTCTAATTTTATATATTTTTTCAAAATTTAAATATTTGTTTTCGAATTTTATACATTTTTTTGAATTTTATATATTTTTTCGAATTTATATATATGTTTTTCAAAATTTTATATATTTGGGGTTGGGGCATAAAGGTCATTTTACATTATCCTTAATATTTTCGAATTTTATGAAGGGTATTTTGGTCATTTGGGGTGTCATGGCAAACAAAACCAAACCTCAGGGGGTGTTAGTGCAAATTACCCTTCTATATATATATATATAATTCATAGTGGGCCCCGCTGACCACTATTCTTTACAAAATCAAACAAAACCACACAAAACCAAACAAAACCAATATAGCAAGACAAAACCAGACCAGACCAGAAATCAAACAGGCCCAAAACAAAATATTAAACAATTTCAATTCTCATTTTTGAATACCTATTGGCCAAATTTACAAACCATTCATCCTAAAACAATAAAATTACATAAAGGACTCCTGTACTAATAATTCGCATATTAAAAAAATATTAAACAATTTTCAATTCCCATTTGCAAATATCAATGGGCAAAATTTACAAACCATTATTCCTAAAATAATAAAATTACATAAAGAACCCCTATACAAATTCATTCCAAATAAATACTATCATAATATTCACTGTCAATAAAAAAATTCATATGAAATAAAAAATTAAAAATATCATATTATTATATATGGACCTACTATGACCAAATATCACAAATTATTCATTATCAATAAAATAAATAAATAATTATCATAATAAAATGCTTAATTTTCAAAAAACAAAAAAAAAACTTTTATGACATAATATCACGATATTTGAATTTATTTTTTTTCCAATTAACATACAATAAATAAAAAATCATTTCTATAATCACGATATTTGGATGGGAAATTATTTTTTCCCAAAATATCATACAAAAAATACATCCAAAATTCAAGCATTTCCTTTCATATTGAATAGATTTTTTTATAAAATACGAAAAAAAATTATTAAATAAAATCTATTCAATAGAAATTTTTCGAATTTCATAAAAAAAAATCTATTCAATATGAAAGGAAATGCTTGAATTTTGTATGATGGAGTGTAGCTTGTCATGAAGAAAATCAAATAATGGACTAAATTCGCAAGTCAAAGTATTAAAATATATGTGAAGGTTTTTTACCTGTTCTGAAATTGTAACAGAATTGTAACTCAAATAACCATAAATTGTAACATAAGTGTAACGCACTGTATTACAATTTACAAATCTTCAAATAATGATCACTTCTCAATTTACAAATAACGAACACCCCAGAATGTAATGTAAAACTTTTATTTCGTAAAGTAAAACTTTTGTTTCGTAGGTAAAACTTATATTGCACTGAGTAAAACTTTTATTTTATAGCGTAAACCTTTTGGCTCAATATATGTAACTTTTTGTTCCGCCTAAAATTTTAAAATAATAAGCACATCTCAATTTACAAATAACAAACGCTCCAGAATGTAATGTAAAACTTTTATTTTACAAAGTAAAACTTTTGTTTCATAGGTAAAACTTATATTGCACCGAGTAAAACTTTTATTTCATAGGGTAAACCTTTTGGTTCAATATATGTAACTTTTCGTTCCACCTAAAATGTTCTAATAATTAGCACTTCTCAATTTATAAATAACGACCACTCCAGAATGTAACGTAAAACTTTTATTTCGTAAAGTAAAAATTTTGTTTCGTAAGTAAAACTTATATTGCACCGAGTAAACTTTTATTTCATAGCGTAAACCTTTTGTTGCAATATATGTAACTTTTTGTTCTCCCTAAAATTTTCAAACAATGACCACTTCTCAATTAAGTGAAATTGGGTAGATCCCCAATTCAAATTAGTAAAATTGACTTCAATTAAGTGAAATTAGGTAAATCCTCAATTCAAATTAATGTAATTGACAAAATTTCCAATTGAATGTAGTTACATTGACTTTAAATGAGTGAAATTGAAACAAATCCTCAATTTAAAGTAATGAAATTAAGTTAAATTGAGTGGAATTAACTTCAATTTAGTAAAATTGACTAAATTCCAAATTCAAATTAGTAAAATTGAGTGAAATTGAGAAAAATCATCAATTCAAAGTATTGAATTTAAGTTAAATTGAGTGCAATTGACTTCAATTTAGTAAAATTGACTAAATACCCAATTCAAATTAGTTAAATTGAGTTAAATTATCTTCAATTAAGTAAAATTGGGTAGATACCCCATTCAAATTAGTGAAATTGAAACAATTCCCAATTTAATATAGTTACATTGACTTTAAATGAGTGAAACTAAAACAAATACTCAATTCAAATTAGTGAAATTAAGTTAAATTGAGTGCAATAGACTTCAATTTAGTAAAATTGACTAGATCCCAAATTCAAATTAGTTAAATTGAGTGAAAATTAAGATAAATCATCAATTCAAAGTAGTGAATTTAAGTTAAATTTAGTGCAATTGACTTCAATTTAGCAAAATTGACTAAATCCCCAATTTAAATTAGTGAAATTGAAAAAATTCCCAATTTAATGTATTTACATTGAGTTTAAATGAGTGAAATTGAAATAAATCTCAATTCAAAGTAGTTAAATTAAGTTAAATTGAGTGCTATTAAGTTAAATTGAATAAATTAAGACAAATCCTCAATTCAAAATAATGAAATTAAGTTAAATTAGGTGCAATTGACTTCAATTTAGTAAAATTGACTAGATCTCCAATTCAAATTAGTTAAATTGAGTTAAATTAAGACAAATCATCAATTCAATGTAGTGAAATTAAGTTAAATTTAGTGCAATTGACTTCAATTTAGTAAAATTGACTAAATAACCAATTCAAATTAGTTAAATTGAGTTAAATTAATTTCAATTAAGTGAAATTGGGTAGATCCCCAATTTAAATTAGTGAAATTGACAAAATTCCCAATCTAATGTAGTTACATTGACTTAAAATGAGTAAAAATGAGACAAATCATCAATTCAAAGTAGTGAAATTAAGTTAAATTGGGTGCAATTGACTTCAATTTAGTAAAATTAACTAAATCCCCAATTCAAATTAGTGAAATTAACTTAAATTGAGTGCAATAGATTTCAATTTAGTAAAATTAACTGCATCCCCAAATCAAATTAGTGAAATTGAGTTTAATTGAATGTAATTGACTCAATTTCACTTAATTAAAGTCAATTTAACTCAATTTCACTAATTTGAATTGGTTATTTAGTCAATTTTATTAAATTGAAGTCAATTGCACTCAATTTAACTTAAATTCACTACTTTGAATTGATGACTTGTCTCAATTTCACTGAATTTTACTAATTTGAATTGGGGATTTAGTCAATTTTACTAAAATTGAAGTCAATTTAACTTAATTTCATTACTTCGAATGGAGGATTTGTCTCAATTTCATTCATTTAAACTCAATGTTACTACATTAGATTGGAACTTTTGTCAATTTCACTAATTTGAATTGAGGATCTACCCAATTTTACTTAATTGAAGTCAATTTTACTAAATTGAAGTCTATTGCACTCAATTTAAGTTAAATTCACTACTTTGAATTGATGATTTGTCACAATTTCACTAATTTAAATTCAATGTAACTACATTAAATTGAGAATTTTGTCAATTTCACTAATTTGAATTGGGGATCTATCCAATTTAACTCAATTTCACTAATTTGAATTGGGTATTTAGTCAATTTTACTAAATTGAAGTCTATTACACTCAATTTAAGTTAATTTCACTACTTTGAATTGATGATTTGTCATAATTTCACTAATTTAAACTCAATGTAACTACATTAAATTGAGAATTTTGTCAATTTCACTAATTTGAATTGGGGATCTATCCAATTTAACTTAATTTTATTCAATTTAACTCAATTTCACTAATTTGAATTGGGTATTTAGTCAATTTTACTAAATTGAAGTCTATTGCACTCAATTTAAGTTAATTTCACTACTTTGAATTGAGGATTTGTCACAATTTCACTAATTTAAACTCAAAGTAACTACATTAAATTGAGAATTTTATCAATTTCACTAATTTGAATTGGGGATCTACCCAATTTCACTTAATTGAAGTCAATTTAAATCAATTTCACTAATATGAATTTGGGATTTAGTCAATTTTACTAAATTGAAGTCAATTGCACTAAATTTAACTTAATTTCACTACTTTGAATTGAGGATTTGTCTCAATTTCACTCATTTAAAACCAATGTAACTACATTAGATTTGGAATTTTGTTAATTTCACTAATTTGAGTTGGAGATCTACCCAATTTCACTTAATTGAAGTCAATTTAACTCAATTTCACTAATTTGAATTGGGGTTTTAGTCAATTTTACTAAATTGAAGTCAATTGCACTCAATTTAACTTAATTTTAGTACTTTGAATTGATGATTTGTCTTAATTTCACTCAATTTAATGCAATTTCACTAATTTGAATTGAGAATTTAGTCAATTTTACTAAATTGAAGTCAATTGCACTCAATTTAACTTAATTTCATTACTTTGAATTGATGATTTGTCCTAGTTACACTCAATTTAACTTAATTTCACTAATTTGAATTGGAGATTCAGTCAATTTTACTAAATTGAAGTTTACTGCACTCAATTTAACTTAATTTCACTAATTTGAATTGGTTATTTAGTAAATTTTACTAAATTGAAGTCAATTGCACTAAATTTAACTTAATTTCACTACATTGAATTGAGAATTTATCTTAATTTCACTCAATTTAACTATTTTGAAATGGGGATCTAGTCAATTTTACTAAATTGAAGTCAATTGCACTCAATTTAACTTAGTTTCACTATTTTGAATTGAGGATTTATCTTAATTTTCACTCAATTTAACTCAATTTCACTAATTTGAATTGGGGATCTAGTCAATTTTACTAATTTGAAGTCTATTGCACTGAATTTAACTTAATTTCACTATCTTGAATTGAGAATTTGTCTTAATTTCACTCATTTAAAGTTAATGTAACTACATTAGATTGAGAATTTTGTCAATTTCACTAATTTGAATTGGGGATCTACTCAATTTTACTAAATTGAAGTCAATTGCACTCAATTTAACTTAGTTTCACTACTTTGAATTGATGATTTGTCTTAATTTTCACTCAATTTCACTAATTTGAATTGGCTATCTAGTCAATTTTACTAATTTGAAGTCTATTGCACTCAATTTAGCTTAATTTAACTACTTTGAATTGAAAATATATCTTAATTTCACTCATTTAAAGTCAATGTAACTACATTATATTGGAAATTTCGTCAATTTCTGTAACACCCCGTGTTACTTTCTCTTTTTACTGAAATTAATTCTAATTTAACTTCGGTAATGACGTTACTTGTTATTGACGTATTGTTTATTCTTGGTATTTGATACCTGTAAATTTTTCGCGTTTAGTTTAAAGTCGACTGTATGACTTTACGGTTTCTCTTTGACGACTACGCGAATTCTTATTCTCGACTACACGGTATCGTTTCGATTATTTCGGTTACGGTATTAGTACTTTTACGGAACCGGTGTGAAGAGTATTAAATTACCTTCTCGGTGTTCCGGTTGTTGGATTCTTAAATCGGTATATTTCTTTCGGACTAATTTGGTTATTGGGCGTCCTGCGGACCTACGGGTTGACGCAATATTAATTGGAGGCTTCCGGTAAATATTGGGATTTATTATATATATATATATATTTAAGTGGGGTTATTTCGCAATTATTGACATGTAGAGGGTTGCTTTTGAAATTAGTACATATATATGTACACATGTATACGCAACCACTCATTCTCTGCTTCACTTTTCTTCTGCTATGCCAGACCTGTTCTCCCACTCTCCTTCACACGCCACAGCTCCCTCCTTCCCCATTACTGGTGGACGACTGCACCTGCTCCTTCTTCTTCATTCACACAGGCGAGAGAGAGAGATCGGCTGGAGCAAGGAGGCGCGACCATGGAGGTCCGCCGCTGATGTAGCAGCGACGACGGCGAGGGGTTGCTGGGCTGTGGACGGCGGCGGCGCTGGTGGCGAGAGGCGGCGACACGAGCGGCGTGGGTCGCCGGGACTGGAGGCGCAACTAGTTCGTGCGTAGCAGCGACGCGAGCAGGGGTGGTCCAGCTGAGCTTCGACCAATTTTTCGGCGACCTTCCGGTGATCGGTTTGAGCCGATTTTCGGTGAGTAGTTCCGTATATACATGGTATTCGTCATATATTAATTTCGTGAATTTAGGATGAATGGTTTGCCCGGAAATCGCGTTTATAGGTTATAGTTTTCGTTTGGGTTAATTTAGATTTACTCAAATTAATTAACAGATTATTAATGGGCTTCGTATATATCGTATAGGTTGTCGAGACGGACATTTCGATATATTCGAAATAGTTTTTGGACGATTTTGGTCGGCGGGCTTCGTGTTCGGGCGCCGATACTGTGCTGTTTCGGACTGTTCGGTAAACCTAAATTAGGTGGGAAATTATATTTCTCACTCTGCATTATTGAAGTAGTTTAGGGGTGTAAAACCCTTATTTAATTTAATATAGATATTTTAAATCGTTAATTTAAATATCTATAATTCGTTTAGAATCGGAATTGGACTTAGGAATTAATTTAAGAAAATTTATTAAATTATTCCTATATGATTAAATAAAATTCTTATTTAAATTAAATAAGAATGGACGGCTTAGAAATCCTTACGAATTTAAATGGGTTATTAGAGATTCGAAAAACTTAGACGATATGCTAGGATCCTTTTGGTATACGTGAAATAATTGTTTACATTATTTTAAAAAGAGATGTTAATTGAAATTGAAATATTTTCTAAAGAATTAAAGAAAATATATTGTTTTGAACATGAATCTATTTTCTCACGATTTAAATGCTTTAATATATTTTTTAAAAGCATGTACAGAGACTTTGAGATTTTGTTGATATTACCATGTGGGTATTTTCATAAATATGGTGCATTACATATTTATGTTGGACATGATTTATTTGTGTACACCATGTATTGTGAGACATGGGTGTTGGTGCATGTATTGCATGATTTCAGCATTTGCAGAGAGATTCATTTGGTGTGGTCTACTTCCTTTGTGCGTGGGGCACGAGTAGACGTTTGTGTTTGGATCGTCGAAACAACTGGCCAGGGGGTGCTTCTTGCTCCCACAGAACTAAAAAGCTGAGAAATGCAGACGATAGGGGGAGGACATATCGTCCAAGGCCCTAGTGCGCGACTAGGTCGTGGAGCACGTCTTCCCGGATAAAAGTGTAAGTGTCAAAAGCACTTGGGATGTACGGTTCGATGAGTCCACATTCCCTAATGAGCCTGCAGACTTAGGGGAATGGTGGAGAATGATCCAGGACCCTTTGGTAGGGTGTGTTTTTGTGTGTGTGTACCACAGGCGGTCTGTGAGTACGGTGCGTTACATATCATCATGTGATTTATTGATATGTATATATATATGTTGGAGCATGATTATTTATGAATATGCAAAATGAATTCATTTTATAAAATGCTCAGTTGAAAGTGATAAATGTGAAAACGTGAATTAAAAGCAGAAATTATTAAAGTATAAACGAGACGTATATCCTTATACTTGTGTTGTATACTTTTGTGCCCGTAGGGGAGGTTAAGTATATTGGTCTGACGACTTCTGTGGTTAGTTGAAGTTAGAGATGGATTGTAGAATTGAGGTTGAGTTGATGTGGAGTAATGCCTTAGAGAATGTGGTTAATAGTTTTGTAATTGTGGTTAGTAGCCTTGTGATTGTGATTAGTAGCCTTGTGATTGTGGTTAGTAGTTTGGTGATTTTGGTTAGCTGTGTGACCTTGTTCGAGATTGATTTTAGTATCAGTTATGAATTGAGGCCTTAGAGAAGGTGGGTGATGAAATTGTATTTGAGATTTTGGTTTGGTTAGAAGAGGTTGTAGTTGAGGCGATTTCATTAAGTACTTGGAGTACGGTAGGGTTGTTCCTCGTGCTTAGTTCATTTTCCTAAGCATTTCTTGTACTGTATTTGTACGCTAGTACATATCGTTGACTTCTATGTCACTCCTTGAGTTGTTGATTACGGCGTGGTGCCGAACCTCTTCCTTGTGTCATCATTGATTTCGTGGAGTTGGAAACGGATGGTTGTCTTCCGTGAGTCCAACGTGTTGTTCTTCCTTTATTGTCCTTTCGGGACATTATAGGAATCCTTGTAGTGGTGTTCATTCTTATGTGGCTGTCATTTCGAAAATGGTGTTTTCTAAGTTTTAAAATAAACTCTTTGTATTTAAAAGGAAAAACCCGTTTTCGCATACCCCCGTAAAAATGAAAAGTTTTAATACTTATAAAATGATCTTGAGATCTTCTTTGAGATGATTTTCAACTTGTAAAAGCCAGTGATGGCAACTGACGGAGACCGGGGGCAAGACGGTCATTTTTAATGTGTGGTTTCCTAAAAGAAAACTATTTTTATTACTTGTCTTGATGATTCTGAGATTTTGAGACTTCTTTCTCAAAATCTCGACCTGTAGTGTTTTGAAAGGGGATTTCCTGTTTCTCCTTTTCTTCGGATCATTCTAAGTCTCGGTTACGAGGCTTGGTGTTGTTCAGTGCACACATATAGTGTTGCCTCTCACTTCTTCTTGGTTGTTGGTATCACCACCTAGGTGATATGAGTTTTTCTTACGTTAGGGGCATGAATACCAAAAGGATTAGTTCGAGTTTGAAAACTTTTTTCTTAAAACTATTGAATCTCCGGGATTCATATTTTTATTACTTCCACTCTCGGCCATTCGTTTTTGGTTTCCTTGTTCCCTCTTGGTGTTCTTTCCTTGTTCCCTCTTGGTGTTCTTTCCTTGTTCACTTGTGGTGTTTTAACCTTGACATTGTTGTCTCGGTTATCTGTTGGTTAGTATTGGTATTTCTTTTCCTTTGATTGGGTTCTTGACTCTTACGGGGTTTTTCTTATCCTTAGTGAGAGTGTTGGTGATTTATGGACATTGTTGGAGATAGCAATTGAGGTGTTTATGTGGAGATATGATCGAGGTGATCTAGCCCTTGAGAGGTAGACTTTCTCTAGGACTGGGATGAGATTTGTTGTATATATATATATATATATATATATATATATATATATATATATATTGAGGATGGTTGTGTTTGTGTTAGTACGCAAGGACGTGGGTGTTTTCTTTCCTGTGTTATCGGGGTGTGGGATTTGAGTATTCCTTGGTACGAGTGGTGGATTTGATCCTTGTGGATATTAGAGGTGAGTGTGCTCCCTCTATTGGGTTTTGTGGTTAGCGTGGTGAGTATTTGATGACTTGTCAGGATTGGACTTGGGTGTCGTGTACTTAGTGTATGTTGGTGAGAGTAGTGTAGACTACCGGTATGGGTACTTGGAGTGTGATCCTTAATTGTACCTTGTAGACTCAGGTTGCATACTTATACATGTATACCTGTATATATATATATATATGTATATATATGTATTCCCGTTATATACTTACGTACGGTAGTATATGAGCGTGCCTTGAGTTTTGCGTGGATGGGATTAGTTGGGCTATATATGTATCTTGCTAGATAGTTTGGCATTACCTAAACTACCAGAGGATGTGGTAGTTAGAGTATCTTTTCCCACTGAGCTTATTTGCTCACAGGGGTATTTCACTTGCCCCCTGGTATTCACACGCCAGGTTGCAGGAAACATACGGCTATGAGCAGGATGCAGTGCAACGACAGCTTTCTTTTGTTTCTTTGTTACAGGTTTTGGAGTTGCGTTGGGTGATGCGGTTACGGTTGCAGCACGACTGAGTTTGGGGACGATAGATATCCGCTTTCAGTTTCTCTACCAATTGTTATGGGATTGTTATGTATTTTCTTTTGGGAGCCAGTCTGTTGGCATATCCCTGTTGATGTATCTTTTGTTTTCCTGTCTTTATTCTTTCAGGATGTATTGTATCTATTCCGCACAGTTAGGTGCTCTTCTGTATTTTTATTCGAGCATTTGTGGCTCTGTTGATGTTAGAGGGTTTGGAGAGGTTTTGGTTTCTTTCCACTACCTCGGCCCTATTAGGATTGATGAATGTGGGGCTTGGAAGCCATTGTGATTATTGAATTGCTATTGGCAGGTTCTTGTGTTGTGGTTGTTGTCCGGATGTTCCATTTACAAACGGAACTCTGCCGGATTTTCGTTAGATTCCGCTGCTTTGTTTTGTCATTCATTTAGGTATTTAATATACCATTTCTATCATTAACCCATGTGTTTTCTTGGTTAATGATGTCTTAGTTGGTCATTTGTATTAAGGATCACATCTTGGATTCCTTGGATGTCCCAGTTCGGGAGTCTTAGGGATTTAGGAGCGTGTCTGTTGGTTTCTGAGGATACTCTTGTGTTTTTAATATTCGGGTTGGCATAGAGTATATTCTTATTGTTATTTCATGTACTTCCTTGTTATTGTTGACTCTAGTAGTCGCTTGGTTTGTGTCACCCTTTAGGGGCGTGACAGCATGGTATCTGGGCATTCATTGCAACCCTTTGTGGGTGTTTGATGACCTTCAGTCATTGGTTTTCATTTGTTTCTCATTTCTTTTTACTTCCGCATTCACTCCCCTAGCTCTTAGGCTCGGGTTTCGGAGTCCTAGGAATTCGGGGCGTGACAATTTCACTAATTTGAATTGGGTATTTGGTTAATTTTACTAAATTGAAGTTAATTGCACTCAATTTAACTTAATTTTATTACTTTAAATTGATGATTTATTTCAATTTCACTCATTTAAAGTCAATGTAACTACATTGAATTGAGAATTTTGTCAATTATACTAATTTGAATTAGGGATTTACCTAATTTCATTTAATTGAAGTCAATTTTACTATTTTGAATTGGATATCTACCCAATTTCACTTAATTGAGAAGTGGTCATTATTTGAAAATTTTAAGCAGAATAAAAAGTTACATATATTGAGACAAAAAATTTACGTTATAAAATAAAAGTTTTACTCGGTGCAATATAAGTTTTACTTATGAAACAAAATTTTTACTTTACGAAATAAAAGTTTTACGTTACATTCTGGAGTGGTCGTTATTTGTAAATTGAGAAGTGCTAATTATTAGAACATTTTAGGCGGAATGAAAAGTTACATATATTGAGCCAAAAGGTTTACCCTATGAAATAAAAGTTTTACTTGGTGCAATATAAGTTTTACCTATGAAACAAAAGTTTTACTTTGTAAAATAAAATTTTTACATTACATTCTGGAGCGTTTGTTATTTTAAATTGAGATGTGCTTATTATTTGAAAATTTTAGGCAGAACAAAAAGTTACATATATTGAGCCAAAATGTTTACGCTATAAAATAAAAGTTTTACTCGGTGCAATATAAGTTTTACCTACGAAACAAAAGTTTTACTTTACGAAATAAAAGTTTTACATTACATTCTGGAGTGTTTGTTATTTGTAAACTGAGAAGTGGTCATTATTTGAAGATTTGTAAATTGTAATACAGTGCGTTACACTTATGTTACAATTTATGGTGATTTGAGTTACAATTCTGTTACAGTTTGAAAACAAGTAAAAAAACCTTCAAATCAATTTTAATACTTTGAATTGCGGATTTAGTCCATTATTTGATTTTCTTCATGACAAGCTACACTCCATCATACAAAATTCAAGCATTTCATTTCATATTGAATATATTTTTTTATGAAATATGATAAATTTCTATTGAATAGATTTTATTCAATAGAAATTTTTCGTATTTCATAAAAAAGTCTATTCAATATGAAAGGAAATGCTTGAATTATGGATGTATTTTTTGTATGATATTTTGGGCTAAAATAATTTCTCATCCAAATATTGTGATTATAGAAATGGTTTTTTATTTATTGTATGTAAATTGGAAAAAAATTAAATTCAAATATCGTGATATTAGGTCATGAAAGTGTTCTTTTTTTTTTTTTTTTTGAAAATAAAGCATTTTATGATGATAATTATTTATTTATTTATTTTATTGATAATGAATAATTTGTGATATTTGGTCATAGTAGGTCCATATATAATATTATTATATTTTTACTTTTTTATTTCATATTAATTTTTTTATTGACAGTGAATATTATGATATTATTTATTTGGAATGAATTTATATAGGGGTCCTTTATGTAATTTTATTATTTTAGGAATAATGGTTTGTAAATTTTGCCCATTGGTATTTTCAAATGGGAATTGAAATTATTTAATATTTTTTTTAATGTTTGAATTAGTATAAGGGTCCTTTATGTAATTTTATTGTTTTAAGATGAATGGTTTGTAAATTTGGCCCATTGGTATTGGCAAATGGAAATTGAAATTGTTTAATATTTCATTTTGTCTTTGCCCCTACGCCCATGTGGTGAGAGAGAGACCGGAGGTGATTCCCTTCCGAGTTTTGGTGACCGAGTCTTGGTCTTCATATAATTTAAACTTTTCCAAATGTTGGTTTAGTCCAAAAACATTAAGGGTGGGTTTGGAAAATCTGATTTTTGTCATCAAATATAAAAATTGTTTTTGTATTTGCTTTTATTTTTTTCAGCAAAAAAGTAAAAATAAAAAAACGTTTGAATCAAAATTTGTATTGAAAAATAAAATGGTATTGGTGGGCGGAGGTGGTGGGTGACTGACAGCGGCGATGGGGGTGGTGGCGGAGGTGGTACCCTAAACAGTGAAAAAACTCAAAAAATAACTAAAAGTTGTATTTAGTGTTTTCACCACTTTTATCTACTATTCACATAAAACAATTTTCTTGGAAAAAAAAAGTAAACAGTAAACGCGTTTGCCAAACGTGTTTTTATTTTTGAAATGAGTGAATAGTAAAAAACACAAAACTGTTTTCGCGTTTGCCAAACGAACCCATAGGGTGCGTTTGGAAAGCCTGTTTTTTGTATTTGTTTTCTGTCTTCAAACATAAAAACTGTTTTTGTATTTGTCTTTGTTTTTTTCAGCAAAAAAGTAAAAACAAAAAGCGTTTGGATCAAAATTTATATTGAAAAATAAAATGGTATTGGTGGGCGGCGATGGTGGCTAGCAGTGACCGGGGGCGGTGGTGGTGGCTGACTGGCGGCGGGCGGAGGCGGTGGGGCTTGACGACGACCGGAGGTGGTGGGGGCCGGCGACGGCGATCGGTGGCGGGGGTGGTGGTGGTTGGTGGCGGCGGCGATGGGGGCGGTGGCGGAGGTGGTACCCTAAACAGTGAAAAAACAAAAAAAATAACTAAAAGTTATATTTGATGTTTTTACCACTTTTATCCACTATTCACAGAAAACAGTTTTTTTGGAAAAAAAATAATGAACAGTAAACGGGTTTGTCAAACGTGTTTTTATTTTTAAAATGAATGAATAATAATAAAAAATAAAACTGTTTTCGCGTTTGCCAAACAGACCCTAAAATTTTAATAAACTTTTAACCGTATTCAAAAGGCGCGTGCCTACCCCTCTAGGCTTAATTCATGATCTTCTAGACATTTTCACGTTGGATAATCATCAATCTCATAATTAATGCTCATCAACAGTGATGGATTAAGAAAAAACTCTGAGCTGGGCAAAGCTACAAAAATGATACGGAGTATTATTTTTTGTGATTTTAAGAAGAGCGTTCTGAAATTTGAGTATAATTTTTTTAAAAAGTAATAGAATTTTATAGGGCTAATAATGCAAGTGGGAAAAAAATATCAGTAGCCAAGTCGTCCTTGCTCATCAACCTCCATAAAGTATATTTTTAACCGTATTCAAAAGGCATCGTGCCCAAAACTGCAAATCGAATATTGGACACAGGCACGGCGTCGGTTTCTTATTGGTGAGAAAACAATTATTGTTTATTATTTATAGGGTAATTTGCACTAACACCCCCTGAGATTTGCATCAATTCCACCTTGATGCTGATTTTTGAGAAATCAGCACTAACACCCCCTGAGGTTTCGTTTTGCTTGAAATCATACCCCTGGGCCAATAAAATGACCAAAATACCCTTGATAAAATTCGTAAATATTAAGGGTAATATGAAATGACCTTTATGCCCCAACCCCAAATATATAAAATTTCGAAAAAGATATATATAAATTCGAAAAAATATATAAAATTCGAAAAAACGTATAAAATTCGAAAACAAATATTTAAAATTTGAAAAAAATATATAAAATTAGAATAAAATATATAAATTTCAAAAAATATATATATAATAAAAAATATATATAAGATTCAAAAATATATATAAATTTTGAAAAATATTTAAATTCGAATATATATATTTCAAAAGATATATATAAAATTCAAAATATATATATTTTCAAAAACAAAATTTAAAAAATTATATAATTTCGAAAAACATATATAAATTTCAAAAAATATATATAAAATTCAAAAAAATATACAAAATTTGAAATATATATATAATTCAAAAATATATATATAAAATTTGAAAAATATATAAATTCGAATATATATATATTTCAAAAAATATATATTTTCAAAAACAAAATTCAAAAAATTATATAATTTTCAAAAACATATATAAATTTCAAAAAATATATATAATATTCAAAAAATATATATAAAATTTGAAATATATATATAATTCGAAAAAATATATATATAATTTGAAAAATATATAAACTCGAATATATATATATATTTCATAAAATAGATATAAAATTAAAAATATATATATTTTCAAAAATAAAATTCAAAAAATTATATAATTTTAGAAAAATATATATATATTGGTAAAATGTCATATTTTCTCTAATGAAGTGAATCAAATTACTTACCACCAACATCAATTAGTGACCCTCTTTTATATTTATTTTTCCAAAATATATTTATTTGTTCCGAAATTTATATATTATATCCGATTTTTATCAAAATAATTGGAAATTTATATATATATTTGAATTATATATATATATATATATATTTCCAATATATATATATATATTGAATTTTATAAAATATATATATTTTGAATTTTATATATTTTGTTTACCAATATATATATATTTTTCTAAAATTATATAATTTTTTGAATTTTATTTTTGAAAATATATATATTTTGAATTATTTATTTTTTGAAATATATATATATTTCAAATTTTATATATTTTTTGAAATTTATATATGTTTTTCGAAATTATATAAATTTTTGAATTTTGTTTTTGAATATATATATATATTGAATTTTTTATTTTTTTTGAAATATATATATATTCGAATTTATATATTTTTCAAATTTTCTATATATATTTTCGAATTATATATATATATTTCAAATTTTATATATTTTTTTGAAATTTATATATATTTTTTGAAAATTATATATGTTTTTCGCAATTATATAATTTTTTTAATTTTATTTTTGAAAATATATATATTCGAATTTAAATATTTTTCAAAATTTATATATATTTTCGAATCTTATATATTTGTTTGATTTTATATATATATATTTGAAATTTATATATATATTTCGAAATTTCTATATTTTATTCTAATTTTATATATATTTTTGAAAATTTAAATATTTGTTTTCGAATTTTATATATATTTTTGAATTTATATATATGTTTTTCGAAATTTTATATATTTGGGGTTGGGTCATAAAGGTCATTTCACATTACCCTTAATATTTTCAAATTTTATCAAGGGTATTTTTGTCATTTTATTGGCCCATGGGGTGTCATTGCTAGCAAAACAAAACCTCAGGGGGTGTTAGTGCTAATTTCTGAAAAATCTGCATAAAAGTAAAATTGATGCAAACCTGAGGGGATGTTAGTGCAAATTACCCTTATTTATACTTTTGTGAAGACTCTTGCACTGTGTTTTGGCGACCCAGTCTTGGTCTTCACATAATTTAAACTCTTCCAAATGTTGGTTTAGTTCACTACCTAACCTTTTATTTTATTTATTGCAACAGCTCTAAAATCCATTTTTTCAGATCCAAAAGTTTTCCTATTTATCTCTGCTATATAGAGGATTTATGCACACAATTTGTTTATCGTTTGAAAAGCTAAAGTGAAATTGTAGGACAATAATTGGCCATTTGGTGCAGTCTTCTTCTTACTACCTTCACCAAACCTACATTAATTGTTGCTCTTGAAGCATTCCAGTAATGGCGAACCAAGTTGTTGTTGTTGATATTGTGAATAGGTTTGTGCAGCTCCTCGGCTCTGCAGCTCCTCCTGATGAGGTGCTCAGTGTCGAAAATGACTATCACAAATTGAAGCACACAATTTCCTTAATCAAAAGTGTAGTTGATGCAGAGAAGCTCCATAACAGGGACGCTGCGGTTCGTGATTGGCTCGAGAAGCTCAAAGACATTGTGTGCGATGCTGATGACTTGTTGGATGATTTGTTCACACATGAATTGCGGCGGAACATACTGACTCGGAACAAAAGAGCCAAGAAGGTACGCATTTTCTTTTCCCTCTCAAACCAGCACCTTTTTAGACACAAGTTGAGTTGTAAGGTTGAGACCGTTTTGGAGAGACTAGATGACATTGAAAGAATCAAGATCAACCTTGGCACATCTACTGATAGGCCTGTACATAGGATAGAGGAATTAATCACCCACACCCACACCCACACAGAGAGACATCCTTTTGTGGATGATCAAGAATGGATAGGGAGAGATGCTGATAGAAAGGCAATTATTGAACTATTGGTGGAGGAGAGTGATGTTCGAAACAATGTATCGGTGGTTGCCATAGTTGGAATGGGGGGAATGGGTAAGACTACACTTGCACAATCAGTCTACAGTGGCCACGAGGTGGGGAAACATTTTGAACTTAGGATATGGGTGACTGTTCCTTTGCTTGATGTTAGACAAATAGCAGAAAAGATCATCGAAATCAAAACAGGTTCTAATCCTAAAAGCCTTTCATTAGAGGCACTCCAATCTCACCTCCGGAGGGAATTTGATGGAAAGAAATATCTGCTAGTGTTGGATGATGTGTGGAATGAGGATCCTGTTTGGTGGAGACAAGTGAGGGATTTGTTGATGGGTGGTGCAAAGGGAAGTAAGATATTGTTAACTACACGCAATCAATCAGTTGCAGATGCTGCAGATGCAAATCCACGGTATCTTTTAAACAGTTTGTCTTCGGAGGAATCTTGGGCTTTATTTGCGAAAATCGCTTTTAAAGGAGGGAAAGGGTTAGAGAATCCACGTCTGGTGAATATTGGACAGAAAATTGTTAGGAAACTTGGTGGACTTCCTCTAGCCATAACGGTTGTTGGAAATACGTTATTAGGAAGAACAGAAAGGGAGTGGTTGGAGTTTACACAAACACTTAAGACAGAAAATATGGAAGATAATATTTATTCAGTGTTGAAGATAAGCTATGATGCCCTTCCCACAGACTTGATGCAATGTTTTAAATTATGCTCCATATATCCTGAGGATCATGTATTTGATAAACAACAAATGGTCCAGTTGTGGATTGCACATGAATTTATTCCATTATCCAGCCGAAATGGGAGTTTGGAGGATGTTGGAGATTCATATGTTAGGAACCTAGAAAAACGGGCTTTTTTAAGTGTGGAAAGAGATGAAAACTCTGATACTATAATCAGTTTTAAATTGCATGATCTTATCCATGATCTTGCAGAAAAAGTGTCAGGAACCAAACACTTCATGAACCATTTGTCTGGGGAAGACCTTGAAAAAAGAATGCATCATGTGGCATTTAACTCTTTCAACGATTCATCATCAGAAAATCCAAGCTGCCAGGAGAGAAGTGACAATATAGGGACATGTCTCTTATCATATCCGTATCATGAAAACTTCATTTCCATTTTTAAAAGTTTACGGTCGTTGGATATGCATAACTTGAGGATGAAGATGGTGCCTGGTTGCGTGGGTAAGTTGAAGTATTTAAGGTTCCTTGATCTTTCCGAGAATGATATCAAGACACTGCCAAGTTCGGTTACCAAGTTGCAAAATTTGCAGACTTTAAAGCTCTCTGATTGTGAGGATCTCGAGGAATTGCCAGAAGATATTGGAAAATTGGTCAGCCTTAGGCATCTTGAGCTTGAATCCTGTTATGGTTTGAAAGGTATGCCATTTGGATTGGGGCATTTGACTTCACTTCATACACTACCGCTGTTCATCACCGGTCCTGGTAGTAGATTAAGTGAATTGAAAGGCCTAAATAATCTACATGACAAGTTAAAGATTGAACTAAGAAGCTCAGAGTCAGAAGTGGTAGACGGAATCTTGAAGGAGAAAAGTCATCTGAAGTCGTTGGAACTGAATTTCCGCCACTATGACAACGATGATGAGCTTGTGTTGGAAAGCCTTCAGCCGCACCCAAATCTTGAAAAGCTGGATATAAGATGGTATGGGGGTGAGAATTTTCCCACTTGGATGAGGGAGAACATCCATTCGGTTCTTCCAAATCTAGTGACCATTACATTACTGAGTTGTTACAGATGGGAACATCTTCCTCAGTTGGGGCAACTAACTTCTCTCGAATCTCTTGAACTTAGTAGTCTAACCTCTCTAAGGTACATAGAGGAAAACAGTACTAGTGTTGGTGGCGAATCAAGAACAACATTTTTCAAATCCCTCAAATATTTGAGTCTTGTTGACTTGCCTAATTTGAAGGGCTGGTGGAGTAGAGAAGAGCCAACAATCACGGAAACAGCAACAGAGCAACAGCAACTACCATCATTCCCTTGTCTTTCTCGATCGTATCTCAGAAATTGTCCAAAGATGGAATCAATGCCTCTGCAACCAAGTTCGGTAGAATTGAAGTTGGATGGGGTCAGCGCGAAGCTAGTACAGCAGCAGCTATCAATGGCAAACCCCGCAATAGATGTCTTGGCCCCTTCATCTTCTTCATCTAGTCCTCTTCCCAGACTGGAGATTCTTTACATTAACGATATTGAGGATCTAGTTTCTCTGCCAGATGAAGCATTCCAAAGTCTCACTTCTCTCTGGAAACTATGGATTTGCAATTGTCGAACACTAACCTCTCTGCCAAGAGGGATGCAATATCTCGTCGCTCTCAAATCTCTGCGGATCCACAACTGCCAAGAGCTTGATTTGTTAGATGCTGACGATGATAATGGTGGCGGTGGCATTCCATTTCTAGGACTGAAGAACCTTACTTCTCTGGAATTGTCTCAAATTCCGAAGTTGGTGTCTCTTCCTGCAGGGCTTCAACACCTCAACTCTTTACAATCTCTGTCCATTTCAAGGTGCGAAAATTTGACAACTTTAAAGCGGATCACGAAGCTCGCATCTCTCAAACAACTTTCCGTTTCTCTTTGCCCGAGACTCATGCTACTGCCTAAAAGGATGCATATGCTTGCTGCTTTACAGCAACTGAAAATTGAGAAGTGTTCCAAGGTGTTATATGAGAGATATAATAAGGACACTGGGAAATATTGGCCTAGGATCGAACACATCCCAGATGTTTTAGTCAAAGAATGAAGGTATCCTTCTTTATCTTAATCCTTTATCCACCATATCACTCTTTATCCTTCACTCCTTGTCATTCTTGTATTTGTTGAACATTTCGGTTCATTTTTTGCGAAGTTTTGAAAACTTGTATTTTCAAGTTTTGATCATGCTTCCGCTTTTTTAAATCCTTTTTTTTTTTCCGATAAATGATTGGCAAAATACATACATAAATAGAATATAAATATGTTGTCGATATTTGGTAAATAGAATTACTTTCTGAGTCTCTCTCTTTTCGTGTTTAAAACTTTATTTTGCTAAAATTTTCTCTTGATTTAGCTGTCATTATTATTCATAAGTTTCAAAGATTAAAGTGAACAATATGGTTTGCTAGAATGGTTGTAGATTCCAAATATTTGTTGATCTCATATGAGTTTCGAAATTCGTCTGCTTTGTTTTCGTCGTGTTGTCAGATTGTTGATGGAGGCAAAATGTTTCTCTCCCTGATGTGCTTGATGTATATATATGTAAGCTTCTAATAGCATTTCAAGCTGCTACAACCATTCATTCTCCGAACTATTAGTAACATTTCCAGCTGAAATAACTCGAGCCAAATTGGGGGCTCTCAGTGATACCACAACACTTTGAGTTTGAGCTTTCTCGAACGTATGCTCATGCTCCTCTAATGCGATTTACAGCAAACTAAAGTTTGAATTTGTTGGTGCAGTGTCAACACCGCGTGGATGGCAATGTGTCCTTGTTGGAAGACCATGGAATATCAATTCATTTCAATAAGGAGTTGTATGGTTTGAATTGGTTTGGTTGTCAACTAGTGTCTAATTGTGGTTGTGTTTATAGTGGTTGTGTTTCTGTATTATCAATTCTGTTAAATTGTTGGTTCTTATTTTTTTATTTTGGTACATTGAACAATGATGAATTGTTATGTCATAAATTAGTGAATTGTATTTTTATTATTCTTGTTATTAAGTGAGAACGTTTAGGATGTAGTTTAATTGAAACGGTTGCAATATGTATGTTATGTGTGAGTTAGTAGGAAGTATTTCGTAGGTGCTTTTTCGTTGTTATTATAGCTTATAAGAAATAGGGTAATTTACATAGACTTCCCTTGAGGTTTGTCAAAAAATCAAGGATCTCCCCTACTATTTGAAAATTGTCAGCTACCTTTCCTGTGGTTTGCAATCGTTTGTACATACCTCCTCTGCTGTTAAATTGCCCAACGGAAGTGAAGTGAAAGTACGAAAATACCCCCAAAAATATATTTTTATATTTCAAACTTAATTTTTTTTTATATTTTACTATAATTGATAGTTCGAAAAAAAATATTTTGGGATTAATTTTTTATTTTAGCATAAATAAAAAAATAATCGTTATATAAAAAAAATTAAAAATGAATTTTTTTTATATATTTTACTATAAACAAATTCTTTTTTATTTATACTGAAATAAAATTTTAAAGTTTAAATATATATTTTTTCAAACTACCAATTATGGTATATTATTTTCTCACTTTTTAACATTATTATCTAGTTATGTAGATAAATATATATATATTTTTAACTACCAAATATAATAAAATGTAAAAATATTTAAGTCCAAAATATAGAAAAATATTTTGAACTACCAATTAGATTTTTTTTTTTTGTTTTTAAAATATTTTTTGATCTCTCTTTTCGTGTTAAAACTTTATTTTGCAAAAATTCTCACTTGATTTAGCTATCATTATTATTCATTAGTTCTCAAAGATTAAAGTTATCAATATGGTTTGCTAGAATGGTTGTAGATTCTAATTAAATATTTGTTTTGATCTTCGTCTTCTGTTATTTGGCCGTGTTGTCAGATTGTTGATGGAGGCAAAATGGTTCTCTCCATGATATGCTTGATGTGTATATATATGTAAGCTTCTAATTTCCCTATTGACTCATATTATTTTTCTAGATAAGCTGCCAGAACCATTCCTTCTCCGAACTATTAGTAACATTTTTCCAGCTGATACCACAACCATGCATGTTACTAGAGTAGTTTACATTTCACAGGTTGGGAAAGTGATTAGGTGTATAAATGAGTGGTTGTTAGCATCACCTATCAACTTAATTTTTCGGATGGAATTGCCGAAGCATCTGATCCCTTATAATTGGTATTAGAGTCAGACTTAATCATTGATCCAGTATCATACCAAACGCTCGTTTGAGCTTTCCCCAACATATGCTCATGCCCCTCTAATGTGATTTACAGCAAACTAAGGTTTGCATTTGTTGGTGCAGTGTCAGCTAGTATCAATTCTGTTCAATGAGGAGTTGTTTGGTTTGGTTGTCAACTAGTGTCTAATTGTGGATGTGTTTCTGTATTATCAATTATGCTAAATTGTTAGTTTTTTTGTTTTTATTTTGGTACACTGAACAATGATGAATTGGGATGTCATTAATTAATGAATTGTATTTTTGTTATTCTTGTTATTAAGTGAGAATGTTTAATTGGAACTGTTAGCAATGTGTATGTCATGTGTGAATTAGTAAGAAGTATTTTTAAGGTGCTTTTCGTTTATATATATATATATATATATTACTAACGGGAATCCTGATATCTTATAATAGATATTGTTAGAATAAATTATCATAGTTAATTTATAATTAGTTATACATTGTAAATTTATATTATTTACTCCCTTTTTATTATTATAAATAGACATCACATGTTCTACCTAGTATCAAAGCTTTAGGTTCATTCTTGGGTTATTTTTTTCTCTCTCTACAGTTTTCATGGCTTCCTTCTCTACCACTACTACTTCACATGATTCCCCTTCTTCCATTCCAACTCCAACTCTAACTTCTTCTCAATCTCCATGTCCTTCCTTTCTTGTTGTTAACATTAAAAATTATGTTCCTATTGAACTTACTGATTCAAACTATTTGGTTTGGAAGTCTCTTTTCCTTCCTGTTTTGAAAAGCTTCAAACTAGATGGTCATATTACTGGTGAGTCAACACCTACTTCATCATCATTGATGGATTCTTCTGGTGGTGTTATTCCTAATCCGGAATTTTCTGTTTGGGTGCAAAAAGACACAACAGTTGTGTCATGGTTGAATGCCACTCTCTCTTTTGATATTCTTGAAAACATTATCACTGCTGATTCGTCTACAGCTCGTGATGTTTGGTCCACCATTGAGAAGCTTTTCATGGATCAGACCGCTTCTCGTCATTTGCATCTCAAACTTCACCTACAGACCTTGAAAAAGGGTTCATCGTCCATGGTTTCATTACTTCAACAACTCAAGAACACTAGTGATTCCTGACGTGCTATTGGACATCCCATTTCCGATTCCGATTTGGTATTATATGCCCTATCTGGTTTGTCACCTGATTACGAAAGTTTTGTTACCTCAGTCACAACTCGGCCACCGCTTCCAACCTTTGATGAACTCCGTCCTCTTTTACTTAATCATGAAATTCGGCTTCAACAACTTCATCCTCATGTTTTCTGAAAATTCTGTTGGACCTAAAATGGAATCAAACACACACAAACACAATATTTACGTGGTTCCCCAAATTCGGGTACGTCCACGGAGGGGTAACTCAATATATATCGGGATTTCTTTTCTTTCTACCTCACAAAACTCTTACAGATTTTGAGCTTGTTAACCACACATATACAACATGTATTTGTCCCATATATATAGGGTTTGAGAGAGGAAATCAAAATGATAATAATCATGTGCTGTCAGAGGTAAGAGTGGCAAATTTCTTCACGCATGTTTTTGGTGAAGACTTTGGTTCATGCATGTGAAAGGTGGCATGGCTGTGGAAGCTTCTTTAATGGTCATCCTATACATCATCTATACTCATTTCATCATTGCTTGCATCATAGGCATGCATGCATGCTTGGATCTCAGCTCTTGAGTCATATTTATCCACAAATCTCCACCATGACGAAAGAGTTCACTGATTAAGTCTTCTGATTGAGCTACCCCCCAATGCGCATTTAAGCGCTCTGAGTCCGAGAGATATTGATCAAGTTCAAACAGTGTTGAAACTTGATCCCTGTAACCACTTTGGTAAGCATGTCTGTAGGATTATCTGCAGTTCCTATCTTCTGTAGTAAAATGTTCCCATTATCTACTATGTCTCGAACAAAGTGGAACTGGACATCAATATGCTTGGTACGACTGTGATGGACCTGGTTCTTTGACAAACAGATGGCACTCTGATTATCACAAAAAACCTTCACGGTTTCTTGAAAAATACCCAAGTCTGTAGTCAACCCTTGAAGCCAAATAGCTTATTTGAAAGCTTCGGTTACAGCCATATACTCTGCCTCTGTAGTAGACAAAGCCACCGTTGACTATAATGTTAACCTCCAGCATACTGGTCCGCCTGCCATAGTGAATATATAACCGGTAGTAGATCTTCTTTTATCAAGATCTCCAGCATAGTCGGAATCAACATATCCAACTAGATGCTTACCCACTGTATTCTCTCTCTCGAATTTTAACCCGATATCCACAGTACCATGAATGTACCGTAGAATCCACTTCACTGCTTGCCAATAGCCTTTACCAGGATTGTGCATGTATCGACTCACCATACTTACAGCATGTGAAATGTCAGGTCTGGTACATACCATTGCATACATAAGAGCACCAACTGCATTTGCATATGGAACATGCTCCATTTGCCTTTTCTGATCATCTGTGGTTGGTGACATCTTTGCACTGAGTTTGAAGTGTGAGGCCAGTGGTGTGCTTACTGATTTTGTGTTGCCATCAATGGCAAATGTCTGAAGTACTTTCTTCAAATACTTCGTCTGAGTTAAACACACTGTGCCTTTCTGTCTGTCCCGCTTGATCTCCATCCCGAGTATCTTCTTAGCTTCGCCAAGATCCTTCATCTCAAACTCTGAGCTCAATTGAGCCTTCAGTCTATCGATTTCCACCTTGCTCTTAGATGCTATCAACATATCATCTACATATAAGAGCAAATATACAAATGTACCATCTGGGAGTTTTCGAAGGTATACACAATGATCAAAATGGCTTCTAGTATACTTTTGTTGCTTCACGAAGTAGTCAAACCTTTTGTACCATTGTCTCGGGGACTGTTTCAAGCCATACAGTGACTTGCTCAATTTACATGTCCAGTGCTCACGTCCTGAAACTTTGAACCCATCAGGCTGAGTCATGTAGATCTCTTTGTTCAAAGTGTCATGGAGAAATGCAGTTTTGACATCAAGTTGAGCTAACTCGAGATCAAACTGTGCTACTAAAGCCAAAAGTATCCGAATAGAGGAATGTTTAACAACAGGAGAAAATACCTCGTTGTAGTCAATTCCTTCCCTTTGAGCATAGCCTTTAGCTACGAGTCTGGCTTTGTATCTGATCTGGTTTATGCCGGGATCACCTTCTTTCTGAGCATAAACCCATTTACAGCCAATAGCTTTCTTGCCCTTTGGAAGTTGAACTAGCTTCCAAGTCTAATTTTGATGTAGAGACTTCATCTCTTCATCCATTGCTGCCTTCCAATTCTTATTATCAGTACTATGCACTACTTCTCTGTAAGTGTTAGGGACATCATCTTCTGTCGCTGGAAGTGTAAATGACACCATGTCAATAAATCGGGCTGGCTTTTGAATGACCCTTCTGGGTCTGCTGGCGGCAATAGAGTCTGGCTGTTGACTAATCACCTGTACTGGAGATGGAGTCTCCACCTCAACTGAGTCCTCGTCCTGACTATCAGAATCATCTTCAGAACTATCAACTGGTGGCTCAGTATCTTCGTGACTTTCAAACTCCACCTGCTGCTGAAGATTTGGATTCACTTATTCTTTAGCTGGAGTTGTCTGTCTCAGCATGACAGACTCATCAAAAGTAACATCTCTGCTACAGATGATCTTCTTTGTTTCAGTGCACCAAAACCGGAATCCTTTAACTCCTTCACTATGTCCTATGAAGAGAGCTTTCTTGGCTCTAGGATCCAATTTAGATTCCACTACATGAAAGTATGCTGGACACCCAAATATATGAAAAGAATCATAATCAAAAACTGGATATCCGGACCATACCTCCTTGGGAGTTTTCCCATCTAGCGCAGTTGCAGGAAGTCGGTTGACAATATGAGTAGAGTATGCCAACGCCTCTGCCCAAAATGCTTTGCTGAGCTCAGATTGAGATAGCATACATCGTACTTTTTCCACCAAAGTGCGATTCATTCTTTCTGCTACTCCATTTTGCTGTGGCGTTCTAGGCACTGTGAAGTGTCTAATTATCCCTTCATTCTGACAGATTTTCAGGAAGGGATCTGATTTGTACTCGCCACCGTTGTCTGATCTGAGCCTTTTGAGCTTCCTGCCTGTCTGGGTCTCTATCATTTTCTTCCATTTAAGAAAGATATCTAGCACTTAATCTTTATGCTTCATAGTATAAACCCAGACATATCTACAAAAATCATCAATAAACGTTACAAACCAACGTTTACCTCCCAATGAAGCGATTCTGGATGGCCCCTAGACGTCTGTGTGAACATAGTCCAGTGTTGCCTTCGTTCGATGAATCGCCGTGCCAAACTTGACCCTCGTCTGTTTGCTTAGCACACAGTGCTCACAGAAATCAAGTTTGCCAGTTTTGGCACCTTTTAGTTTGCCTTGCCTCACTAAGCCTTGCAACGCCTTTTCACCCGCATGCCCTAAACGCATGTGCCAGAGTCGGGTAAGATCGGCTGACTTGTTTTCAGAACTGCTTGTCACAGCTGCTCTTCCGGTTACTGTATACCCATCTAGGTAATACATATTTTTCTTCAAAATACCTCTCATTGCCACGAATGCACCTCGAACTACTTTCAGAACTCCACCTTCCATGGTCACCTTGTAACTACTGGAATCTAAAACCCCTAATGAAATGAGGTTTTTCTTCAGGTCTGGAATATACCTGACATCAGAGAGTTTTCTGATTGTACCGTCATGCATCTTCAGACGTATTGTTCCGATCCCTTTGGTCTGACAGGTATTGTTGTTGCCCATTAGCACAACTTCTCCATCAAGCTCCTCGAAGCTAGAGAACCAATTCCTGTTTGGACACATATGATAAGAACAACCTGAATCAAGAATCCATCTATCAGACTGATCAGTGTCTGACAATGAAACAGTAAAGGCTGATTCATCTTCGTCTTCCTTCTTTCTAGCAATATTGGCATGTGACTTGTCCTTGTTTGGACAGTCTCTTTTCCAGTGCCCTTTCTGGTGACACTGGAAACACTTATCCTTCTCTTGCCGTCTTCTAGATGATTCAGATCTGTTTGGTTGTGATCTGGATTTGGACTGCCATCTCCCCTTTCCTTTTGATCTGTTATTCGACCTGCCTCTGTCTACAGTCAACGCCTCTGATGTATTGTCTCGGTGATCATGTTGATCCTTCTTCCGGTACTCATTGTTTACCAAAGCGTTAGCAACATCTATGTATTTAACCTCATCTTTTCCATACATTAAAGTTGTGGATAAATGATCATAGCTTTCAGGCAGGGAATTTAATAAAATCAAAGCTTTATCTTCATCAAGAATTTCAACATCTAAATTATGTAAATCTGCAATTAGTTTGTTGAAATTGTTTGAGTGTTCGATCATAGGGGTACCTTTCTTGTACTGGAATCTGAAGAGCTTTGACTTCAGATAAAGGCGATTTTCTGGAATTTTCGTCATAAATTTGTCCTCCAGTTTCTTCCACAGATCTGCCGCCATATTTTCTTTCATCACAAAGTACTTCTGATCTTTCGCTAAACACAATCGGATTGTGCCGCAAGCTTGACGATTCACGAACGTCCAATCTTCATCCGAGATATCCTTGGGCTTAGCATCCAAGGCAATCTGGGAACCATCTCGAAATAGAAGATCCTGGACTTCACATTGCCACATGCCAAAGTTATTGGTGCCGTCGAATTTCTCCACCTCAAACTTTGCATTTGACAACATGGTTCTCCTCATAGAACCGCTCATCCCAACAGTATTCCCTCCAGTATCTCTGGTTTCTGATTGCTCAGTATCCTGTACTTCAGTCATGACTTGAAATAACAGATATTAAAAGATTGATGAAATTAACTCACCAACAGGGAGCAATAAAACTTCAAACCGAGTTTTCCCAAAATTAAAGTACTAATTTCGAAAAATGGAGCCCACCGTTGAATCCGGAACGGTCGATTTAGCTAGGATCGACCTTTCGTTCACTCAAAACGGACTTAAAATGAGTTCGGAATGACCAAAATAGTGTAGAAGGGCAAAACTGTAAATATAAAAAAATTGATGACTTGGCAGCTGACAGCATGACACGTGGCAGCCTCTGGTTGGGCACACGTGTCACTCACTGGTTGGTGACACGTGTCAACATATTACTGGTACACGTGGCTGATGGCGTCATCGTCGGAAAAAGTCGCCGGCGCCGAAAAAAAACTGCCGGAAAAACCAGAATTCGCCGGAGAAGGCGCGTGGGCCGCGTGGCCGCGCGTGGTATTCACCCGCACTGGAGGAAGAAGGCGCGTGGGCGCGTGCCGCAGATGCCCCTTGACGCGCCTATCTTCTGGAGGCGCGTGGAGGGCTTGTTTGGCCTGAAATTAACGGGAAAATCTTCCTCTCTTGATGGGCAAGCTCCTAGTGTATTTGGTGTTTGAGTTTGAGGCTTGGGTTGCTTCGAAATAGAGTCGAAAGGAACGGCTGTATTTTGAACAAAAATGGCTCTGATACCAATTGTTGGACCTAAAATGGAATCAAACACACACAAACATAATATTTACGTGGTTCCCCAAATTCGGGTACGTCCACGGAGGGGTAGCTCAATATATATCGGGATTTCTTTTCTCTCTACCTCACAAAACTCTTACAGATTTTGAGCTTGTTAACCACACATATACAACATGTATTTGTCCCATATATATAGGGTTTGAGAGAGGAAATCAAAATGATAATAATCATGTGCTGTCAGAGGTAAGAGTGGCAAATTTCTTCACGCATGTTTTTGGTGAAGACTTTGGTTCATGCATGTGAAAGGTGGCATGGCTGTGGAAGCTTCTTTAATGGTCATCCTATACATCATCTATACTCATTTCATCATTGCTTGCATCATAGGCATGCATGCATGCTTGGATCTCAGCTCTTGAGTCATATTTATCCACAAATTCCACTGCTCTTTATTGCACACAAAATCGGCCTTCAAATCAAGGTGGTTGCAATTCAACTTCTCGTGGTCATGATCATAGTAAATTCAAGGATCGTGGTCATAGCCATGGTAATGGTAGCAATGGCAATTCTTCTTTCCGTCAATTTTCTATGGGAAATCGACGTGGTGCTTCTACAAGGTCAACCTTTTCAAAATTTGGTGTTCAATGCCAAATTTGCTCCAAATGGAATCACTCTACTGCTCAATGTCGACAACGTTTCAATCACTCTTTTACCATTGATGATGCTCCAAAATCTTTTGCTGCAATGAATATTTATGACAAACATGATCAAGCCTGGTATCCGGATACTGGTGCTTCTACTCACATGACTGCTTCAGAAGGTAATCTATTATCACACTCTCCTTATTCCGGTTCCGATCGAGTTTTAGTTGGGGATGGTGCGTTGTTACCTATATCTCATACTGATTCTACCAAATTGGTCACTTCCTCTTCTTCCTTTTGACATGAACAATGTGCTGGTGGCTCATTCCATCTCCAAAAATCTTATTTCTTTCCATCAATTTTGCAAAGATAATAATTGTGCTTTTGAATTTGATAAATATGGTTTTTGTGTGAAGGATTTGAAAACTCGAAAGACACATCTTCAGTGCAATAAATCTGGACCTTTTTATCCCATTTCTCCTTCTGAAGCTAGCATTGGTTGCTCTCATCATGCTTATGCAGCCACTCATTCCTCTTCAGAGCTCTGACATCGTCGTATAGGACATCCTAGCTTGCCTATTTTATCTCATTTGTGTTGCAATAAATTTGTTGATGTAGGAACTAATAATATTAATTTATTTCAATGTAATGCTTGTCATCTTGGCAAACACACTCGGATGAGTTTTAAGAAGCGTAATAGTTCATCTCAATTTCCTTTTCAATTAATTCATTCTGATGTATGGCAAAGTCCAGTCAAATCTGTTTCTGGGTATTCTTATTTTTTATTATTAGTGGATGATTTCACTCGTTATTCTTGGGTTTTTCCTGTAAGGCGTAAAAGTGAAGTCTTTAATTGCTTTTCTTCCTTTATAGCCATGGTCCAAAATGTTTTTTCATCTAAGATTGTGGCCTTTCAGTCTGATAATGGTCGCGAGTTTGATAATCAACTATTTCTTGATTTTTTTTCCAAACATGGAATTATTCAACGACTTTCATGCCCTCATACTCCACAACAAAATGGGGTAGCTGAGAGAAAAAATTGTCACATTGGCAATGTTATTCGCACTCTTTTGTTTCAATCTCTCTTGCTAACATCTTTTTGGGTTGAAGCGTTACATATGGCTGTATTCTTAATTAACCGTCTTTCTTCTCGTGTTATCAATAATACTAATCCATACCAATTACTTTATGGGTCACCTCCAAATTTTTCGTCTTTATGAGTTTTTGGTTGTCTGTGTTATCCAAATTTATCTGCCACTGCTACGAACAAGCTTGCATCTCGTTCTTTACCGTGCATTTTTGAAGGATTTACTCTGCGTCATAAAGGTTATCGTTATTTTCATGTTCCTTCCAATCGAGTGATCATGTCACGCCATGTAATTTTTCATGAAAATAATTTTCCGGGTATCCCCTTTTCTGAAAATTCCATTTCTCCTTTAAATTTTGAATTTTTATCACCTTCTAATTTACCGCCTCTTTTATCGACCCCAACAACTTCGAGTTCAAATTCTTTGGTCTCTACTAGTTTTTCAAATTTTAATCCCCAACTTTCCAATTCAAATGTCCATTCTTTATCATCTAATCCTCTAACAAACCCATCTTCAAATCTTCCACCTCTTTTACCTATTCCAACCAATTCAAATTCAACTTCCACCGTATTCAATCCTATCTCATTTTCTAATTCCACAATTTTAAATTCAAATGTTCATTATTTATCTTCAACTAATCTAACAACCTCATCCATGAACACTTCCTAAATCAATCCATGTAGTGTCTCATCTTTATCTAATTTAAATGGTCATTCATCTTTTCATTTGACCTTATCCTCTCCTTCTCCTAATCTAGTGGAACTACCCACCAATTTAAATTCTTTACCATATCCTACTTGTCAACTTCCTTCAAATTCTAACAATCCATCTCAACCGAATATCCCATCCCCTATCTTTTCCACATCCACTACCCACCCATCAATTCTTTTGTCTCACTCTCTTTCAAATTCAAAATTTATCCCATCCTCATTTTCTCTACCAGATACATCTCCAAATTTGAACTCTACTTCCATGCCATCTTTGTTGGACTCTACTTCTAATTCTCACCCCATGCTCACACGATCTAAGGTGGGCATTTCAAAACCTAGAGTCCTTCCCTCTTTACTCTCTTCCGTCTCTTCCTCTACCACTCTTCCTCAAGAACCTCAAATTTTTTCACAAGCTATTCGTGACCCACAATGGAATGCAGTCATGGCTGAAGAATACAATGCCTTGCTTTTAAATGACACATGGGATCTTGTCCTTCCTTTTTCTTCTTACAACTTGATTGGTTGCAAGTGAATTTTTAAAGTGAAACAGAAGGCTAATGGTGAACTTGAGCGTCTAAAAGCTCGCCTTGTAGCTCAAGGATTTAAGCAATAAGAATGTGTTGATTTCAAAGAAACCTTTAGTCCTATAGTCAAACCGACTACGATCCGCACTGTTTTATCTGTTGCTATTTCACGTTCTTGGGAGATTAAACAACTTGATGTCAAATATGCATTCTTGCATGGGATTCTTCAAGAAAAAGTTTATATGAAGCAACTACCCGGGTTTGTTCATTTGGATTATCCAAACCATGTCTGCAAGTTGAAACGTGCATTATATGGGTTAAAGCAAGCGCCACGTTCCTGGTTTCAAAAGTTTACTTCCTATTTATGTGAACATGGCTTCGCTTGTAGCCAAGCAGATCCATCCATGTTTATTTACTCCAATAATGGGGAGATGTTAGTGTTTTTATTATATGTTGATGATATAATCCTTACTAGCTCTTCTTCTTCATTATTATCTCGGATTATCTCTCAACTTAACTCTGAGTTTGCAATGAAAGATCTAGGACCTCATCACTATTTTCTTGGGATTCAGGCCTCCTTCTGCAAAGACGGTATTTTTTTTGTTTCAACACAAATATGCCACGTCGATTTTGCAAAGTTGTCACATGGAAAATGCCAAGGCTGTTTCCACTCCTATCAATACAAAATTATCACTTTCTCAGTTGGATGGTGACTTGCTTGATGATCCACAGGAGTTTCGTCGCCTTGTTGGATGTTTTCAATATTTGACATTTACTCGTCCAGATATTTCATTTGCAGTCAATGCTGTCTCACAATTTATGCAAGCTCCTCGCACTAGTCATTTTCAAGTTCTGAAGCGCATTCTACAATATGTTAGAGGTACCTTAACTCAAGGGCTGCCACTTTCTCGCAGTTCTCTTAAGACATTGCATGCTTATTCTGATGTTGATTGGGCTGGGTGTCTCGATAGTCGTCGTTCTATGACAGGATTTTGTATTTTTCTTGGCAAGAATCTATTGTCATGGTCGGCTAAAGAGCAACCTACAGTTTCCAAATCTAGTGTAGAGTCGGAATACATGTCGTTGGCTTCAAGTGTTGCAGAAACTATTTGGCTTCGACAAATTTTAAAAGATCTTCAAGTTTATTTGCCTCATCTTGTCAAAGTTTTTTGTGACAATATCAGTGCTACCTATCTCACTGCCAACCCTATTGTCCATGCTCGTACAAAACATATTGAAATTGATATTCATTTTGTTCGTGACAAAGTTGCTTTTGGAAACTTATTGGTTCAATATATTCCAATAGACAAACAAATTGCTGATATTTTTACCAAGGGATTGTTTACTTCTAGGTTTTAGGTTCTTCGATCTAATCTGACCGTTGTTCTAGCCACTGCTCAGATTGCGGGAGGATGTTAGAATAAATTACCGTAGTTAATTTGTAATTAGTTATACATTGTAAATCTGTATTATTTACTCCCTCTCTATTATTATAAATAGACATCACATGTGATCCGAGAGATTAAGGATTCACAATTTCTTCAGATATTTATCTGTCTTCTACAATTTTTATTTGTTGAGCGCATGCACCTATTATTTCTTCTCATTATTTTTATCCCATTGTACTAGAGATAATCTTTTAAATATCCGGGTCATCCAGGCTGGAGGTCTTAGGCGACCACCTAGGCAGAGGGCGGACCTTGAGTTCTTTATTTAAGAGAGCTTTAGGAGAGTTTTTCACATAAGCGGCACTTGATTGTTCTTTGTGTTTTATTACTTTAGAAAACACATATTATTGCCACGGGTGAACTAAGTCGGAGTTTAGTGTTAGGAATTAACTCCCAACTCACACTTAGGAATTAATCCCGCCCCAGATTGTCAACACCCGGCTTTTTCCCACACACACATAACACATACAACACACACATAACACACAATATTTAACGTGGTTCAGCCCCAACTTTGGCCTACGTCCACGGACACACAAATATCATTCAATAAATAGAGATGTATTACATAGGCGCACACAACACTCTCACTTCCCTCTTGACACACAACACCCTCACTTTTCTCTTCTCGGTGCAGTCATCACCCGGTGCCGGTCACCCTTACATCTTCACTCATCTCTATTTTTTCTTTCATTTTGATGTGTCTCTCAACATACAAAGTGCCTCTATTTATAGGCATGTCAATCCTACCAAAAACCAACTTGAAAGCTCCAGCTAACAAATCTTGTTAAATCCTCATTCCTTATGTTTCTTTTAGTTGCCTCATGCATGCTTTGGTCCAAAGTAGTCTATATGGACTTTGCCATTTAATCTTCAATTTAACCACCACACAAACTAAGACTAACTCATTCAAAGCCACCTTTGTTGAACCCATCATGCGCCTGCCATCCCATTTGTTGTTTCCAAATTGACAACTATCATTTTGCTAGTAAATTCCAAGTTTACTTCTCAACCTCCTTCCAATGGAATTTTGCCAAACCCATTAGACTCCACCTTGGCAAAATTCCTCACCGCCTTTAATATTCCACCTTGATGAAAAACATCATCAATTTCAATTCACGTCCTTTTTTTTCACACCTCTATTGCTCCACCTCCAACTACTGCCCAATGCTTCAACAAGAAGCCAACTTCCTCATCTTTCAATTTTTTTTTTCTTTTTTTCACCTAACTCCAACATGCGCACCAACACCATCATTGACGACGTCCCCTGCAACGGTCTTCTTCTTCCTCTTGCTAGATCCAGTATTATCACCGAGCCACAAGCGAGCCACCACTGCTACGCGTTTTCCACGACGCCGCTGTGCACCATTAGGGATGGCAACGAGTTGGGTTTGGGACGGGTTTGGCTAATACCATTACCACCCCATTTAAAAATTACTAATACAAACCCATCCCAAATCCGCGACGGGTTGTAATCGGTAATACCATTACCACCCCATCGGTATAAACGGGTTCCATCGGTAACAAAATGCCATTCAATACTTCATTCCATGTCTCTGATATTAACTTGCTCTGCCTAAGGCTGAAAGGATTTTGTGGAATCAAGCTGAAGTTTGACTTCCAAATTGACCAGGCAACACTGGAATATCTCTATATCTAGTCGACCAAAAACTTTTCCTTTTCAATTTTCAAATCTTGCAGCATATGGACATTGAAGTAGAAAATCAACTAAGATAGCTCAACTATGTGCATATTCACCAGTAACCCAACCAGGATTGATATAGTCCACGGAAAAAGGGAGAAAGCCAAAAAAGTTGCATATTAGAAACACGGTTAGGGATACGTGTCTATCAAAATAGAGATAAAACATGCAATTTCGAATAAAGTGAACCACAACAAAGATTCATGTAGTCTGACCAAAAGAGATTTGGTAGGGATTTGCTAGCATGAATTTGATTACAAATAATCTATAAAAGGCTATAATAACATGGCACGTACATTCGCAGCCCACCCTTATCCCAGACCAACCTCAACAAAGTATAAGTAAGAAACAAACAAGAAAGGTATAAGCAAAATCTGTTTACACAAAGGGTAATCATCAAAATTACCAAATAATCATGATTTAATACAGAAGCTATATGGCTACTTCATAAGCGAGGTAAGGTATCTTCCACTTCACCAACATGCACACCAAAACAACAAAATCTATAAAATTCAGATACATGCACCCAAAAATAGCAAAATCTAACAGCAAAATCAGCAAAAAATAGCAACCCGACAACAAATAGTTCTGTCTTTGTGATTCAGCAACAAGCAGCAAGCAAAATCCATGCCAAATCTAGCAACAAAATCCAGCAAACCCAGGAACAAGCAATTATTTCTTCCTTCATTGTGATTCCTTAAAATACATATCAATATATATATATATATATATATATTAGCATATTAACATAAAGGAAATGCAGTAATTGTGGAGATATGAATCATATGAGGTCTAAGATAAGATGTGTGCATAAAGAAGAAATTAAGTATTACCTGATCCATTTTATCAACATATTCTGACTCTTCGTAAGTTATTGTAGATTCTTGCAAAGAAAGTGATGGGGATTCACAACATGCTTCCATCAATACCCCCGTTGAAGGTTGAACTAAAAAAATAATTTGTAATATAAGAAAATAAATGTCACAATGAAAAATTTAAAACATATATATGTAATAAATATATTACCTTCAAATTCATCCCAAATCCAATCTCGTGAACACATCAATGCCTCTAAAATGTTAGGTCCCAATCTACAACGATGTGGGCTAAACACCCTATCGCTAGTGCTAAATGTGGACTCAGATGCAACCGTAGATACGGGAATGGCCAAGATATCTCTAGCCATCTTCACTAATGTTGGATACTTGTGCCCATTTGCATTCCACCAATTCAAAAGATCAAAATCCTTATTATTACGAGGCATGAGAGTTTCTCCCAAGTAATAATTTAGTTCTTCCTTCACATTACTCACCTTATTTGACATGTCACCATCAATTTCAATTTCATCATCGAAATCATTCATAGGGTCAAACTCCTCTAACCCATCACCAACTTTGGAACCATGTGAAGATGAAATCCCTTCCCTTTGACCTTCCTCATTTCTACCCACATTATACTTGACTTGATACTCACGAAGCAAACTATGACAAGTTCTAAGTACATCATCTAGGTGAGATGTAGCACCCTCCTCTCCATAAGCTTTAACAAAAATATGTCGCAAAATTTTTATTTTGTACCTTGGATCTAAAATCATTGCCAATGCTCCAACAAAATGACACTCACTCCAATACTTGTTGAATTTTAGTAACATCTTTTCTGCCATGTTTTTTATATCACGAGTTTCAGATTGATGCCAACTCTGCAATGCCAATTTCACTTCACAAATTTTATGCAAGAGAAGATTTGTGGTGGGATACTTAGTTCTAGAAAACAATTCAGTGACATTATAAAATATCTTTAACCTCCCACAAATTTCTTTTGCAAGACTCCAATCATCCTCAGATTGCAAGGATGTATAATGTCTCTCACGTAGCTTTAAACGTGGAAACACATCCTTATAAATAATAGCAGTTTCAAGCATTAAATATGTGGAGTTCCACCTTGTTTTATAATCAAGAGATAACTTCTTATTGCACGATATGCGCAAAAGATGGGCATTCTCCTCAAATTTCTCTTCCCTACCTTGAGTGGCAGGCCAATAAGCAACACTATCACGAACTTTTTCAATTGCTCCTCCAATTACATCTAAACCATCTCTCACCACTAAATTCAAGACATGTGCAGCGCAACGCATATGTAAAAAATTACCATCCAATAAAAATGAGTCACTCAAACTCATCTTTTCCAAAATAATATCAATCATTGCATCATTTGCTGAACAATTATCAACAGTAATGGTGGAAATCTTCCGATAAGTTCCAATCCAATAGACAATGATGGAGAACATTACAAAGAACTTCTTTTGTATGTGGAGCAGGCACATAAATAAACCTAAAATAATATAATTAAATAAATAATATAATTAATTATAATGCAAACATAAAATAATTAAATTAAAAAAATAATAACATTACTCACCCAATAAGCATGTTACGTAACTTCCAAGCCTCATCAATAAAGTGGGAAGTGACAACCATGTAGCCTCTCTTTTGTTTGGAAGACCACATATCGGTTGTTCTGGCAACCCGACTTTGAAGATTCTCAAACATATGGTAAAGTGTCACTCTTTTTTATTGAAACATTTTCAATATGTCATTCTTGATGGTGTTGCGACTAACAATTTTAATGTTAGGTTGGAGGAGAGAAAGGAAAACTCTAAATGCAACATGGTCAACAATTCCAAGAGGATATTCATGTACAACTATTGCCTTGGCAAGATCATTTCTTGACCTTTCTTGATCAAATTGTTGATTTTCTACCTTGATTTTTCCTTTTTTTGCATCACTCGCCAACAATTGTTGGCGTATATCTTTATTACCTCGCTTAGCACACCTATTAAGATGCCCATGCAAATGTGAAGTCCCATTTTTACTTGGAGCCTTCATTTTAGTCTTACAATAGTGACAAATGGCATGATCCATATCTTTTATTTTAATCTTCTCAAAATGATCCCACACTCCTGATGTAAGTTTTCTCTTCTTAGTAGGAGAGATTCCTGTGGGTGTTGAAGAAAGTTCAGGTGAGGACCTTGAAGGCATTGACGAAGGAGGATGTGAGGGTGTTAAAAAAGGTGCAGGTGTGGTCATGAAAAATGAGAGGGATTTAGCATCCAAAAAATTAAAAAGCAACTATAACAGGAAAATTATCCACAAGATCAGATAGTAATAGTTATGAATTCTTTTAGAATTGAGAAGCATAGCATGGAATGGAAATTTGTCATCATTTAACTTTTAACTCTCATTTTCACCTTTTAATGCAACTGGGGTGTAGGCATTGCCTATTGCCGTTAGGTCAAAAAGGGGTATATACCTTCATACATTTACAAAAGTTCCAATTAATTATCACCAATTTAAAACCCAAAAAAATTATTGATTCCTTAAAAAGGGAAAAAAGTATAAAGTCACAGTACGTATGGAAATCAGAAGTGTGGAGTAGCCATTATCCACAAGATCAAACTCTTACGATATAATCAAGAGTTCTCAAAAGAAAGTGAAAATTGGAAGGAAAAAAAATCGAAGAAATGATTAACCCATCTTCCCTAATCAATGTAGATTAGGTATCTTAACTTTTGGAAAATCAACCAAAAAAGTGCATAGAGAGGTTGAGGTTAGGGGTCTAGGACCTGCGCCTTCAGTTTCAAAACCTAAAATCAAAATCAATTTTTTTTAAAATAACCCTAAAACGCGAAATTAACAAATTAAGAAAGAAGAACTGGTATCTTACCTTCACAAAAATTCGAGCAAGTTTTGACGCGAGAACGAAGTAGTATAGAAGATGATGAATAAGCAAAAAATCTGAGAGGGTTCATAGACGGCGCTGAGAGAAATGAGGCTGCTTATATATGATGGTCTTAGGTTTTCTTATTAATCTTTTATTATAATTTAATATAATAATAATTAATATTTAATATTGAAAAATTCATGAAAAATGGATACAAGGAAAATATATATAAATAGTATGTGAATTAAGTTCTATTTAGAAAAAAAAATCCAATTTAGTTGAATCAAATTGAGTTCAATTAATGAAATTAAGTAAATTCCTAGTTCAACTCAGTTAATTAATCAAATTGAGTTCAAATAACTAAAATACCAATTCAATTGAGTCGAATTAAGTTCAATTTCGAAAAATTCCAATTTAGTTGAGTCAGATTGAGTTCAATTTAATAAAATTAAGTAAATTCCTAATTCAACCGAGTCAAATTGAGTTCAAATAAGTAAAATACCAATTCAATTGAGTTCAATTTAGAAAAATCTCAATTTAGTTGAGTCAATTTGAGTTCAATTAGTGAAATTAAGTAAATTCATAATTCAGTTGATTCAAATTGAGTTCGAATAACTAAAATACCAATTCAATTGAGTCGAATTATGTTCAATTTAGAAAAATCTCAATTTAGTTGAGTCAAATTGAAAATTAAGTAAATTCCTAATTCAACTAAGTCAAATTGAGTTCAAATAAGTAAAATACCAATTCAATTTAGAAAAGTCTCAATTTAGTTGAGTCATTTTGAGTTCAATTAGTGAAAGTAAGTAAATTCCTAATTAAACTGAGTCAAATTCAGTTCAAATAACTAAAATAACAATTCAATTGAGTCACATTAAGTTCAATTTAGAAAAATCCCAATTTAGTTGAGTCAAATTGAAAATTAAGTAAATTCATAATTCAAATGAGTCAAATTGAGTTCAAATAAGTAAAAATACGAATTCAATTAAGTTCAATTTAGAAAAATCTCAATTTAGTTGAGTCAATTTAAGTTCAATTAGTGAAATTAAGTAAATTCCTAATTTAACTGAGTCAAATTCAGTTCAAATAAGTAAAATAAAAATTCAATTGAGTCGAATTAAGTTCAATTTAGAAAAATCCCAATTTAGTTAAATCAAATTAAAAATTAAGTAAATTCCTAATTCAAATGAGTCAAATAAATAAAATACCAATTCAATTGAGTTCAATTTAGAAAAATCTTAATTTAGTTGAGTCAATTTCAGTTCAATTAGTGAAATTAAGTAAATTCCTAATTCAATTGAGTCAAATTGAGTTCAAATAACTAAAATAACAATTCAATTGAGTCGAATTAAGTTCAATTTAGAAAAATCCCAATTTAGTTGAGTCAAATTGAGTTCAATTTAATAAAATTAAGTAAATTCTTAATTCAACCGAGTCAAATTGAGTTCAAATAAGTAAAATACTAATTCAATTGAGTTCAATTTAGAAAAATCTCAATTTAGTCGAGTCAATTTGAGTTTAATTAATGAAATTAAGTAAATTCCTAATTTAACTGAGTCAAATAACTAAAATACCAATTCAATTGAGTCGAATTTAATTTCACTATATCTAAAGATTGTTATATTTCATTATTTATAATAGTATAATGTGATAATTATCCTTTTATAATAAAATATAAAAGTTCAATTCCATTATTTATAATAGTATAATGTGATAATTATCCTTTTATAGTAAATTCCTAATTCAATTGAGTCAAATTGAATCTTATATTTGTATTTTATAATATAATTAAATAATTATTCAATTAACATAGTTAATTGATTGAATTAACTAATTGAATATTTCTAACTAATTGAAATCCAATAGTTACATTATATTGTTACTTATTTTGATTATTAATGAAATATTTTACCATAATATTGTTTAATGGACTATGGACATTTATTCTTATAAGATATTTCTAGAATAATTATTTTAAAATTTATATAAATTTATCAATATATTTTATCGTATTTCACACTTTGATTTTTTTATAAAATGGGATGATTATATATTTTTGAGGCTTACTTTGGGCATACAAAATTGTACATGCTTTTTTTTAAAAAAAAAAAACTATAAACGGGTCGGACTGGGTCGGGTTACCGACGGGTTTTACCAACGGGTAACTAACGGGTCGGGTTACCGGCGGGTTACTAATGGGTTACGAACGGGTCGGGTTACCGACGGGTTTTACCAATGGGTTACTAACGGGTCGGGTTACCAGCGGGTTACTAACGGGTCGGGTTACCGATGGGTTTTACCAACGGGTTACTAATGGGTCGGGTTACCGACGGGTTTTTGCAAAACCCGAACCCGCTTCGGGTTTTGTGTTTTTTCCCAAACCCGACCCAAACTCGTTTTTTTATATACTAAACCCGCCCTAATCGGGTTGGGTCGGGTCGGAACCCGGCCGGGTTGGACCATTTTGCCATCCCTATGCACCGTACTTCCATGCGTCAATTGGAACTACTCCACCTGCCTACGTTAAGACTCCAGATCCTCCACATCCGTTTCTTCTTCACCAGCTTCATCTTTACCTTGTTTTGATTTTTTTTTTTCAAACTCACTCACACACACCACCAACTCAACAACACCACAACCAAGCTCTGATACCGATTGTTAGGAATTAACTCCCAACTTACACTTAGGAATTAATCTTGCCCCAGATCGTCAACACCCGTCTTTTTCCCACACACACATAACACATACATAACACACAATATTTAACGTGGCTCCACACCAACTTTGGCCTACGTCTACTTACACACAAATATCATTCAATAAATAGAGATGTATTATATAGGCGCACACAACACCCTCACTTCTCTCTTCTTGGTGCAGTCCGCACCCGGTGCCGGTCATCCTTACATCTTCACTCACATCTCTATTTTGTCTCTCATTTTGGCGTGTCTCTCAACATATAAAGTGCCTCTATTTATAGGCATGTCAATCCTACCCAAAACCAACTTGAAAGCTCCAACTAACAAATCTTGTTAAATCATCATTCCTCACGTTTCTTTTAGTTATCTCATGCATGCTTTGGTCCAAAGTAGTGTATATGAACTTTGCCACTTAATCTTCAATTCAACCAGCACACAAACTAAGACTAACTCATTCAAATCCACCTTTGTTGAACCCATCAGGCGTTTGCCATCCCATTTGTTGTTTCCAAATTGACAACTATCATTTTGCTAGCCAATTCCAAATTTACTTCTCAACCTCCTTCCAATGGAATTTTGTCAAAACCCAACATTTAGCTTATTGTAGATTCAACCGCTTGGTTCACATACATTTTTATCTTCCTAAAATAAAAAAAAAACGAAAAAAATTATGGAAGATTTAGTCGTAGTTGGGATAAAGATTTGTGACTACAATAATAGACACGTTTTTGTTTTCTGGTCACTATATCTTAAAAAATGCATATCATAGCTATCACACATAAGATAATGATCATCGAGTTTTTTCATATAATCTTTGAAAAACACCTTCTTTAACAAGGTGATTCCTTGGCATATGCATTAGTCGTCTGATTCATAGTGATTTGCATAATCTCTTTTTTACCTCATAAATACAATGATTTACATCTTGTCGATAATGATGATGGTATAAGTTTGTAATTTTTTTGACATTGGTTCTTCTCATATTCGTATCTTTTAAAAAGAGCCTTCATACTCGTTCAATGTCTGTATGTGCCCTCCAGGATGATATTAGATTGGAGCCATTTTAACGATGATCTTTATGAATATTCCATCAACTCTTGTTGGTTTTAAGTCATTTGTCCGCTTTGGATATGAGCTTAGATGCTTTTGCTCTTGATTTTATTTCAAATGTTGGCATATTATTTAAAGACAATACTAACACATAAAAACTTTACTTTCACCGTAACCATAGAATAATATAACATTATGCAACATGAAACTCATTGCCTGGTGGAGCAAAAGGCGAGGATATATACAAAAATGTGAAAAGTACCCTCAAGCCATGCTCTCACCAACACTACAACAAAATGTATCAATAGTGATGTTTTTCTTTTGAGACGCCCTAAATTTGGTCACTAAAAATAGGCAATCGTGACCCACTCAACGGGTACCATAAAAAGTGGTATAATTGGGAAATGCTACGTAGGTAAAGAATTCGCGCTCCAATTTTTTTTCCCACAGTTAAAATTAAAACGAAGCCGTTTATGTTTTTGTAACGCCCATCTGTTTAAGCTCTGTTTGGCTACATAGTAATGTCCAATGTAAATCTACTTAAAGCATATTGATTTTCCAAAGGTGGTCTTGGAAATTATTTTAAAACTCATTTAAAATCGTCTATAAGTTCAGAACCTCCACGATCGACGACGACTGGTTGTAGAAGACATCCATAATCGACTCAATGTTTGAAGCTTCACATCACCAACCTCAATCTTATGTGTATATTTATATGTTGTAGATGCAGAAAAATTACACAATAATAATTAGGGTAAAAATTGGATCCTTTTTCAATCATCAAAGCTATGTATTTATACACAATTATGGTAAATGGGTCAAGCCCATTTACCCAAGTTTATCAATCCCTAAAATCAAGGGATTTGATAAACCATACCCTTTTTTGGACTCTTTATTCTATAATTGGACTACCCCTTAACTTGTGGACCACTTATCTTCTAGAATTTTCCATAGGCCCATTTGTTTTTAGCCCATCCGCCTTCGGCCCATCAGTCCTGCGGCCCATCTCGGTTGGGCCAGATATTCTTGACTATTACACAGGCCCCTGAGGTTATGGGCTTTTGCAAAAAGCCCATGATCGAAAATTTTTAATACTACTTTATATATATATGTATATTCATGCACTTTATGGGAAATAGAGATTTAGTGAGTTGTCAATCATTGATGAACATTCATTGGTATTTCAAATGAATGACCATTACTTCCTTGATCTTAGCTCCATGACGGCTCATCGTGGGTAGTGCGACCTTCAGACTTCGTGTAGCCCTTTGGCCTCCTTCTCCCCTTTTATAAAAACCCATTCTTATTTCATTTCATTTCCTTATTCCATACTTGCAACTTCCAGCTTAAACCTCTCTCCCATTTTCAAGCTTCATCTTCGAAATTCCAGTTCCTTCTTACCTCTGCGATCCTTTCCGTCGGTCAGTACAGATATCCAGTGGCACATACGCCTATCACCGTCCGAAGCTTCCCTTGAAACTTCATCATCAGTTTGAGTAAGTCAATAAGTTTCTTTTTCCTTTAATTTTCACCTTTGCCACACCTCGGTCTCTTCTACCTTTCTTATCTCTATGTCTGATAGCGACGACACCCGGTCGGTAGAGGAGGTCATCCTGTCCTTTTCTGCTGGTACCGACCCCACCAGTAGTGATAGTCCTCAATCTAACCGTCAGCGCACCTCAAAAATAATTCCACAGAACACTGACCTTCCGGGCTCCTCATCTAACGAACCTGCGAAACCCAAACCTTCCGAACCATTTGTAGTGGCCCCACTCAAAAGAGTCCGCCCCGAAGTAGATGTTAAGCATCTTCGGGTTCAAACCCAAGTTCCCGGGGATGTTGACGTATCTCCTTACCTAGGTTACCTAGATTTTACCCAAAGTCAGGGACTAGCAATCCCTTTAGCATATGGGATGCACATAGGTTACCCGTACTTGGCATTCATATGCTTAGATAGTCCAGCATCAGTGAAAATGTATATGCAAGATCTCCAAAGTTATCCATGAATGCAGATCTTTTTTAAGTTGCCAATGTAAGAGAACTCATCTTGCTGTCCACGTCCTCCATAATAATTAAATTTTATGTGAATTGTTACGCTTTCTTATTGTTCCACAAAAGCTGATTTTGATTTCCACTATACCTTTCTTAGGCGTTAAAAATGTGTTAGATCAGTATAGTGAATTAATATTGATGGGCATAGACCATCACTTAGATGAGACATCGACACAGACTTCTCCAAAGAAGATGGTCCCCAGTTAGCTTCAGAGTGCAAATCGATTCATATTCACAACAGAGCCTTTTTTTTCCTGATTTGTACTCATATATGTCTCCTTTACTGTGCATATTAACTTTAAAAGTGCTTTTATTTGCTATGTCATCATGATTTGTATGCCGATGCAATTCAATTCATGCATGATTTAAAATTCACACATCAACTTGTCTTGATTGTGCAAGTCGCATGTGTTCGCTCCAAAAAATAATCGGCCGCATGATCGGGCCGATAATTTTCATTTCCATAGGGTGCGGGCGTGCCAAAACCGGTGACAGGGTTCAACCGGTTCAAAAGGAAAGAGTTTTCGTCTCTTTTGAACATATGGCATAGAATCAGACGATTTGTGCAAGAGAGAATCCAACTCACATGAATGAGTTCTGATTGCCTCAACAAAGAGAACTTTTGGGTAACCGAAAGAAAAATAAGAAGAGGGATAAAAAATAATTGCAAGGAATTTAAAGGACTGAGAATTGAAATAGTGTATGAAAAATAAATTGTATCGAAAGTGCGGATTTGCAAGAAAAATAAATGATATTGAAAGTGCATGACAAGGAATTGAAAGGAACAATATTAAAGGGAGACAATGAAAAAATGCAAGAATAAAAATAGGGCTGGTACATAGCATAAAGAATAAATTTTGAATTTGGTCAGGGACCTCTAAAACTGAGATCTATGTACATTATTTATAGCCTAAAATTGTTTGTAAAATATAACCTAGAGATAAGTAAATAAAATAAAAGATAAATCAACCTAAATCTAAACCTATCTAAACAAAAAGCTAATCAACTACAACTCATATTTCTTAGAAGTGTCCAATACTCTACAAACTTTGTAGTCTTAATCAACAAGAATTTCCTTCAATAGATGGGCTTCACAATGGGCCAAAACTCTTTTACAAAAAATCATCTTCTTGCCTAATTTCGGCCCAGATTCTGGCCCACTCCTTGGCCCAATTTCGGCCTAGCTCCTGGCCCAGATTTCGGCTTAGTTTATGGCCAGATTTTGGCCCAGTTTGCCCTCTTTTGCCTTGCCATGTGTTGGCTCAATTAGGGTGTAAACAATGCCCCCCAATTCCAACGTCATTTTGCTTAAAAAATATGGTTGTTGGAATTTTTCTTTAACCCAAAATGATGCCAACACATTCTTGTATCAACCTTCCTTGCCTCTCGAGTTTGTCACTTGTAAAGAAAAAAATTAATGAGTTGGCTCCAGTGCTTTATTCATTTAGGAATAACATTAAAGTTGTCTTTATTTCTCTAATCCAAAATCCTAACTAGGTAGAAATTTGTTTAGCGATCATCGACAATGGATCAATGAATCCATACAAGACTCCAACACTCAAAACTTTAAATTCTTGTAATGGGGAACAAATATGATTGGCCGGAATTAAACAATTGTGCAAAGACATATGAGCCGATCTTATTGCCGGTTCCATTCTAAGAACGACACAATACCCATGAAGGTTTTTCGTGGAAAACACTCGTGAAAGTTTATACCTTTTTATAATTTCAGTTGAATAGGCTGAAATTATAAAAAATGAAGTTCCGTTTTCGGTCATATTTTTCTCATAGGCTGAAACCCAACGAGCTTCGGGCATTTTAGAGCCAATTTCTGCCATTGTAAATCTGATATCAACCGATGCAATTCTTCCATCAGCTGCTGCAATTTCTGCCGCTACAAAACCGGTTTTGGACATTGCAAATTCGACCAGATTGGTTTTAGTCACTGTAGTTCTGACCAGATTATTTCTACTGGCCGAAACCCTATCAATTGGCTTGGTTTCGGCCAATCATTTCTCGGCTGGATTGGTATCGACTGCCTTATTTTTTCCCACACCAGTTCCAGATATTTTGGCATCAACTAAAGAGGTTTCAGCCACCTCCTTTGTTTCTACCAAAACTTTAATTTTAGCAAAAGTAATTTGTTTCTCAACCTATGGGGGCTTGTGCAAGTTGGTCGTCGACTACCCCCCGTGTCTCGGAGGATGTAGTGGCCGAGTTGAGGAATTTGCATACCTTTTATTCTTAAGCGTTTGGATCATCTCATACTAAACATGTGCCCTTTGCTCACGATACGCTTTCTCCTCAGCAAGATATGCTTTCTTCTCAGCAATATATGCTTGCATTAGTCGATCAATTTCCCTCAACTGTTGTAGGATTTCACCCATAAACGTTGCCTTTGAACCTTGTGGTGATATGTTCGCAATTTTCTCTCGGCTACCGAGTTGTGTCCCACCGGGCGTGCCAAAATATGTTTGCTCCAAAAAATAATGGATCGAATAGTAAGGCTAATTATATTAATTTCCGTAGGGTGCGGGCGTGCCAGAACCAGTGACGAAGGTCAACCGGTTCGAAAGGAACGAGTTTTCATTTCTTTTGAACATGTGGAATAGAATCAGGTGATTTGTGCGAGAGAGAACTCAACTCACACGAATGAGTTTTGATTGCATCAACAAAGAGGACTTTTGGGTAACCGAAAGAAAAATAAGAAGAGGGATAAAAAATAATTGAAATGTGCGATTGCAAGGAATTTAAAGGACTGAGAATTGAAATAGTGTATGAAAAATAAATTGCATTGAAAGTGCGGATTTGTAAGAAAAATAAATGATATTGAAAGTGCAGGACAAGGAATTGAAAGGAATAATATTAAAGAGAGACAATGAAAAAATGCAGGAATAAAAATAAGACTGCTACATAGCAGAAAGAATAAATTTTAAATTTGGTTGGGGACCTCTAAAACAAAGGTCTACGTATATTATTTATAGCCTAAAATTGTTTGTAAAATATAACCTAAAGATAATTAAATAAAATAAAAGATAAATCAACCTAAATCTAAACCTATCTAAACAAAACACTAATCAACTATAACTAATATTTCTTAGAAGTGTTCAATACTCTACAAACTTTGTAGTCTTAATTAGCAAGAATTTCCTTCAATAGATGGGCTTCACAATGGGCTGAAACTCTTTTACAAAAAATCATCTTCTTGGCTAATTTTGGCCCAGCTTCTGGCCCACTCCTTGGCCCAATTTCGGCCCAGCTCTTGGCCCAAATTTCGGCCTAGTGTATGGCCAGATTTCAGCCCAGTTTGTCCTCCTTTGCCTTGCTATGTGTTGGCTCAATTAGGGTGTAAACAACATGCTATAGAAATTTGGTTCCCCTATTTCCATATTACCTCTTCGTCACATTGTTTCATCCAATTTAATCTTTGCTCTCAAGAGATGTCTCAACCTAATTGGATTATCTGGTTTCTCTTCTAGATCCTATGCTCCGAATTCATGTAAGCTTGTTCTCTTCTCATAAATGGAACACACAAATAAGTTGATATTTTATTTGATATATGCTTAACTAGTTCAGTATTTTGATTCTGATTTGCATATGCATAGATTTTACTGAGAATAAGATTCTCTGTTAATCAGGCAACCATTTTAAACTGGCACACAGCACCAGCTCGAGAGCTTGCAGCCTTGTTCGGCCAATCATTCTTCATACCTCCTATCAATAGGTAAGGAGTGAACTTATTGGATTTTGAGCTAAGCTTTTCTGTTTATTTCTCATAATCTACATTGGATATTGATGGGTATTTGAAACTAACTAATGTATATTAGTGTGAGAGAGTTAGAGATCTAAAACTGGATTTTCATAAGATTTTTGGTTGCTCAAATACACAATAGAAAGGGGCACTAAAGATATAGACGATAGATATTATAAAGGAAAAGAATACTAATTCCTAAAAAGAAAATCAGTACTAAAGCCTACTTTGGTAGTTGTTCCATTTGTAACATTTTTTGTTGCTATTATGGTTTGCCAGTTTGATGCTGCAAAATTGAGGAAGCTCCGACCAAGTTTTAAAGAGATTGGTGGTTCTGTTACTGCTGGCAATGCTTCTAGTATAAGGTTTATTATCTTATTTTTCTGTTTCTCATCATCAAATTTTTTATGGTTTCATCAACTCTAAGTGATGGCTACATTATCATTTGTAGAACTTGTGTCACTCATCGAAATTGTTGTTTTCCCTGATAATGGGAAGTTTTAAATCCTACAATTTGCTAAAATTCAATTGAATAGATATGCTAGTGAGTGGGGAGAATGCGTTTAAACTTGGGATGAAAGTGATGGCAAAGATCACTGGATATGTTGTTTCCGCTCAGGTACAAGAAAACATAGATATGGTTACTTCATAGAATACTTCGTTGAATTCCTCTTATCTTCCCTATTCAAATTCTTGGTGCTCAACATGCGATTGCTTGTACTGGAGTTATTGACAACTGCTGCAGCTCTTGCAATCCCAAAAAGTATTTCAAATGCTGGGTTGGACGCTTCTCAAGTTGATTACTATCAAAAGAATTAAAATAATGTCTGCTTGAAGTGGCCTTGTGCATTGTAGGACTTGTTTTGAAAATGTATGCCATTGGTTTGTATTTTATTGAAATGTGTAATTAAGTACTTAGATTAAAATTTTGATTTAGAAGTTGAACAAATTAAAATTTCGAGATCGTTTTTTAATTTGACTTTGATGACTTTGATAGTGAATATATCTTCCACATGTTTATAAAAATATACAAAATCTAAAGATTAGAGTACAAAATCTAATATTTGGATTTCATATAATTTATATATATATGCACATTTATTTGCAAATGGCGTCAGTAATGTTGTCTATGGCAGTCACAAAACTCCTGTAGAAGGCTTCAGGAAAAATTAGGCATTTCTGACACCAAAAACCATTTTTGACGCTAAAAACACTTGGGTCGGAAAAAGATAATAGTATTTGCGACGCTAAATGGTTTTTGACGCCAAAAACACTTATGTCGTGTGCCAACCCAAGGCGCAACTATCCTCTGAAAATTGTCCCAAACCGAGCACGATTTGCCATTGAAACGGCATTGCAAAGATTGACCAAAGTTGGCCCTGTTCGCCTCCACACGTGAATTACTGCTGCGACCCACCTCCGGCCACTGGCTTCACCTGTGCACACCGGCTCTCGCCACTGCTCCCTCACTCGGGTCGGAAAAAGATAATAGCATTTATTATCTGACGCCCTTTAGGGGTTGGAAATACCTTTTTGCGATGTTATTTTAACCTTTTTCCGACGCCTTTTGACATCACAAATACCTCAGTTCCTTGTAGTGCAACTCCCATGGCTCTACTCCTCCCTTCTACCTGCATAACTCCACTAACTTCCCCCACTAATAGCTGGAAACACCCTCATGGGCTACCATTGCAGCTTTCCTTTATTTGTACGGATTCTCCTAAAATGTGCTTGGAGCTCATGTGTAAACCAGTGACCAACCTCTGATCCTTGAACCACCACTTGAGCTTGCTGAGGAGGGTGCAACCCTTTGACATGGATGCTTAGTCGGCCATTTCTTGCAGAAAAAGGTACTTTATTCCATGGTTCGCCCTGAATGTAGTGATGAAGATGTGGAGCTCTAAAGGTTTGGAGGAGGTATTGGCTGATGATAGAGGATTCTACATTTTTAGAATCACCAATGATGATGCATACTTCAACATCCTGGCCAAAGGTCCATGTATGATAGTGGTAAGACCCCTCATCCTCCAAAAATGGCACAAAGGTTTTGTGTTCACCAAGTATGTTTGCAGGTTCATCCCTCTGTGGGTCATGCTTCACAACCTTCCTTTGGAGTTTTGGACTGAAAAAGGATCAATTTCATTGCAAGCTACCTGGGAAGGCCTCTCTTTGCAGTGAAGCTTACAGAAACAAGGAAAGGGATCAGGTATGCAAAGATTTGCATAGAGGTTGTCACGCCCCAATATTTCAAGAATTTCCAAAACCGAAATCTGTAATGTTAGGGAGTGAGCAAGACTCGGAAAGAGATCATCAAACAAAGCAATTTACTAGTTCAAGGTTGAAAGGAGAGAAACTAGAAACAATAAGTCATTTAGAAAGAATGAAAACGGACTTTGGAAATCATTTCTCATTTTGAAATTCCTTCATCTTCAAACACCTCAAGCATAAAGGACTCATTAGCAAGGTTTTGAAATGCCACAGGTTTAGAACAATAGCGAATACGGAATCACAACCCAAGTTTCAAGAACAAAATAAAGACTTCACAAAAATAAATTCCAAAGTTTGGATTTCAAGTATTTTGGAACCAAACGAATGCCAAAGTCAAGTATAATGAACGAACTTGCCTCGGGGTGCATTCTCTTGGCAAAAACTTGAAGAAAAGAGGGAGAGAAAAGGCTTTGGGAAATGACCAAAACATGAGTTTTCATTATGACCAAATTTTCGGATATGGATTCCTTTAGGGCGAACCGAGAGCCGAACACTTCCATTATAAAAAAAAAGAGTCTCCGAGCCTCCGTGCTCTCAAAATAACAATTTCTATACTTCCACTTAACAATCAAATTTTATAATACAAATTTGAAGTCGATATATGTTAGAATAAAAAATTAGAGTCTCAGAAATTGTCCGAAGCTGGAATCAATGCCTCTGCAACCAATTCAAGTTCAGTAGAACTGAAGTTGGATGGGGTCGGCGCGAAGCTAGTACAACAACTGCTATCAATGATTGTGGAAAACCGCACAATACATGTCTTGCCCCCTTCATTTTCTTCATCTAGTCCTTTTCCCAGACTGGAGATTCTTTACATTAATGGCATTCATGAGGATCTAGTTTCTCTTCCATATGAAGCATTCCAAAGTCTCACTTCTCTCTGGAAACTATGGATTTGCAATTGTCGAAGACTAACCTCTCTGCCCAGAGGGATGCAATATCTCGTCGCCCTCAAATCTCTATGGATACAAAACTGCCCAGAGCTTGATTTGTTAGATGCGGACGACGACGATAATGGTGGCGGTGGCATACCATTTATGTTGGAAATCAGTTATGGTGATTCCTTCAACCCAGGATCACACTAATATTGAGAGAAAATACACATTAATTTTATTGAAGAAGCACACACAAAAAACAGAGTACAAAAATTTTCTCTCAAATACTCTCTCTCTCTCAAAAACTACATCTGGCTTCTGTCAATTAAAACAACCCTACACCTCTATTTATAGGCATCACGAACCGCCTTTGAGCACCTTCCTAGCACCTCCTTTGAGCACCTTCCTAGCACCTTAATGGCAGCTTCATGAAAGTTTCTGAGTCGGTGGTGAAGCTTCATAGTAGCTTCTGAGAAGGTGACTTCATGTTTCTCAAGTAGCTTCTTGATTCTTCTTGAATCAAGTTTAGGTTTTCAACATTCCCCATTAAACTTGATCATCGGAATTTCTGCATTCCTTGCAACGTCTTCAGTTTCGTGGACATGTATTGGAATTTCTGCATTCCTTGCAACATCTTTAGTCTTGTGGACTTGTGTTGAAATTTCTGCATTTCTTGCAACTTCTTCTGTCTTATGTACTTGTGTTGAAATTTCTGCATTTCTTGCAACATCTTCTGTCTTGTGTATTTGACTTGAAATTTCTGCATTTCTTGCAACATCTTTGGTCGTGTGGACCTATCTTCAAATTTCTGCATTTCTTGCAATATATTTAGTCTTGTGGACTTGATTTGAAATTTTTGCATTTCTTGCAATTCTTTCAGACTGTTGGACTTGTCTGGTTTTACTTTTCTTCGTTTCTTTTCTTTTGCTAACGGGCTTTGCATATTGAGTCATCAGTAACATTCCGTTTAACTCATTTGTATATTTCTTTGCAAAATTCACTTGCTCATTATCTTTTCCCGCTTGCTTTCCCCATCATTCATTGATGTAGTGACTGTACTTGTTGCAATTATAACATTTCACATTCTTCTTGTCATAATAACGCTGACGGTTATTGGAGCTGCTTCCTCGAGCTCTTCCTCTGAATTTCGGGTTTCTCTTCCCTTGATTATATCTTCCTTCTTCATGAAAATTATTTCTTCTATCGTCGTCTCTGAATTCAGCATCTCGTCCTTGATAGCCACGACCTCTACCTCGGCCTGTTTGAGAGTTTTCCCATCTATTTTCTTTGTCTGAAAGCTTTGACTATAGGACTTGTTCTTACTCTGGGGGGCTTGAGGCATTCCTTTTGTTGATTCGTTGTTCATGGATTTCTAGCGTGGCTAATAGCTCATCTACTGTTATGGCATCCAAATCCTTCGATTCTTTAATGGCTACAACAACGTACTCAAATTTTGAATTAATGGATCGCATGATCTTTTCGAGCACACGTACATATTTGATCTTTTCTCCACATCCTCTAATCTGATTCACGATAGTCAATATTCTGGTAAAAAACTCAGAAATTGACTCACTTTCCTTCATCTACAGCAATTAGAACTCCCCCCTTAGACCTTGAAGTCTAATTTTGATCGTTTTCTCAATTCCTCGATGAGCTTTACGAAGAATTTCCCATGCTTTCTTAGCGGTGTTCACGGCGGAGATCTTTTCAAAACTTGATTCATCTACATTATGATTAAGTAAATATAACGCCTTTTGGTCCTTTCTTCTTTAAGCGATGCCTGTTGGGCCTTGCTTAATTCTTTTACGCATTCAGGTTCATCATACCCGGTTTTGATCACATCCCACAAATCTTATGAGGCTAGAAGGACTCTCATCTAGATACACCACTTCTAATAATTATCTTTACTCAATCGCGGAAGTTGGGGTTGGAAAAAATTGTTGGAGGCCGCCATCGGATTTTGCCTAAACACTTAAGGTGCTTAGTTCTGAAAGTTGATGCTGAATTTGGCCAAACGGAATGCATGATTGCGTTCGGACCGTTCCAATTATCCAAGATCGACTTTTCGTTTGCTCAAATCAGAGTTAAAACTGGTCCGGAATGACTAAAATAGCGACAGAGGGCAAATTGGTAATTTTATCACAAATTGATGACGTGGAAAGCTATACTACTGACAAGTGGCAACTTCCAATTGGCGACACGTAGTAGTTTCTGGTAATGACAGGTGTCAGACTCTGGCTGGGACACATGGAAGCTTCTAATTGGACCACGTGGCAGCTTCTGAATGGACCACGTGGCAAGCTCTGGTTGAGCCACGTGGCAGATGACGTCAATGTCATCAAGCTTTTTACGGTCACCAGTAAATTTATCGGCGGTCGAATTCTAGCTGGGAAAACCAGTTGGCACTAGAGAAGGCATGTGACGGTGCGTGAGGACCACACACACTGAAGTTGAACCACGCGTAAGAGCGCGTGTGCGACTAAATTCACTTTCCAATCTTCAAGCCGCGCAGAAGGCGTGTGCGGCGGATTTTAAGGCTATTTTTTTGGGGGTTACATTCCTGATGGAATGGAGAAGCTAGATCTGTGTTCAAACTTGTGCTTTGAGCACTTGGTAGTCACGAAGTGGGCACGAACAACTCGGCTTTGTTTTTGTTCTTCACTTCTGGATTTACTTCAAGCTTTCACTTGGCTCTGATACCACTGTTGGGAATCACTTATGGTGATTCCTTCAACCCAGGATCACACTAATATTGAGAGAAAATACACATCAATTTTATTGAAGAAGCACATACAAAAAACAGAGTACAAAAAATTTATCTCAAATCTCTCTTTCTCTGCCATTCTCTCTCTCTCAAAAACTTCATCTAGCTTCTGTCAATCAAAACAACCCTACACCTATATTTATAGGCATCACGAACCACCTTTGAGTACCTTCCTAGCACCACCTTTGAGCACCTTCCTAGCACCTTCATGGCTGTTTCCTTTAACTTTCATGGCAGCTTCAAGGAAGTTTCTGGGTCGGTGGTGAAGCTTCATAGCAGCTTTTGAGATGGTGACTTCATGTTTCTTCAAGTAGCTTCTTTATTCTTCTTGAATCAAGTTTAGGTTTTCAACAATTTCTAGGACTGAAGAACCTAACTTCTCTAGAAATGTCTCAAATTCTGAAGTTGGTGTCTCTTCCTGTAGGGCTTCAACACCTCACCTCTTTACAATCTCTGTCCATTTCAAGGTGCAAAATTTTTACAACTTTAACGCGGATCAGGAAGCTCACATCTCTGGAACAACTTTCCATTTCTCTTTGCTTGAGACTTATGTTACTGCCTAAAAGGATGCATATGCTCCCTGAGATTACGTAAGTGTCTATGGAAATAGTTTAGAGGGGGCGAATAGATTTTTTATGGATTTAATGATAAATTAATAATTAATTGCGGAAAAGTCAATTTCAATCCAATCAGTTAATGAGATAATTCATGCAATAATAAATATAGGTGTAGAAAATAATGCAAGAGACGAGGATAAATATGCTAGGACTCATGTGGCAAACACCAATATTTTTCCATAAAAAAACCTTGGAAATGTTCCAAGTAAAAAACTACGGATACACTCTGGTATCGATGCACTATTAATCAAAGATCGTACAGACTCTATGAAGTTAGGACTTACAATAGCTATGATTTTCCGTTCTACACTCGACGTCTGAAACTCTTGATTCACTTGCGCTACCACGAAGCTCTCACTCCGATCGCCGTACTCTAACGACTCCGTTTCTCAATGTATCAGTTTACCACAAAGCTTCTCGCTCCGATTTCGGCACTTTGATGGCTTCGTTTCTCAATGGATTAATGCAACCGCGTTGCACTAGGTGGTGTGATAAGAGTTTTGGTTGTGAAGTCAGTAGCCTCGTAATTTCCAGGTTTTGACAACTTTTCTTCCAACTTTGAAAATCGTATCTCTCGTCTCGTTGCTTCTAATTGATTTTTGTTTGTTCCTATGGCTTCCCCTATGTCGAATTTAGATAATAGAATTTTGAAATTACATTTTTACCCTTGAAATGACCCTTTTACCCTTGGGTGAACATGGGAGGTTTAATGGTCCGTTTGAATCCTTTCCCTTTTTTTTTTTACTCCCGACGACTTTTATGACTCCATTAGTATGATTTTAAAAAATTATTTTCCACAAATGGGTCTAAAAGTTATATTTTTGGACTTTATTCACTTTCGGCATAGCGTGTCGCTATTTGTGGACTCGGTTCGGGTTTACGAATGGCGGGGCGTGACAACTTGGTATCAGAGCACTAATTCTTCAGCTTGGGGATGAAGGGTGAGAGTCCAACACGCTTTCCGTATTTTTGCAATTTGTATATATATATATGTATACACTTATATAAGTATTTATGGGTGTATTTATATGTGTTTACATGTTCCAAGTGAATGTTTCTTGCGTATTTATTTGAGCATGTCAACATGATAACTATCGCAATTCTTTTGAAGTCATTTTATTGTATTGTTGCTAAATTTTATCTTTCTTATTTATAGTATCATGCGTCATGTCGAGGTCGACCGCGACATGTTTTGAGGGAACCGGCACCCCCGATAGGGAAGGGCAAGAGCCGGCACCTCATGTCGATGATGATTTGACACCTATGGTTGTGGAGGAGAATGTTTTTTCTCCCCTAGATGTTGAGGAGCGAGTGTTGGTTGCACCGACAATTGACGCCAATCAGTTATTGCGTGCTTTGGCCTCTATCGTGGCACAAGCTGAGAGGGAAGGCCACGTTGAGGATGAGGGTGATAAAGCTAGAAAGGAATTTAAGGACTTCTCAAATATAGGAGTTCCGAACTTTGAGGGAGGACCCGATCCTTTGGTGGCCGATGATTCAATGGAAAGAGTCGTCAATGCTTTTGGGGTTCTAAAAATTGTGGATGAGAATGTGAAGGTGATGTTGGAATCTTTTAAGTTTGTGAAAGAGGTCGATGCTTGGTGGAAGACTATCACCAACACCCGGGACATTAACATCATGTCATGGACGAAAACGCTATTTTGTATTTTTCAAATATTCTTTAGAATAGAGATGTTGTGTGCAAGAAGAGATAGCGAGAAGGTACCACGGTACCGGTTGCACCATCACAATGCCAAGCACAATCAGCACCTTCTACTAGAGCACAGTCGGGTTCTAAGCACAAAGATGTTGTATGTTTTCACTGTCAGCAACCGGGGCACACTAGACCCCATTGTCCGACACAGAGTGGTGATTTCGGACGTTCTCGTGGTTGTTTCCAGTGTGGCCAGTAGGGTCACATCCGCCGTGATTACCCACAGAAGAGTGGTTTTCAGGTTAGTTTGGGACTAGTCAGCAGTGACCGGCTCAGTCAGCTGCACGGTTTGGGTTCAAAATACCTCCACCACCAAAGCCAACTCAGTCAGTTAGGGTTCTCATGAACAAGTGACGTCACAACCTTAAAATAAATTAGGAGGAATAACGGAAAAAGGAAAGTAACACGGGGTGTTACATAATGGGATGGAAGTTGTACATAAATGAAACTCATTATCCCTAAATTTTCCTTTGGAGCATAGCACAAATCATAGTCCTTTGTTTCGGATGGTCCGACTTTCTACTTTATTGAGCATTCTTTCCAAATTCTTTAACTTCTTGAATGAGTCCAAAGATGAAAAAACGATTATCTTATTGCTTAAGCCGTACCTTCTCTTTAACTAATATACTAGCCAAATCATTGACATTCAGCTAGTCCTTAGTAAAATTATAATTAATTTGAATCTTCCCATATGAGTAGGTAAGGAATTGAAAATAAATTAAACAAGAAAATTTCCTTTCACATTCACTCCTAAGGTTCCAATTTTGTAGCAAAATTTGTAATCCCAAGAACATTGCTCATGCATGGTATGTGTACCATCAAAACACATTTCTGTGAGATCAACCATTAATTTTTCTGCAGAAGAGTTATAGAACGAAAACGCTATTTTGTATTTTTCAAATATTCTTTAGCACTATCATTTTATTTTTATAAAAAAGCAATTATTTGCATATAGATGATGTTTTATCAGTTCAATATCTCCTAAACTATTCGAATGAATTCAGTGGAAAAAGAGCTGATTAGACAAAAAAATATATATATTTAACTTAAAAAAATTACCTATATATAACATTTTTTAGGGTAAATTGTTTAAAACCCCCCTGAAGTTTACTCTATTTCCTACGGATACCCCCTCAACTATTATACCCTCCTGAACTTTCATTTTCTTGTATCATAGGTGTAACACCCTGTTTCATTTTCCCTTTTTTCTGAATTATTCCTGATTTATTTTCGGTGATGACGTCACTTGTTTATGATGTCATGGTTACTCTGTGTATTTTACGAGTAAATTTTTCGCGTTTACGCTTGGATTCGATTGCGCAACTTGGCGATCATCACCTTAACGACTTTGTGGGGTATCGATGATGAATATGTGACGATTGACAGCTGGTGTTATCGACTAAATGGATTTGTTTCGACGTTTGACGCTTAGGGCTTCGACTCAGTGATTTGAGTTCGGTAGTTAGTGTTTTAGGAGTTCGACGTTTTGTTTCCCCTGGTTATGGGGTTAGTACGTGTCTTGTTTAGCTGACGTGCTTAGGAGTATTGATAGTCCTTTCGCTCGTTTTATTTATGTTTGTATATACGTGCTCTGTGTGTTGATGCCCTGTGTATTGATGTGGCATTAGGTGCCTATGTGCCTTAGTTGCTTGACTTACGTGTTTACGTGTATTTGTATTTCCTTGTTCATTTTTCGTGCTTATATGTATGTGATATGTGTTAGTGGATTAATTTGGGTTGAAGTGGTTTTATTTGATTACTGTTCGAATAAGTTACGTGCCTTAGTAGTTTGGATTAGTGACGACTCCGATGATTCGATAGTTGAGTCTCATACTGAAATATTTAATTTGACTGTTATTATTGATTAACTATCCGTAGAGTTTATGGGGAGCGCATGATATAAACCGCTAGGCGATTAGTGATTTAATTTGGTTTATATCAATATTTATACCCGATTTTGTAACCGAGTTATTTATTCCGGACGTTATTAGTTATTCGGAGTACCGTGGGGTTTTCGGTGATTTAATTGGTGGATTATTTTCATGCCCCGGAGTTTTTATTTGGGCTTAAATTATTTATTCGGAGTCCGGTGAATTTGATGGGCTCACGTAGAATTATTTCAGTGTCCCCGGTATATTTACGGGACTTATTTTATTTATGCGAATTTAATTATGATTATATATATATGGGTTTCATACCCTAGATTATTTATTTCGGTTATATTATTTATTTGAGCATTCCGTTTATTTTTCGGGCAAGTATTATATTATTTGGGGATTTATTATATATATATATATATATATTATTAATTGAATATATATATATATGGGTATTTGTAATATATAGATATATGTATTATAAGAGACATTTCCCGAAACTTCTTCAGTCTTCCCGCTCCTCTCATCATCATCACAGACCTGTTATTCTCTCTTCACTTCTGGTTCGGTTTGAGATTGGGAGAGAGAGAGAGAGAGAAGTCGGAGTAGGCGAAAGAGAGGGCTCACGCAGGGAAACGCGCGAGCAGTTGGAGTCGTCGAAGCTGGCGACGGCTGGTGTTTGCCGGCAAGAGAGAGAGGCGGCAACGGTGGTGTCACAGTGAGCCAGATGGTGGCGCAGTTCACGTCGGTGGTGGTGCGACAGCAGTCGCAATTGAGTAAGAGAGCTGGGGTTTCGAGTGGAGTGATCTGGAGTAGGGTCGCCGGAGTTCCGAGGCGACGTGGGATGGCGTTGGTTGTGTGGTTGTCGGTGATGACAGGCTGGTGTTTTGCGGCAGCGTGGGTCACCGGACTGGTGTAGATCAGGCATTATGGTGGCTAACCAGTCCCGAGTCGACCGGACTGAGTCGGGTTGACTCAGTGGCGAGTCGGGCTCGGTTCGGGTTGGTTTTTGGGGAGTAGCTTGGCCTCGGTACCGTGTACGATATATCCGAAATTGGTGCGAAACCGTTGAGCGGTTTGCCGGGAATTTTAGATTTTCGGTATGAATTTCAGTTCCGTTTTCTGTAGATTTGTTCCGAATTAATTATCAATTGCTAATGAATTTTAATTATATTGAATAGGGCGGTAAGGCGGTCGTTTCGACATATTAAAAATAATTTTCGGACGACTTTGGGCGGCGAGCACTATTCAAGGCCGGTACTGTTCACGGCGGGACTGTTTGTAAGCGTTTAAATTAGGTGGGAAATTTTATATATATTTATTTTTATATATATGTTTATCTAGCACTCACTAATAGTACGTAGAAAATGCTAAGTTACCCCGTTGTATGTTTATGGATAATAAAAGCATGAAATTAAATTGCTAAGCGATAAATGGAATTTAGGAATTTTATAAAATTCAAAAAATACACATAATCGAATAAATGAGGCCAGGAATAGAAATTCCTTGGGAAAGTAAATAAATTAATTCCCTGAAAATTCTAAAGAATTAAATCCTACTTAAATTGGATTAAAATAAGTGGTTTAGTACCCCTGGACTTAAAGTAGTATTTTGTGTGAAATTAGAACCTGTAATTAGCCCCGGATTACATGGATCTGAAATTAAAATACAGTGGGGGCGGGGCGGATTTGATATTAAGGGACGTAGGGTCGGTTAATAAATATTTCCTCTCTTATTTATATTTTATTGAAATTAAAAATAAGATAGGGGGATTCACGAGAATGAGGGACGTTATAGACGTGATTTTAGTTCCCTAGTTGATTTTCTCGTAAATTATAAAGAAATTAAATTGTCTAAGTTCCCTTGAGGCTGATTAGTTTGAAAACAATTATTGGGAATTAAATTAAAAGCATGTTGTCATATAAAATCTGTAAGGATGGGGTAATTGAGAACCCGAGTATTTTTGTGATAAATGGAATTTAATTACTGTGTGATTTAAATTATGAAACATGCTTGGTATGAGATTGTTTGGCTTTGGTGCCATTTTATTGATTATGTTAAATGCATGTGGAGGTATTTTGCATTCATATAGCACCATGTTATATATATATATATATATATATATATTGTTTCGGTGCACGTTGCATGCCTCATTTATATCATGTGTATGTCTGGTTCGTTTGGAATATCGCAACAACTGGCCAGGGGTGGTCTAGCACCAGGGAGCTAGTAACTCTCAATTCTCTAGACATTTGGGGGTGAGGGCTTGCACCTCACTTGCCGGTTCCCGGGTGGGCTTGTGGTCCCCGCACTTTCTTTGGCGACGCCCACCCTTCCTGTTGTGGGTTTGTTGCCCCAGCAGTGAACGGTTTGGGATTCCTGGATATTAGTGGCTAGGGTTGCATTGTCATTGCATTGACATACATATTGAGCATTCATTCGTTTATTTGATCGTTTATGGATCTTTTATATTGTCGATATTTGCTGTTATTAAACTGATTATATTGGTAACTTTATTATAAATGGTGGAAATTAATTCAATGTGATTAAAAGTTAAAGCTTTTAAAATTTAAAAGAAATGAAATGTAGTAATGTTAGAACCTGGATTAGTATAGCCATGATTGACATGTGTTTCAGGTGGTTACGTGGATATAGATGAAAAGAGGTTTTGTTAATTAATTGTTTCCCCTTGAGTTGGAGTTGAGTTGATGTTGGCTAGTCATATATTGAGACTTGGGTGTGATTGGTGGTTAGTGTTATCACTGGATGATTATTAGACCATTTCGGTAGTGGGGAGAGCTGTTCAGGTTAAAGGTCGGGTAAGACTCGTTAGTCTAACCTTGTTTCTCTTGACTTGTGTATTTTGAGCTTGTCGCTCACCCTTCCACTTTAAAAGTGTTTCGAGTGGTAAATGGATTTTAGCCGTGTGCCTTGAAAATCTCATTTCCTGTATGTTCTGGTAAAGTTAGTGAACTCTGGACATGGTTCGTCCCGTTCTTGAGACTTGAGGTTAGTTCTGAGATCTAGATATGTTTTTAGAGTTTGATTGTTTCAGATTTCTCCTAGTTGTTCCGAGGAAAGAGAAATGAGATTAAGTTAAGCGCACATAGTGCGATTCCTAGTGTTGGTTGGGTTAGGAGGCATTGGAACCAATTATGATTTGACCGGGCCCTAACTTTTCCTTAAAACCCGGTTGAATCCTTCGGGGTTCAACATTTTTCTTTAAAAACCCGAGGGCCGTGGCATCTGTTTGGGACTAAATGACTCCAGTAACCCTTTCTTGTGCCTCGATGGGCGGTATGAGTTAGAGGTGACCTTGTGGATCTGTACCCTTTTTAGTGCCTCGATAGGCAATGTGAGTTAGAGATAGTTCGGTTGGTTACCGAATCCAGTGTGATGATTACATATTTTCTTCTGTATTTCTTTGGGGTGAATGGATTAGTTCACGAAATATTGTAAACAGAAAGGACTGTATTGAGGATACTATTGGACTGTATTGAGGATAGAAGTTGTGAGAGTGAGACTCTCCAGGTATGATTTGGTAGATGTGATGTGTAAGAGTTATGAATTAATTGTGGACATGATTTTGGTTTTTTTTTTCCCTTCTGGTAGTCCTAGTGAGTGATCTTACCTCCTAGGAATCTTGAGTGGCGTGCTCGGTGTACGGTATAATAGATAGTTAGTTCTGGTTGTATCCCTATACGAGAGTGTGTATTTGACTGGGTGCTTTTATACACCAGGTGCTAGAATTAGTTGTTTACGGGACTTTATGTATATATATGTGTATGTATATATGTGTTGATTCGACATGCGTATATACGAGTGGTAGATATATCTTATGATTTGTGTTGTTTTACGACTCTTGAGTAGTTTCGAGATTAGTCGTGAGGTTATTGTTGGGTGTCTCGGGTTGGCGGGGGTGCCATGGGAGACGGTAGCTTGACCTAGGATATATGCATGCACACGGGATGGTTAGCATTTTCTAGACGGCTATGAGTGTGATGTTTTGATATTATGGTGAGCGCGTGGTTTTTGCTCACCCCCCACACACAACATTTTCAGGTTTGCAGGTGGATGCAGCACTGCATGCTCGGCGGTGACGATACGGGAGATTTGGGACGGTAGTTTTATTCCTCCTTCTGTAATCATATTCATGTATTCTTTTATTCTCTTGGGAGCCAGGCTGTTGGCAGATTCCCTTGTATTGTATCTCTATTCTGTGTATTTATTATTTTCGGGGTGCCATTGTATTTGTTCGGTAATACCATTTAATTTTATGTATTTTCATTTGAGCATTTGGGGCTCTATTTATTTTAGAAGGGTTTTGGAGAGGTATTGGTGTTCTTTTCCACTACCTCGGCCCTAATAGGTTTCTGGAATGTTGGGCTGCGTGCCATTCCTTTTATTCTTGTTATTCTGGGCAGGTTGTGCTATTGTGTGAATTTGAGTTGTCCGGATGTTCCAATTACAAACAGAACTCTGCCGGATTTTCGTTAGAATTCCTTTACTGAGTTTCTATCACTTAGGTGACATGGAATACTTCATTTTCATTCCTATTCCATGTATATTAGTGTTATCGTTGATTTTGGTTGTCATTTTCAATGACGTCATACCTCGGGATTCGCTGATTCTCCTGATTGGAGTCTCAGGAATAACGGGGCGTGACAATAGGCTTGCTCTCAAAAACTTTTACCCTTTTACCCTCAAAACTTTTTATATTTTCACCTTACCTTTAATCCTCTTATAGGGCAAAAAAATATATAAAAGACTATCCTACCCTTACTATTATATTTCTTAATTCTTTAAATTACAAAAATATTATTTCTTTTAGTTACTATATTAATTATGTTATTTACCTTTAATGTATTAGACTAAATATACTCTCAAATATTATTATTTTTTTTATAAGTTCTAATTATTTTTTTTGTAAACAATTAACTTGGTATTAAATTTTAGTTTGATTTAAATTATAAAACTCATAATCCTAAATAACTTTTTTCATGCCAAATGAAACAATCTTTTCATAAAAATATATCACAAAATATATCACAAAATACTTAATAATAAATTGTGATTTATTTATGAATTTATTAATTAGGATACTGAGTTTCAGGAATCGGAGAAGTAGCTTAGAAGAGCTGGAAGAGGAGATCAGGATTTTAGGAATAGAGGATAACGACTTTAAAAGGTTTTATCGAATATTCTAGAATTTCTTCAAGGGGTCTACGTTATTTTTAGCACTTTCTTTTCAATATTTATTATTATTTTTTTATTTTTTATTTTAATTAATATAATATAGTTGTAGTTTTTATTATTTTTGAAACTAATGAAAAAGGACTATTTTAAAAAATATTAAATTATCCGAAACCAAGTATAGTTAAAAAATTGGACAATTAATGTACGAGGAATGAAGTAGAATTATGTATGAGCAAGTTTTTTATCAACATTTATCATTCTTTCATAATAGATCAACAATAATTAATTTTTCAATTACGATTTTGAAATATCATAAAATACAATGAGATGAGATTGGTTAAATAGTTGAATATAAGGATTTGTTCATGTTAGTTCAATTATCAAATAAAAAAGTATTAAAATAATAGTAATTTCTGGTTTTTTTTTTAACAAGTCAGTTTCATGTAAATCATGGAGGTTGATTTTTAGTTATTTAAAATCTTGTTTCAGCACGCACACAATTAATTAAAAATCCAAATCCATAAATATCTACATGGTGTCGAGACCAACCAATCACAAATTGAAACCAAGAAAAAAAAAATCACCAACTACAACATAACTTTAATAAAAATCACTAAGACCCATAAAATAAAATGAAAAATCATCAAACATGGAATCCTCTCAACAATGTTTACAAAATAAAATCAAAGAAAATGAAAAACAAATGTTTAGACTCAACAAGCTAGCCAGAATCGGACACAGTGTTCAACCAACATAACCAAATATATATATAATCATCAGAAAAACAAAATATAATAAGTTTTAATTACCGAAAAAAAAATAAAAAATAAAGAAATAAAAATGAGCACTATGGTAATGAGTTCTAATTATTTTATTTGTAAATCAGTTAACTTGTTATTAAATTTTAATTTGATTTAAATCATAAAACTCATTGTCCTAATTATTATTTGTTTTTGCCAAATGAAACTTTATTTTCATCAAAATATATTCATAAATTGTGATTTATTTTTGAATATATTAATTAGGATTGAGTTTTATGATTTAAATCAAACTAAAATTTAATAACAAGTTAATTGATTTACAAATAAAATAATTAAAACTTACAAAAAATTTTTTAACATTTGAGAGTATATTTAGTCTAATACATTAAAGGTAAATGGCGGAATTAATATTCTAACTAAAAGAAATAATATTTTTGTAATTTAAAGAATTATGAAATATAATAGTAAGGATATAATAGTCTTTTATATGTTTTTTTGCCCTATAAGAGGATTAAAGGTAAGGTGGAAATACAAAAAGTTTGTAGGGTAAAAGGGTAAAACAATTTGAGGGCAAGCCCATGGTGCAACCTTTTATGAAATTTTAGGGGGTTCTAAGCTCATTTCATAGTCGAGGAGGTATCTGTGAGAAAGAGAGTAAACTTCAGGGGGGTTTTAAGCAATTTATCCCATTTTTTAATTACTTGATGTGACGTCAACTTTCTACTGACATCATCATGGATGGCCAACTTTGTCCCTATGGAATATGACACTACTAGTATTATTCTTTTGTGAGATGTATTGTATCACCTTGTTCATATATTTTGATTTTTGGAGGTGCGTTGTATCACTTGTTCATATATTTTGGTCTCAGTATCTGTTTTTTTTTTGGAAAGATTTCTACTTAATAAAGGGGTAACTTTGCGCTATGTTACAGTGAACTAAATTATTATTGACAATCAAATTAGCTGGTATGGACAAAAACTTTCCAAAAGCTGCTTCACCCACCTTATCTTTTATTACAATAGCTCCGAAATCCGTCTTTCGAGTCCGAAAGTTTGCCTATTTATCTTGCTCTTCTCTATTGATCAAATTATTCTCCCATATGGTGTGTGTAGTGCTTCTATATATACATATATATTACACTACTTGGGTCTAGTTCAAAGCATCAGCCTCAACAAATTCATTTCATAATTTCTTTACTCTTCGTGTTTTGTTTGGTATGTCATGCATGCACGGTCTTTTATTTTTTTGGTACAAATATTTTCCAAGTGTTAATTAATATATATTAGATGGCAAACTTTATTATGTCTCTCATTAGGGACACTAAGTCACGTAGTGTCAATCATGATGATGAAGAACAAGTTATACAAAACCTTCTTCAAGATTGGAAGCCTCCAAAGGTCCCAATCCATCACGTCCTCCGTGGAGATCAATTTTTTCAATTCAATTCAAGTGGTTACGCGATCAAAACGATCGAAAAAACTGTCTCAGTTCAGAAGGAACTCGAAACCTTCCAGTTGCTTAAAAGGCAAGAAATGGAAGAGCACAAGAGAGTGTACCGGTTCCTTCATTTTGGACAAATACAAGTAGGTGTGAAGCCTTTAAATAAAAATGGTTTGAATAAAACTGTGTTGGTCTTGCTTCGAGACTGTCGATTTCTTAAATTGAAAGACTCTCTAGTAGCCATCATGGAGTCCTCTCTCAGTGATGGACCGGTTTATTTTAATTGTTATCCAAACTATGAAGTGTCATTAACAGATCCTCATCTCCTAAAAACTTTGACCCTAAATGTTAGAACTCATGGCCTTGATCATGAGGATCAGAGCTCATCACAAGATGTTGCTATATTTTATAGGGTTTATTACAAAGTGAAGAAGTCTTTGGGTTGGGGTATAAATCTAGACTCAAATATTCAAAGCAAAATGGGGAAAACGGGTTTCGTACAACGAATCTACTGAAGAATAAAGTTCCTGTTATGAAGATTGTGGACTGGGATTCAATTCAAGAAGCCCCAGAGGACGTGAGACTTGAATATCACTACAACAAATTAAGCAATTTACTACAATTTTTTTCGTAGCAAAATAACAATTTTTTGTAGCAAAAGACTTTTAGAGACAAAAAAAATTTGTCACCAATTTGTAGCAAGAAATGACATAGCAAAAAGTCATTCGCTACAAATTTTGAATTTTGTAGCAAATGTAATTCTATTACTACCACTCAAATTTGTAGCAAATGGTAATCTTTTTGCTACAAAATTTAAGTTATTTGCTACAAGATTAGCTTGTAGCAATTCACCTAAGAATGGTCTACAAAAATGCTGAATTATACTACAATACAATTTCGTAGTAAATATCTTGAATTCATAATAATAATAGTAATAGTATTAAATATATAAATAAATAAATCTGTTAACAATAAAAATCAGCTGTAATAAAAAATAAAAACAAATAAAACATATGGAACAACAATACAAAAGCAAAATATGGCACTCCAAACTTCAACTTTCCTGTAAATTGCTAGTCAACACAACAATACTTAGGGTGCGTTTGGAAACTAGTGTTTTCGTTTTCGTTTTTTATCTCTTGAGAACAAAAAATTTTCTTGTTCTTGTCCTAAGAGTAATCCGGAGACAAAAACATGTTTGGTTGGAAATTTTGTCTAAAAACTTTTCGGGAACAAAAAAAAAAAAAAGTTTTTGAGATTTATTTGGAATAAAAAGTAAAAAACAAATTATCAAATGGTGAGATTAAGTTTGATTTGATTGTCATCCCTTGTACAAACTAACTACAATGTACACTTCCAAATATTTCATATAACAATGAACAAGACTACTCTTCTGCTGTTCAAAAGATTAGCATACAGGAATATATATATATATATATATATATATATATATATATAAATATATAAGTAGTAGCATGTATAAAGATTACATCACCCCAATTCGATTGGGGGTGTCAAGTTAGAGAGGTAAGGGTTTGTGTTAGTGGTGGTGTCGATTTGCAGTGGTGGTGGTGGTGGGATGGTGTCTGGTGGTGGTGGTGGGGGTTAGGGTTTGGAGGTTGAAGATGGAGGTTAGTGTTTGGAGGTTGAAGATGGCAGTTAGGGAATTTGCAACAATTAAAATTTTTTTTGGCTGAGAACAAACAGTGTCAAAAACAAAAAAACACCATTTTAGTGTTCTCAAATTTTGAACTAAGGGTGAGAAAACGTTTTTTTACTATTCACGAAAACAAAAACCATCAAAGGCTCCCAAACGCATTTTTGTTCCCGTGAACAGTGGAAAAAACAAAAACAAAAACGGAAACACCAGTTTCCAAACGCACCCTTAGCAAACTTGTCAACTGTTCATTATTCATCTCCCAGCCTACTTGCCTATGCCCATACACAGTGAAGTATCTAATTTGTAAATGTCAACAGTAGTACACAACAATATGATTCCAGAAAATTTCAAAGAATATTAAAAAATAAGAGCAGTGCACCACAATATTCAGATTGAACAACGATTCCCGAAAGTTCCAAACATGGCCCAGACCCTCTCATCTATCAAAGTGCCAACCCTTTCCTCAATCTTTTGCTCAACCCTCTCCTCAATTCCTTGCTCCTCCATGTCATCGAGCCTTTGCATCATCTCCTCCAATTGTTTGACTATTTCCATTGCCTCAGCACAAGTCCTTTCCGCGTCCTTAGCCTTCTTATGAGCTGCCTCTAGCTCTGCTCTCGTGCATCGGCCTGCTGAAGTAGGCTTTATGTCATACCCGAGCCCACAACTATAGTACGGATTGTCACTAAGAATTGCTTGGAATAAATGAAAATCGTCACTCATGGTACCATCATTTGCTTGTGACTGCGTGACCATCTTTTCCTGTAATTCAAACCAACACTTCTATTAATGCGACATAATTTTATGGTTAAATTAATTCTAAACATCCATCATCATCTCACAGACCTAAAACTACCAAGAAATTATCATATACATATAAACAAGACTGATTTAAATGCCCTCACTCCATTTTAGTATCATCAAGGAAAAGTAAAAACATAAAAGCGACTAATGAGCTTTCAACATGGATACCAAAGCCAAAGCAGTAATGAAAATAAATGAGGAAGAAAGAGAACATAACATATAGTGCACAATTAGAACAATAGGGCTCCCTTGGGCATATGCCTTTCTCCATCTTATGCCCAAAATAAACACAAAGGAGTGGAATGCATGCAAACAGCCTGTAGCTAGCTTTTAATTAACTAGGCCTCAACCCAATGAGATATTGCATTGAAGTTGGACTCACATTGTTGACAATTGACTCTTGTTGTGTGGATATTTTATCTTCAAAGTACTGTTGCTTTTGGGCATATTTCTCATTGTCTGGTATAAAGAATTTATCTTATCCACACGAAGAACAGAAGAGGAAAAAAAAGTAGCTTGAAAAATAGGAATTTCTTGTAAACTCAACTAATGTTTATGGTCCCAAACAGGAACTTCTTGTAAACTCGTCTCATGGTTAAGTAAAATTTTGTCCTTAAATAGAAATAGTTGACTATATTTATAGCTATAAATTTCATCAGAGAATTCTTACATAAAGCTCTTCAGCATCTGGATGTGTCCAACCCTTTCCTTCCCTATAGCGAGTTTCCTTGTACATACGAACAAAACTGACTCCACCAGTTGTCCCTTCATCGCGCTTCATCATTCAAGAAAATTTATTAGAAATAGATTTCACGGTTGAGTATTATGCTTATATTTTAAAAAATACAAACATCTATTTTTGCATGTGCATATGAAAAAGCTTACTAACAAAAAAGTTGCAGTGATTGAGATATATAAATAAGTTGTACATGAGACTACACAAGTTATAAGGAAGCCACATTCATATCAGCAAAGCAGTCAAGTACAAGAACATGATAAAACCTTGAAAACAACACCTAAGCTACTGAAAATAGTAGTGGAAGTGGTTGCGCCTACTGTAGTGCAAGTGGCTGAGCCTTCCACAAGAACTGATTCAAATAATGTTTGTTGTAGTTGCAGCAAGAGATCAAACAATGATCATTTAACAAAACAAGTGTGTTGTGTGTACATGTGTTGGTGTGTGCGCGTGCTATGGAATCAGTCATTTGATTTGATTTGGGAAGTGATATAACAATACACGTGCATATAAAAAGCTTACTAACAACAAATTTAAGCTCACCATCTCCTCGAGGTAACGAACAAAATATTTTGAGCCCCCACAATGCGGTATTTTATAACATTTTCGGTTCTTGCTATTTATTGCACTTTGTTTCTACATGGCAATATGAGAAAATTAGTAAATAAATAGCATTCTGCTTATTTAAAAAAGATATTAAGAAAGTATGTCAGCAAGTAGTTAGGAAATCATTGAATTAACAGACATACTATCTTTGAAAAAGTATATTTACCTTGAACTTTTCCGAGTTGAACCTATCACATAATATATGCCAAACATCATGTGGAACACCATCATACAGATTCTGAATTGCCACATCATGTGGTAGGAACTTAACATAATGCAATTTAAGTCTGTGCCTATAATCCCTCAATCGGCTCTTGATATGCATTTCCACAGCCTCCCTCACATGTTTATAATTCATATCAACCTCAAATATGTCCTAAAACAAAAATTAAAAATTTCCTCTTTACATGTCAAAAATTCTTGTTAGAAGCGCAATAACTAATGTATAACTAAATAAGATTATAAACTGCCAAACTAAAAATGAAGTAAATAAGTCTTGTGCTACACCAGCCAAGAAATTATTTCTACTTGATTTTTGATATTCTAAATCAGATTCATATGTTTCCTGACAAGAACAAGAACTACATACCCTGTAGTTAAAAAAAATTATTACAAAAATACAGTAATCTCTCCTCGAACAGCAGGACCAGTCTCAAAAGCAATAAGAATAGACAATGAAGGTCCTATATGTCAAATTTCAAATAAATCAATGTGAAAAAAATAGACTATCTGAGAAGTATTTAATTACTTCATATGTAGTACTCTAACCTCCATGAGATGGAACTGTGTTCGAAGCAATAGGGCTAGATAGTGAAGACGAACCAGTCTCAAAATAACCAGAAACAAACTGTGAATCACCCTGCAATGCATCATAAGTGCTCAACCTATGTGTAGAGCGCGAATATCCCAGAACTGTAGGTGGCATAGTAGGCCTGCCAAACCTACTAGTACTCCGTACACGACAACTGGATGCCATACAACTAGACTGAAATTTGCATACATTCAAAAACCAATATTAAAGACAAAATAACATAATATAGATGAACGTGATTTGTTGTCTACTTAAATTCAACTTCATAATTGAGAATTGAATAAAGGTAAAATTATTATCCCTTACCAAATTCTTATGAAAGTATAAGGAACAAAATATTAATGCATATTTTATTTAATTGAAAAGAAATGTTTAAAATTCATGTAAAATTAGAACATATAATCAGGATATAATCCCATTTAGTAACGGCATAAAGCATTCCACTAATGCAGAGACGCATACCATATTGGTTCTAACTGTATTGCAAGATTTTACAGTGTCGCAGAAGCTGAGTGGTTGATACACTCACCAAGTAGCAGATGAAAAACCAACCAAATTTCAAAGCTTTGTCCTCCCTGCAATTTGGAAGCAAACAACAAAGTGATACAACTATTAGCACAAGTACAAACAATGTTTTATGATATTGATACTAATAATCAAAATTGATTTTCAATGTAATATCAAAGCAAAATGTAAAAAACCATTCTTTTGGAAAAGCACAAGAGTAATATCAAAATATAGGCATAGTGCTTTGGAAAACTTCTCTTATTTTTCCCATTTATTCTAACACATATCTCATAAGCTTCATTATTAAACAAAGTGATGGGAAACAGAGTTTTAAAGAACAGAGCCAAATAAACACATGATCAGAGAATACATTTCTCACAGTGATATCAGAAGTATAAGCTATGCACAAGTCTAGGATCATAGATTAAAATTAGTCCATTAAACATAACACATTAAGTTTTCATAAATATAATCAAGCAATGCATATATAAATTCATGTTGCCAAACTTTGAATTCAAAAAAGCACACTAAAACTTCATTTTAAGTATAAAAACAGTGCTGAAATATTATTAAATTAGTGTTAAATATAGCTTAATATAGTGCTAAAATCAGTACTGAAAAAGAGTGAAAATCAATGTTGAAACAATGTTGAAATCTTATCAAAACAATGCTGAATATAACTTAATATACTGCAGAAATCAGTACTGAAACAGTTTGCAAATAAAGTTTATAGTTCTGTTGCTCATATACAAATTACTGTATAGTACCTTATACAAATAGACAGAATTCTAGGCTATATACATAAGATTTTCAAAATATAAATTGCATTTGCCACTTTGAACATAGAACTTGTGTGACAAGAAATATGCAATATGTGAATCGTATATATATATATATATATATGTGTGTGCTAGGACTTGCATTCTCAGGACTTACTCAAACACACATCATATATACACTCTTAATATGACATCATAAAATCGGATCTGTGATTGTCAGGGCAAAAACTAAATCATCGTGCATTGTTCACACACACATCATACATTAACATCGTAAAACCTGATCTGTAATCGATTGGGCAAGAAATTGAATTACCAATTAAAACAATAAATTGAAAAAAATAAAAGAAGAATGAAATTGATTCATGAGGAGTTACAAGCCTCCTCAAAAATGGATTTGTGATTGTTAGGGCAAAAACTAAATCATAAAATTGGATCTGTGATTATTAGGGCAAAAACTAAATCATCGTGCATTGTTCACACACACACACACAAAATTTACACGCACACACACATACATCATATACATATATACGCATATGTGTATGTGTGCAGAGAGATATAGGTGTGTGTTTGTGTACATATATATATACTATACAAACATATATATATACATATACATACATATATATAGCTTGGATTATACCTGAGTCGTCGAGTTGTGGACGAAGAGAGACAACAACGGAGTCGATCCAGTTGTGGATGAAGAGAGAGAAAGAGCTCTGGAGTGAGAGTGAGAGTGTGAGAACGAGGCTGAGATAGTCTAATATGGTAAAAGTAATTTCAGACACTTATATAGTTATTTTAAATTTAATTTGAAAGTTTTAGCAAATGTATTTCAAAGGATCATGTGGCACAGTGGTATTTTTTGACTCCTTAGAATTGTCAGAGTTCTAATGTTCGAGTCATGAGAGTGGAAAAAAATAGTTTTAGCATATTACTACAAAAAAATTAATTTTGTAGTAATTAGTATTATATTTGCTACAAAATTGTTTACTAGTAAAAATAACACTCTTTTACTACAAAATAAATTTTGTAGAAAACTTTTTGTAGCAAATTAACTAATTTGTTGTAGTGTATGAAGCCTATCTGTACTAGTTATCAGCATGAGATATTATGTGTATGTAGCTAACGATCATCAAGTTTGTATTTAGTCGAATATATATCGTAGAGACTGTCGAGATGGTACGCATTGAGCAAGCGAGTCTCGTAGCAATAACATAGTGTTGTGATCAAATCTTTTTGGAGTGAAAGCAAAGAAATATCATTCCATAATTGAAGATTTCTATTCCATAATAAGACTTCAATCTCTATAAATATGAGGAGATATTGAGAAGAGAAGATGTATGTTTTGAGAGCTCTGCAAATCTTCCACAAAATATATTCTTCTGGAGAGAGAAAGATAAAGAGAAAAATATTGATTGATCATTCATCTTCTAGTTCTCTCTAGTGGGGTTATCCTATTGTGCTACAACAATTAAGATTTTTATGCATAATTGGATGACCTAGATATTGAAAAATCTACATACCATCCGTTGCACTATGTGTGCCTTGATCCGTGAGAAGCGGAGTCGTCAAAGTATTGAGATCGAAGCAGGAGGCTTCGCGGAGCGTGAGTGAATCAAGACTTTCAGACGTGGAGTGAACAACTGCAAATCAGAGCTATTGTAAGTCCTAACTTCATAGAGTCTGTACAAACTCCTTGATTCATAGTGCATCGATACTAAAGGGTATCCGTGATTTTTACTGGGAACGTTTCCAAGGTTTTCCATGTAAAAAATATGTGTATTATTTTTCTGATTTATATTTTGTTATTATATTATTATTTGATTAATATTAATTGTGAAGAGAATTAATTTGTGTGGAATAATAAATAATAATAACTTAATCAGAAATCTACACACTGTTCCTAGAATTCGCGTTTAGAATTTGTCAAATGATTAGGGGATTAAGTGATCGATCAGTGGTAGCAGATTTATATGAAGCTAACGATCGTTTTGTGGTGTGATCGATCGGTGTAATACGCGATCGATTGGTTTTAGGTTATCGTGTTTCGAATGATCATTTGGTTACACGATCGATCGGTTTTAGGTTATCATTGTGTTTGTTTCAACATTGCTATAATAACCTGAGTACATATTAATCATACTCGCTATATTCACCTGAATACATATAAATCATACTATACGTATCACAATAGTGAGTTTAGGACATCATCAAGTCGTTATCATTGTTATTTTTATTAAAATAAAATTAATTTTAATATAATTTTATTATATTCATTAAAAATATATTTAATAATAATTTATTATTTTCATTAAGATAAAAATATTTTAATTAAAAATTATTATTTTTTTAAAATATATTTTAAAGTAAAAACTATTTTATCCTTGATAAATATTATTAGCATAAGAAAAGTTTTTAATGACCTATTTATTCTGATTAAAATTAAATATTCCGTAAATTATTTTAATTGTTCATTAAATTTATAAAAAGCCTATTCACCCCCCCCCCCCCCCCCCCCCCCCCCCCCCTCTAGGCTTAGTTCACCGTTTTCTAGGTAATTTCAATTGGTATCAGAGCAAGATTTGCCCTGATTTAGGTTAACGACCTAAGGTTAGATCTTGAACTTAGAAGATGGACTTACCTCGTGAAGGAGGTTTAGTTACTAGGTCCCCTTTATTTGATGGTTCTAATTATACGTATTGGAAATGTAGGATGAGAACGTTCTTGAAATCTCTAGATGAAAAAGCCTGGCTTGCTATAGAGATAGGGTACTCACCTTTAACTATGATAAACGAGACTACTAATAAATCTAAATTAAAACTGTTTAACGAATGAACTACTGCTGAGACAAACAGTTCTATTTGGAACTCTAAAGCTTTGAATGCTTTAAACAATGTCGTTACAGCAAGTGAATTTAAGAGAATTGCCACATGCGAAAATTCCAAAGAAGTTTGGGATATTCTTCAAGTAACTCATGAAGGGACTTCAAAAGTTAAAGAATTGAAACTTCAAATGTTAAATTCTAAATTTGAACAGCTTAAGATGGAAGATGATGAAGTCTATGTTGACTTTGAGGATAGACTAACTGATATTGTAATGAGTTGTCACAATCTAGGAGAGCCCATTCCTGAGACTTTGATAGTGAAAAAGATTCTTAGATCTCTCCCTGAACGTTTTTGGGCTAAGGATAGTGTTATCTCAGAAGTAATGAGTCTTAAAGAAATTAAACTTGAAAAATTGTCTAGAAATATAAAATCTTATGAGATGGAGATGTTCAAAAGTCCCCTTAAGAAGTCTAGCGGCACTTAAGAAAAGAGCATAGCTTTTAAAACCACTAGAGAAAAATCCGATTAAGTCTGATGGAGAAAGTGAGTTGAATATGAATGATATTACCATCTTTGCTAAAAGGTTAACCAAATTTGGTAAGTCTAAAAATGGAAAAAGGAGTAGCAAAGGACAAAATTTTGGAGATAAATCAAATGATTTTAGAAATAAAAATAAATCCCAAAATCAGAATGACAAGTTTGACCATAAGAAGAAAAAACCACAATTTTTTTAGTGTAAAGGGTATGGTCACATAACTGCTGAGTGTGTTAACACTATTAAAAATTCCAAAGGCTTAGCAGTCACTTGGGACGATGAATCTGACAATGGATTAGCTAGTGATGCGACAAACTCAGAAGTAGGTGATGAGTCTGAGAACTACACCGTGTTAGCTGCACAAAACAAGGAGGTTAAAAAAAGTAGCTACCAGATGGTCAATGTCTGGAGATGAAGATTCCGAGGGTGATGAAGATTGTGATGACATAACTCAAGATTTGTACGATGAATTACTTGATAAACTTACTAAACTTAACAATCATCACAATCAACTATTGACTAAAAGTTTAAAGATGGATAAAGAATTACACTCTTTAAGAGATGAATTAGTCAATAGTTCCCAAACCCTAAATCTCTTGCAGACCCATAAAACTCAATTATCCAAAAAATTAATTGAATCTGAACAAGAAAGAAATCATGCTTTGAAGAGTGTAGATGATCTCAATAAGGAATTAACCACTCTCAGATCTGATATAAATGAGAAATCGATGAGAATTGAGGTTTTGGAAAAGGAACTAAAGGATGCTAACTCAACTATTTATAAATGGACTAGTGGAACCCGATCATATGTTGAGTATAGATAAATCTATGGGAAATACTAAAGGATTGGGATTCGTAGGAACAACGAATAAGTCAAATGTCATTCCCAAAACTACCTTTATTAAAGCTTCTCAAGTAGAATCAAGTTTCTCTCAAGGTAATTCTGATATAAGAAACATTCCTCCTGTTAAGAAGAATTTTATTGTCCAATCTTATGTTAGAAAGCCTGTTGAGAATAAATCTCCATTTACCTCTAAGTATCATAAGAATTCTAATAATAGTTTTCAAAGGTTTGTTCCTGGATGTCATCACTGTGGAGTGAAAGGTCATATTCGACCAATGTGCTTCAAATTAAGAGAAAGAAATTTGAAATCAAGGATGAATCAAAGAACTCAAATAAGATCCAATGTTGAAGATCAAATTAGGGTCTTGAGTGAAGAGGTAAAGAATTTGTCAGAGCTGACTATTAGAGCTCCGAAATTTAAACAAACATGGGTTAGGAAAGGTGAGATCCATTGCTTGGTTGTTCACACTGCTCTTAGAGCTCGTGATTCTAGTGCCTGGTATTTGAATAGTGGATGTTCTAGGAACATCCATGATTCGAGGAAAATGAACTATTGTGGCTTCTGGTATGCCTAGATTGGAAGATGTGTTTTATGTTAAGGGCTTAAAAAGCGAATTTATTAAGTATTAGTCAAATTTGTGATAATAATCATAATGTCAATTTCTCTCTCGATAAATATTTAATTGTTGATTCTTCTGAAAATTGTGTTATGGAAGGTATGAGGTCATCTGATAAGTGTTATTGTGCTATTTCTAATATTAAATTAGCATGCAATAAGGTTAAGCTTGATGAGATCGAAATTTAGCACCAAAGAATGAGAAATGTTAACTTTCGTGATTTAATTAAAATCACTAAAAATGAAATTGTTAAAGGTATTCCTAAGCTTGGGTATGGTAAAGGTCTTGTGTGTGGTCCGTGTCAAAAAGGAAAGCAAACTAGATGTAAACACATCTAGTTTGTGTAGAGCTGTGTTTTTGTTTGTGTTTGTGTTGAAATAAACAAAAAACACGTTTTTTTTGTTTTTTTGTTTATTCATCCAAAAACATAAGTATGTTTGGTAGGGATGTTTTTTGGGTCGAAATTGAAAAATTAAAAATCAATAATTAATAATATAAATAATAAATAAAATAAAATAATAATAAAAAATCAATACAATAATAAAAAATAAATATAATAATAAAAAATGGACTAAATAATAAATTAATAAAATAAATAATAAATAAATAGTAAGACCAAACCACTTACCAAACAGACTTTTAAGTTTAGGATCTAGTAGAAACACCCCAATAAACACCAAATTCATGTTTATTGGAATATGCCTAAAATTTGGGTAAGTGAGAAAGTGCTTTTTAACACACATAGCCCAAAAACACTAAACCAAACAAGTTTATAAACACAAAAACATAAACAGACACAAAAACATGTCTACCAAACAGGCCCTTAGAGTTATTGCATATTGACTTAATGGGACTTACTAGAACATTAAGCAAATGAGGTAAGAATTATATTTTTGTTATGGTTGATGACTACTCTAGATATACATGGGTAGGATTTTTAAGTGAAAAGTCTTAAGCTGCTGAAAATTTTAGGAATATTTGTTTAAAAATTCAGACTGAGAAAAATTATTCCATTACTAGAGTAAGAGTGATCATGGAAAAGAGTTTGAAAATTCAAGGATTGATACTATTTGTGATGAAAAAGGAATAAAATATGATTTTTTTGCACCACATACACCACAACAAAATGGGGTAGTTGAGAGGAAGAATAGGGTTCTTCAGGAAATGGCAAATGTTATGTTACATGGAAGGAATGTTCCAAGAAACCTTTGGGCCGAGGCAGTGAACACAACTTACTTCAAATAGAGTTTATCTTAGGCTTGACACTTTAAAAACTCCATAGACCCAATATAAAATATTTTCGGGTTTTTGGATCTAAATGTTATATTCTTAGAGACAGAGAGTCCTTAGGGAAATTTGATTCTAAGAGTGGTTAAGGAATATTCTTGGGGTATTCATTGACTAGTAGGGCATATAGGGTTTTTTAACCTTAGAACCCAAACAATGATGGAATCTGCCAATGTGGTTGTTGATGACTCATGTGTTGATAAGGTTCAGTCTTCTGAAGAGGAAAATGGCAGTGAACCGTTCTTTCTATTAAGTGATGATTCTCTTATTGATACTGAAGAGGAGAAAGTGAATCATGAAGATACTCTTAGTCCTGTAGGATCATATGAACCTTCACATAATATTCAGCTTACTCCTACTAAAGAACCATCTACTAGAGTTAAGTTGAATCATGATTTAGATAAAGTTATTGGATCAGTTGATCAAATGATGGTGACCCGTAGGAAGGCAAGAAATGAAGTATCTTATGCTTGTTACACATCTTCATTAGAACCTAGAAATGTTAAAGAAGCTCTTCAAGATAGTGAATGGATAATTGTTATGCAAGAAGAACTTCAACAGTTTATTAAGAATGATGTGTGGTATCTTGTGCCTAGACCGAAAGACATAAATGTTATTGGTACAAAATGGATATACAAGAACAAAAAGGATGAGAATGGTACTGTGATAAGAAATAAGGCTATACTTATTGCTCAAGGTTATACACAGATGGAAAGTATAGACTTTGATGAGACATTTGCTCCTATTGCTAGACTTGAATCTATTCGAATTTTATTTGCTATCGCATGCCACCTTGGATTCAAGTTGTACCAAATGGATGTTAAGAGTGCATTTTTAAATGGTGTTCTTCATGAGGAAGTTTATGTGGAGCAACCCAAAAGATTTGAAGATCCTTATTGTCCGGATCATGTTTATAAGCTTAAGAAGGCTATGTATGGGTTAAAGCAAGCTCCTAGAGCCTGGCATGAGAGATTGATTGATTACCTGTTGGAAACAGGTTTTACCCGAGGGGGAATGGACAAAACACTATTTATACAAAATATATGTTGATGATATAGTGTTTGGTTCCACCCCTAACCAACTTGCTCATTATTTTGGAGAACAAATGACGCATGATTTCGAGATGAGCATGATTAGAAAATTGAACTTTTTTCTTGGACTACAAATTAGGCAATTAACTTATGGGATTTTTATTTCTCAAACTAGATATGCCTTGGAATTAGTAAACAAGTTTGGTTTGGAAAAGGCTAAGGATGCTCGCACTCCTATGAGTACAAGTGTCAAACTTAGCATAGACACTAAATACAAAGATGTTGATCCTACACTTTATAGAACTATGATTGAGAGTTTGTTATACTTAACTGCCAGTCGACCTGACATAGCTTTTATTGTTGGTGTTTGTGCACGTTATCAGGCTAGTCCTAAAGAGTCTCATCTTATTGTTGTTAAGTGTATTATTAAATATGTAAAAGGGACTGTTAATTATGGATTGTGGTACCCATTATGATCTAATGTTGATGTTGTTTCTTATTTTGATGTTGATTGGGCTGGTAATGTATATGATAGGAAAAACACTAGTGGAAGATGTTTTTACGTTGGTAATTGTTTAGTTGCTTGGCATAGCAAGAAGCAAAATTGTGTCTCCCTTTCCACTGCTGAGGCTGAGTATATTGTTGTTGGTAATTGTTGTACTCGGATTTTGTGGATGTGTTAAATGTTACAGGATTATGGTTTTTCACAAAGTACAATGACAATTTTTTATGATAATATTAGTGCTATAAATATTTCTAAATATCCAATTCAACACTCTACGACAAAACATATAGATATTCGACATCATTTCATTCGAGATCTTATTGAAGATGGTATAGTATTTCTAGAGGTTATATCCACAGATTCTCAGTTGGTAGATATATCTTTACAAAACCATTAGATTTTCAAAAACATATAAGTTTTAGAAAATCTATTGGCATGCTTTCTTTAGAATAGATATCTTCATATGTATCATTCTAGGAATATCTTGCATTATTTTTTATCCTAGAATTGATACATTAACATGCATTTTTAATTTTTGTTTATTATAATGCATTTTTATTTTGATCATTATCAATCATGCATCATATTTTACTATCATAATTAGGATTTTTCATGCATGCATCATGACAAAAATAAATATATACATATATATATATATATAAATTTTAGCCTGTTGAGTATGACAAGGATACAAATGGTTGTCATATTTCACTATATTCTCATATTACCTTTGCTTATTATGCTTATGGGAATTGGAATTGTTAGTCTGACCTGAAGATATGAGATATTCACTTGACATGCTTAAGTATTATTTTTAGAATTCATTAACTTTGGGTGCTTGTTTCACTTCGGAGATGGCTATAATACTCACTGAAACTTTTGGTCTTTCTCATCTAATCGGAAGTAATATGTAGGTTCATGAGCTATGCTAGATTGATCTACGCTTTTGAATACCTTTTGCATGCTTATGAATGTTGTGGTAATGTTGAAAGAGGAAATAATGAGATAATTAAAATATATAAGTGCAAAAAACAGTTCTTCAATCCAAAAAGGAGAGAAAACTGATGAACATATATCCCTTGAAAGAAGCTAGGGCCCAGCTGGTCGGGACTAAAAATCTTTGCTGGAAAGTTCAGAGCTTAGAAAGACAAAAAGGGATATGGTGAAAAAGTTGAAAAGGTGAAAAGAATAAATTATGTGACAATGGGTTTTTTTTTTTTTCAAGTAATAAGGTCCAAGTTAATGATTTGACTTCTAGCTTAGTTTTTAAACTGAAGTATCATCACGGTTAGTAAGGAGATTATTAGAATTAGTATGTATTGCTTTCATCTTAGTGGTTTGCTTGCACCTGAATATTTTTTCATATATGCAATTGCTATGTAAAGCTTGTCTTTTGAACGACATATAACTACAAGCTTGTCTTCACTACCGTGTGTATAATAGCTAAGTTAAATATGCGAATATGATGTGGTTATGATTAACTCATTGTCTCTACAGCCCTACTCACAGGTTTCTTAAACAAAAATATTATTTTATTCGTGACATTATGCGCTCATACATTAGTATTAGGGTCATGCATTATAGAGATATTTGTTACTTGAGAATTTGGGTTTGAACTTTCAGAGTTCTATGTCTATCTTGTTTGTTACTTAGATTTCATAGTCTCCTCTTATTGTTTTTACTTTTATTCACGGATTGATTAATTCTCTACCTCTCATTCTAAATGGTTGCAATTTTAGTTTATACTGATCTTAATGTGCTTGGCATTTCGGTGTCAAAAAGGGGAAGAGATTAATTATTGAGGGGGAGTATGTTTTCAAGGGGAGATGATTAAATAATATTTTGAAAATGCATGCTTGGTTTATTTTAAAGTAATGATCATTATGCCTATTGCTATTGATATTATTTTTATGATCATTGTATTTGTTTATTCCTGTTAATTGTTTTCCACACTTGCATTTCACGGTAGGCTTGCTCAGTGTTGTGGTTGCAGGAATTGGTAGAATCTTCATGAGATCAAGATACTGGTTTGGGTCTATGTTTGTTGGTGTCTGTTCATAGGTCTAGATTTAATTTTGTATCTCTTGGGGATATCATTGTAAAACATGGTTTTGACTCAGAAATGCCAAAGGGGAGATTGTAAGAACATTTTTATATTGGCATGTCTAGTCAATAACCATGTTGGGTATATTAGGTATTTTGGAGCATAAAATCGCGGAATAATTAATTATTAAAATCCAAAAACCACCGAACGATTGGTAGAATCTTCGATTGATCGGCAGTGCCGACATTAGAATTCGTGCAAAAATACATTGACAAAATTCTGACTCCTTGTACAAACATATTGAGGCACATACTGGTCCATTCACAGCTATTACTTGGTCCTCACATCAAATCTTTTTGGAGTGCAAGCAAAGAAATATCATTCCATAATTGAAGATTTCTATTCCATAATTCAAGACTTCTTTCTCTATAAATATGAGGAGATATTGAGAAGAGAAGATGTGTGTTTTAAGAGCTCTGCAAATATTCCATAGAAAATATTCTTTTGCAGAGAGAGACAAAAAGAAAAATATTAATTGATCATTCATCTTTTAGTTCTGTCTAGTTTTTGGGGTTATCCTATTGTGCTACAACAATTAAGATTTTTATGCACAATTAGATGACCTAGATTTTGAAAAATATACACACCATTCGTTGCACTGTGTGTGCTTTGATCCGTAAGAAGCGGAGCCGTCAGAGTACGGAGATCGAAGCAAGAGGCTTCAAGGAGCACAAGTGAATCAAGACTTTCAGACGTGGAGTGAACAACGGAAAATCAGAGCTATTGTAAGTCCTAACTTCATAGAGTCTGTACAAACTCCTTGATTCATAGTGTATCGATACTAGAGGGTATCCGTGGTTTTTACTTGGAAAGTTTCCAAGGTTTTCTACGTAAAAAATCTGTGTGTTATTTTACTGATTTATATTATGTTATTATATTATTGTTTGATTAATATTAATTGTGAAGATAATTAATTTGTGTGGACTAATAAACAATAATAACCTAATCAGAAATCTGCACACTGTTCCCAAAATTCGCGTTTAGAATTTTTCAAACGATCGGGGGATTAAGTGATCGATCGGTGGTAGCAGATTTATACAAAACGAACGATCGTTTGGTGGTGCGATCGATCGGTGTAATACGTGATCAATCGGTTTTAGGTTATCATGTTTCGAACGATCATTTGGTTACACGATCGATCGGTTTTAGGTTATCAATGTGCTTGTTTCAACATTGCTATAATAAGCTGAATACATATTAATCATACTCGCAATATTCACCTGAATACATATAAATCATACTATATGTATCACAATAATGAGTTTAGGACATCACCAAGTGGTTATCATTGTTATTTTTATTAAAAAGAAATTAATTTTAATATAATTTTATTATATTCATTAAAAATATATTTAATAATAATTTATTATTTTTATTAAGATAAAAATATTTTAATTAAAAATTATTATTTTATTAAAATATTTTTTAAAGTAAAAACTATTTTATTTTTGATAAATATTATTAGCATAAGAAAAGTTTTTTAATGACCTATTTATTCTTATTAAAATGAAATATTCCGCAAATTATTTTAATTGATCATTAAATTTATAAAAAGCCTATTCACCCCCTCTATGCTTAGTTCACCATAGGCAATTTCAGTAATATTAAAATTTGAATTTGAATCCTGAATTGACATTATCTAGTTACTATTATATGAATAAGGTTGATCACTAATGTAAATATCAAATTTGTGTTGAATGAAAGTCTCATATCCTGGATGAGTACGGATACTAAAAAATAAATGATTATGGGTTTTAACTTTTAACCTTAGGAGCACAAAAAGCAGATTGTAGGTTTGTTAGTGCTACCATTAACTGTGAAAAGCCAATCCCTTGTTTGGAACCTATTATGTAGAGCTAACCAAATATGAAAGAGTGCGTAGGAATATAATTATTCAAAACTAAAGAATGTGAGATAAGTTTGAGAGATGGGCAGGAGGAAGAAGGGCCATATAGGTATGCTAAAGGCTTAATTGACTTGTAGGAGATAAGTTTATCATCATTGTTGTTAGTGTTGATAGATGGAGGTTGTTCAATGAACCAATGGGTCTACCCTTTGCTCAAGGGGACCAAACGAAAGTCAATAATCATATCACATCGAAATATCAATTATTTGGTGCTTCATGAAACGTCTACCAAGGATCGTGAGCTTGAGAAGTATCCTCGTGTTCCATGAGCCCGAATTGGTTATTTTTGAAACTCCAAAAACTCTTAAGTTTAATTAGAACAGTATGAGTCCAATTCGATAGGGTCACGACCACGAATATAGTCTGAACTTTATCTAATTCGTGTGAAGAGATCGTTTTGAACAAGTCCCATGTATTAGTCGAGATGAAAGTCTTGTACAACAGTATAAGCCCAATCACGCCATAAGGACTAGCCGCAGTCATAAAAGAAGTTCCATATATGACTCGAAATAGAGGAACTGTTTAGAGCAGCCAAATTAGGGATACCAAGAGCCCATACTCCTAGGCTACAAACTGCAGATTGACTTTGGCTCCATTGCTTTTCAATTATGTACCAGACCATAAGAATTTTCTAAACACATAGTTAATTTGAATAATAACCTGTAGATAGAATGTTTACTCTAGTAGGAGTGAATCATCACTTGCACTGTACGACAATAATCTACAAGTTCAACAATTGATCCTGACAGATATTCACTCCGCCCAAATTCTAGAATCAAATGCAACCAACCTGGAAATAGTTAAAGATAACCCCAAGTAATTAAAAAGTAGCACATCCGCCTCCAACCACATGTGTCGTCTTTATTGCGACACTCATTTTTGTTTTTAGTTGTAATTGGACGTCCTTGATGATCGCATGATCCTAGTCCGTACAAAAATTTCTCGTGGTTGAGATCCAATTAGTTTCGGGTCTGTAAGGGGGTGGCTCACCCACATGAAATATATGAGCAAGGGCATCTTCTAGAAAATAAAACATGAGGAAAAGGATTATTTGGGGATCTAGCCCAAATACAGGATTATGTGGGGAATTGGCCCAAATAAAGGATTATTTGAAAGACTGACCCAAATAAGGTTTATACCCGAGAATTAGCATTACACAGAGGTAACTATGAGTGGACTGATGTGAGTATAACTAACATCTAAACTCATAGCCCTATATGTTGCTCGCGTAGGGAGTACTATTTGGAAATCTAGGGAAATGTTTTGAATATGCAAATAGTGGGTCACGACCTTATTTGCACAATTCAAAGGAAAAGTACCACAGAGAGGCCAATGGTACTCAGGGTCATGAAAATGGTATGCATGCAAAAAGGTCATGACCCAGGAAAAAAGCTATAACATCATGGTTCCTTGCCTAAGGAAAAATCAAATCCGCAAGGAAATTGCGCGGATCACAGGTCGCGAGACATATTATGATTCTCGCAAGAAATGCTAACATGGCAATTGTTACGCGGATTGGTATCGCGAGGTAATGCTGACTTGGCAAGGATGCTTCGCGAAGGCCAGCATGACTCTGAAATCTATGTAAGAACATTTATTGTAATTGTTTATGTATGACATGTTCTAGACAATAACCATGTTGAGTGTTAGATAGGTCGTGTTGGTTTCAACGACATCTACAAGCTTCGACAAAGGTGGAATTAACCATTGAAGTAATGAAGAATACAAATGAAGTGTAAAAATGTGTGCATTGATAAAAATGTCTCCCGGAGGGCAAAAACGACATTTCCCAAAGTCGTCAATACAAGAAAAAAGTCTCGGGGAGTCAAGAGGGTTATTTTGGCACAGTTACGGAGAAAAGTGGTTTTCACAAAAATGCCTACGCTTTCAGTTTCAAAAAGTGGCTAGAAAGTGAATTTATACACTTGAAGGTACACTGCAAGCTACGCTTGGACCTACGCTTCAAGCGAAGCGTAGGGAGCCTACGCTTCAAACGTGGCTTGGCTATGCTTCAAGCGTAGCTGTAGCAGGATGGTTAAGTGATATGTTTGCAATGAAAAATTGTTACGTTTTGTGATCTATTATCACTTAGGTTACACTCATATATATCCTAGAACGTGTATAAAGGATATATACACAAAATTTGACTAGATTCATTCCCAATTATAAGAGGATTAAATAAGGGAGGAATTCTAGTTCAGAAAGGAAACAGTGATTTCAACAAGATTTTTAGTCAACTTTGGGAGCTCATATCTCGGTCAAAACTGGTCCAAATGAGGTTATTCTTGAGCCTATCATCAATATCATGAAGTCAAATTTCCAAAGATATATTACATGCCTTTATCCAATGTGTGTAGCTCCAGATATGATCAAAAGAGTGAGAGGTGTCCTTCAGGAAAAAGTTGGAAATTTCATAATCGGGCTGAAATTTTATTTTGACTCAAATTGATCCATGTTGACCCGGATGACCTTGAGCTTGACCTAAACACCTATAAGCACGTGTATATCATATATTATACATGATATTGAAGGGTTTGGCTCAGTTGAGGGTGAAATTACCAAAGAGGACGAACTTAAGGTTTCTCCTATACATTGCCTATAAATACCAAGGTCTACAATAGAGGAGACAACGATTTTTGAGAGATCTCTGCAGTATTCTATCATTCATATTCTTCTACAGAGATATACATAGAGAGAGAAAATATTGAATGATCATATATATTCAAGTTCTCTCTTGTTATTGGGATTTTCCAATTGTACTTCTAAACCGAAGATCTTATGCACAATTGGATGATCTAGTTGCTGAAAAATCATCACACCGTCTATCGCAATGAGGTTGCTTTGATCCATTGAAAAATGGAGCCGTCTGAGTGCGAAGATCGGAGCGAGAAGCTTTGTGGTTATTTGATCTTTTGAGAAACAGAGCCGTCAGAGTACGGAGCGAAGCGAGAGCTTCGTGGAATGCGAGTGAATCTAGAATTTCAGACATCGAGTGAAGAACAATAGATTATATCGGTTATAAGTATTATTTTCATAGAGTCTGTACAAATTCTCTGATTCATAGAGCATCGATACCCAAGTGTATCCGTGGTTTTTACTTAGAGTTTTTCCAAGGTTTTCCACGTAAAAATATTGTGTGTCTTTATTGCTTTATTTTTTGCACTTAGATTATTCTTTGCATGATTTATCTTGATAGAAAATTGTATTAAAATTGACTTTTCTGCAATTGAAAATAATTTGTCAATAAAGCCACAAAAATCCTATTCACCCCCCCCCCCCCCTCTAGGCTGTTTTCATTAATCGTCTAGGTAATTTAAATTGGTATCATAGCATGGTTGCCTCGATTTAGGTTAACTACCTAGGGTTAGATCTTGAACTTTGACGATGGATTTACCTCATGAAGGAAGTTCCATATCTAGGTCCTATTTGTTTGATGGCTCTAATTACACGTTTTGGAAAGCGCGGATGAGAGCATTTTTTAAATCGTTTAATGAGAGAGCTTGGCTGGCCGTAGAGGTAGGATATTCACCTCCCACTGTGAAAGATGCTATTACTAATGAATCTAGGGTAAAACCTTCGACTAAGTGGAATAGTGCTGAAACAAATAGTGTTTGTTGGAATTCAAAAGCTTTGAATGCGTTGTATAATGCGGTGACTGCGAGTGAGTTTAAGAGAATAGCCACATGTGAGATTGCTAAAGAAGCTTGAGACATACTCCAAGTAACTCATGAGGGAACTTCAAAAGTTAAATAGTCAAAACTCCAAATTCAAAATTCAAAATTTGAACAGCTTAGGATGGAGAAGTATGAAGTTTTTGGTGATCTTGAGGTTAGGTTAACTGACATAGTAACTAGTTGTCACAATCTAGGAGAGCCTATTTCCGAGACGACCAGTGTGAACAAAATCCTTAGGTCTTTGCCTGAACATTTTCGGTCTAAGGTTACCGTCATATCTGAAACCATGAGTTTCAAGGAAATTAAACTTGAAGAGTTGGCTAGTAATTTGAAATCGTATGAGATGGAGATGTGTACTCAATCCTCTAAAATGTTAAGCAGCACAAAAGCGAAGGACATAGCTTTGAAAATTACTAAGGAGGGTCCTAGTGAGTCGGATGAAGAGGGTGAGAGTAAACCAAGTCAGTTTAACATGATCATGAAGCAGTTTCATAAGTTTTTAAAATCTTCTTGTGGTCAAGAATTGATTAAAGAACAAAATTTTGGAGATAAATCATATGATTCTAAAAATAGAAAAATCCAAAATAGGAATGATAAGTTTGTTCATAAAAAGAAGAAATCCTAATGTTTTGAGTGTCAAGGGTTTGGTCACATAGCTGCTGAGTGTGCTAATAAGTCAAAAAAGAAAAAAAGGTTTGGCTGTTACTTGGAGTGATGGATCAGCTAGTGATTCGACGGATTCGAAGGTAGGAGATGAGATTGAGAATTTCACCGTATTTGCTGCACAAAGTAAGGAGGTCGGTGAAGTTGCTACAAGTTGGGCAATGTATAAGGATGATGATTCTGAAGATAATGAAGATCATGGGGATTCATATGAAAATGCATACAATAAATTATATGAAAAGTCCGTGCAGGTCAGCAAACTGTACTAAAAATTTTGGTTCAATTCAACAATGTTGATAAGGAGAGATAGTCCTTAAGAGAAGAATTGACCAAGTCTGAACAACAAAAGGACTCAGGCTTTGAAGAGGGTAGATGGTCTCAATGAGGAATTAGAAACTCTAAGATTGAAATTGAGTGATAAATCTACAAGGATTGAGAGTTTGGAAAAAGAATTGAAGGATGCTAACTCAACTATTCATAGATGGTTTAGTGAAACTAATAAGCTTGATCACATGTTAAGTGTAGGAAAGTCAGCAGGAAATACTAAGGGGTTGGGGTTCAAAGGAATGAGTGATCCTGACATTATTTCTAAAACAACCTTTGTTAAGGCTTCCCAAGTAGTATCTAGTTCTTCTCAAGGTAAGTCTGATAGGAATCTTAATGCTCGATCTTATATCAGAAAACTTGTTGAGAGTAAGCTTCCCTTTACCTCTAGAGTCAATAAGGGTTCAAATAATGTTTTCCAAAGGTTTATTCCAATCTGTCATCATTGTGGAGTGAAAGGTCACATTCGACCCGTATGTTCAAAGTTAAGAGGAGAAACTTTGAAATCTGAGCGGAAGCATAGAATTCAGAAAAGACCAAATGTTGAAAGTCAAATTCGGGTGTTGAGTGAAGAGATGAAAAGGTTGACTAGGCTAGCAAAAAGAGCACCGAAAATTAAACAAATGTGGGTTAGAAAAGATGAATTACATTGTTTGGTTGCTCATACTGCATGTCTAGCATGTGACTCTAATTCTGAGAAAGGTTTCGATTATATATTCACACATTCTCAGTCAACAGACATCTCTACAAAATCATTAGATTTTCAAAAGCATATGTACTTAGAAAATCTGGTGGCATATTATCATTAGGATAGATGTCTTCATATGTATCATTCTAGGAATATCTTGTATTATCTTTTATCCTAGAATTGATACATTATCATCCATTTTGTATTATTTGCATGTTTATTTTTATTTTATTTTTATGCATGCATCATGTTTTGTTACTGTTAGGGTTATACATACATGCATAATTATGACAAAAATTAAAAAAAAATTTAAATAGAAAAATTCTTAGCATTTTGAGCTTGGCTAAGGGTACAAATGGTTGTCATATTTAAATCTATTCTCATATTTACTTTTCTTATTATGCTTATGAGAATTGAAGTCGTTAGTCTGACCTGAGGTTATGAGTTGTTGACTTGACATGCTTAAATATTATTTTTAGAACTCATTAAACTTTGGGTGCTTGTTTTATTTCGGAGATGATTATAATACTTGTTGAAACTTTTAGTCTTTTTTATCTAATCCGAAGTGATATGTAGGTTCATGAGATATGCTAGATTGATCTATGGCTTGAAATACCTTTTGCATGCTTATGAATATTGTTGTGATGTTGAAAAGAGGAAATAATGATATGTTTAAAAAGGGGTTATTCAATCTAAGTAACCGGGCTTCTTGCCTCAGTAAGCATTGAGTGTTCACGTAAAAAGGGGAGAAGACTATTGAGCATAAATTCCATGGAAGAAGTTCGGGCCGAGTTAGTCGTGATAAAAAATCCTCGCTGAAAAATCCGGAGCTTAGAAAGACAAAAAGGGATATGGTGAAAAGGTTGAAAATATTAAATTGTGTTTTCTTTATTTAGCAATAAGGTCTAAGTTAATTATTTGTCTTTTAGCTTAGGTTTTGAACTGAAGTATCATCACTGTTAGTGAGGAGATTATTAGAATTAGAACGTATTGCTTTCACCTTAGTTGTTTGCTTGCACCTGAATTTTTTTTTCATATATGCAAATGCTATGTAAAACTTGTCTTATGACTGCTTATGACTACAAGGTACGTGTGCTGATTTTCTTCATTATCATATGTATAGTAGCTAAGTCAAAAAGTTTCGGGGAGTCAAGAGGGTTATTTTGGCGCAGTTACGGAGAAAAGTGGTTTTAACAAAAATGCCTACACTTTCAATTTCAAAAAGTGACTGGAAAGTGGATTTGTACGCTTGAAGGTACGCTCTAAGCTACGCTTGGACCTATGGTTCAAGAGTGGATTTGTACACTTGAAGGTATGCTCTAAGCTACGCTTGGATCTATGCTTCAAGCGTAGCTGCGGCAGGATGGTTAAGTGATATGTTTGTAATGAAAAATTGTTACGTGTTGTGATATATTATGACTTGGGTTACACTCTTATATATCCTAGAACGTGTATAAAGGATATGTACACAAAAGTTCACTAGAGTTATTCCCAATTATAGGAGGATTAAATAAGGGAGGAATCCTAGTTCAGAAAGGAAATAGTGATTTCAGCAAGATTTTCAGTCAACTTCGGGAGCTCATATCTCGGTCAACAAAGGTCCAAATGAGGTGATTCTTGATCCTATCATCAAGATCTTAAAGTCATATTTCCAACGATATATTACAATGCTTCATCAAATGTGTGTAGCTCAAAATATGATTAAAAGAGTGAGAGGTGTCCTACAGGAAAAAGCTGGAAATTTCAGAATCGGGCTGAAATTTTATTTTGACTCAAATTGATCCGTATTGACCCGAATGACCTTGAGTTCGACCTAAACACCTATAAGCATGTGTATATCACATATTATACAGGGAGAAATTACCAAAGAACGCGAACTTTGGGTTTCTCCTCTACATTACCTATAAATACCAAGGTCTACAATAGAGGAGGCAACGGTTTTTGAGAGATCTCTGCAGTATTCTATCATTCATATTCTTCTACAGATATATACACAGAGAGAGAAAATATTATGTGATCATATCTATTCATGTTCTCTCTTGTTATTGGGATTTTCCAATTGTGTTTCTACACCGAAGATCTTATGCACAATTGGATGATCTAGTTGCTGAAAAATCATCACACCATCTATCGTAACATGGTTGCTTTGTTCCGTTGAAAAACAGAGCCGTCTGAGTGCGAAGATCGAAGCGAGAAGCTTCGTTTTTATTTAATTTGTTGAGAAACAGAGTCGTCAGAGTACGAAGTGGAGCAAGAGCTTTGTGGAGCGCGAGTGAAGAGCAACATATTACATCGGTTGTAAGTACTGTTTTCATAGAGTTTGTACAAATTCTCTGATTCATAGTGCATCGATACCCGAGCGTATCCGTAGTTTTTACTTGGAGTCTTTCCAAGGTTTTCCACTTAAAAATATTGTGTGTCTCTATTGCTTTAATTTCTGCACTTAGATTATTCTTTGCATGATTTATCTTGATAGAGAATTGGATTAAAATTGACTTTTCCGCAATTGAAATTAATCTGTCAATAAATCCACAAAAATCCTATTCACCCCCCCTCTATGCTGTTTTCATTGATCGTCTAGGTAATTTCAATCTATAAATAGAGAAGCGTAAGCTCACTTCAGGAGGACTTTTGGGGAAGGTTTAGAGAGAGAAATTTCTAGATAGAGAGAGTATTTTCAAGCTATTTACAACGCTTCCATGCTATTTCTCTTTCTACACTTCTGTAAATCATCAAAAGCAATAAAATCATCAACATCATTATTTCTGTGTTCATCTTGTGTGGAAACTTTCTCTATAGCAAATTAGATCAGAACCCCTATATTGAAGGCGACTTTACTGGGGAGAGAGATGTCTTACACACAAGTTGAGCCTCGCCAAACTCGCCGGAGAGGTCATCCACCCACGCGACACACTAAGCAAGTGGAAGAACAAACAACAACACAAAATCAGGAGGCTTAGCCAGCTCCACCAGTATGAAAGCAGCATCGGTGCGCAAACGCTAGTGTGGCTCAAGCACAGACTCCTCCGGTGATAGATCCAACATTGAATTCACCATAATTGCCACCAGTTCTGCTTCAAACTCTGCTTAGTATTCAGGAAATGTAAAAGGCTATTATTAACTTCATAGAAGCCTGACGCACTTCTGTACCAAATGTGGAGTCTCCACAAGCTGAAAGTCAAACCCTGCCAGGGATGCCAGCGCAAGAACTTTCTCGAGAAGCATTGCGTGTGCGAACAAAATCACTGGAGAAAGAGGCTTATATGACCAAGGAACAACTTCGAGCCATCTTAAATGCAAAATCTGATATAGAAGAAGTGGAAACTGTTCCACCATACCATCCCAATATTATGTCTTTGCCCTACCCTGAAGACTATGGGGTACCAAGCTTCCAGCAATTTGATGGCAGGAAAGGCAATGCGAGGGAACACATATCTATATTTGTGGATGCCCTAGGACCTCATAAAAATGATGAGTACTTAAAACTTAGAGAATTCTCCAAGTCTCTAACAGGTACTGCATATACGTGGTACACCAGTTTATCTCCGGCTTCAGTGTCTAGTTGGACATATATGGTGATCAGATTCTACACTAAGTTTTTTCAGGCAGATAAAGAAGTTTTGATGATTTCAATTACGAGACAAAGGCAATGTCTAGGAGAGGAGGTGGCAGCCTATGTCAGAAGATATTTCGAGGCTGCTTTATAGTGCCATGAGCCAATTTCTGAACTTCAGTTAATTAAAATTTGCATAGAAGAGATGTTGCGAGAATACAGAATACATTTGGTTAATCAAGAGTTCAAAACTTTTTCCGCACTCGTTAATAACACACGAAGATTGGGTGTCACGCCCAGTTATTCATGAGACTCCAATCAGGAGAATCAGCGAATCCCGAGGTATGACGTCATAGAAAATGACCAATAGAATCAACGATATTGAGAAAATACATGGAATAAGAATGAAAATAAAGTATTCCATGCCACCTGAGTGATAAAAACTCAGTAATGAATTCTAACGAAAATCCGGCAAAGTTCCATTTGTAAAAGGAACATCCGTACAACCCAAAAACAACACACAAAATAACCTGCCCATAACAAAAGAAATAGAATCAATGGCACGCAGCCTAATATTCCAGAAACCTACTAGAGCCGAGGTAGTGGAAAAGAACACCAATACTTCTACACAGCCCCTATAAAATCAATAGAGCCCCAAATGCTCAAATAAAATTATAAAGAAAGCTACATGGCAATGCCGAAAAGGTATAATGGCATCCCGAATTAACAAATACCCGAAATAAAATATACAACAAAAGGGAATATGCCAACAGACTGGCTCCCAAGAGAAATAAGAATACACAAGAATAAATACGGATAAAATGAGCAAATCTAAATGAAAGCGTCCCAATTCACCCATACCATCGCCGCTGAACACGTCGTGCTGCATCCACCTGAAAACCTACAATCTGTGTGGGGGTGAGCACAACCTTGGGGGCTTACCAAAAATATCTATATAACACACTCTTAGTCGTCTAGGAAATGTTAACCATCCTAGGTACATGCATCTATCCTAGGTTGGTCAGTTGTCTCATGTGGCACCCACACCAAACAGGGACCCCAAAATAATCTCACAAACAATCTCAAATCTACTTAAGAATCAAAATAAAGCACCTAACAACAAAAATATCCCTAACGCATATACCAGATCAAATCAACGTATATATATAAGACCCCGTAAATAACTAATCATATCCCGAAAGGCGTATACAAACAGGGTCTAAAATGCGTACTTGTCTAATATACTATAAGAACTCATTTCCTATCCCACCGGGCACCAAACACGCCACTCCGAGTCTAGGAAGTAAATAAGCCACCTGATACAGATACATTGCTACCATCTATTCCATAAGAGTATAATAAGGAGAAAAACTCTATTACTAGATCAGACTCGACACAATCTCCAATTCACAATGCCTATTGAGGCACATGAAAGGGTTATCGGAGTCCTTCAGTCCCAAACGGATGTCGAGGTCCTCGGGTTTTTAAAGAAAAACGTTGAACCCCGAAGGATTCAACCGGTTTTTAAGAAAAAGTTAGGACCCGGTCAAATTTGTTTGGTTCCAACACCTCTGAACCTAACCAGAGTACTAGAAGTTGCACTATGTGTGCATAAATCAACACTAGGTCTCATACTCGAAATATGACAAGAGGAGCATCAAAGAAAATAAACATAAGGACCGCCTTAACAGCTGAGGCCTTGAAATATCCAAGTCTGCTATACAGTCAAGGAAACGTCGACAAGACAGGAGAATGACCACAAGGTTCAAGATGAAAACCATTTTAAAATCTTCTTTAATTTTCTTTCAAAACAGGTCCTAAGACCTTTAATAATATTTTAAAAATTTATGGAAAATTCTGAGAATACCCAAACCAAAACCGACAAGAAGGAATCCCAGAAACAAACTAAGATTAGCTTGGAGTGCTCGAACCCTAACAATGCCGAGATATCGGAAACAACCTCGAGATATCAAAAATAGGGACAACCAATGCCCTATACTCACTGACTTCACAAGAAATTTTCAAATGGGATTTTCTGTCGTTCCCAAAGCGAGGTTTTCTTTGAATACTCCCAGTCCCAAGGATTTAAAATAATTTTCATAAAACAAGTTTTAAATTTTAGGTTTTCAAAAACAGTTAGCGGGACCTAGGGTAAACAAAAAAAATTGCAGCTTTATAAAAACCCAAAAGCTTTAAGTTTTCAAAACATTTACATATCCTTAGTTTGGTCCCAAAGATCCAAATCGTACTCAGAACCTCAAGATTCATGAGTTAAAGATCGTTTACTTCTCAAAACGTCACCAAAGTGAACGAAAGAGCGATAAGCTCAAAATACTGGAGTTAAAAAAGGGAAGGCCAGACTAACGAGCCTTGAACGACTCTTAAATTGAAAAACTTTCCATACAACCAGAGTGGTCCACCAATCACTCTACGGTGACACTAGTCACTAACCACGAAGGCCTATATGGCCGAAAATCACGACCTCATATAAGTCCCGGTATAAGGCGTTAATCAACTCAACTAGATACCCAATTCACAGGAAATAGATACACACCAAAGTCTATTTTTCTAATGAGCTCCACTTAACTACTCAGAACACCCGCCAATCATGGCTCCAAAAACCTGGTTTTTAATTATTATTAAATCTTTTTACTTTTCAACTTAAAGGTTTTAAGCTCTTATTCACATTGAGAAAATCCGTTAATCAATTTTCTAATATTATCAAGGGACCTCTATATCCAGGAGCATAATTATAAACTCAACTATTGCGCCCTAGCGCTCAAGGGGACAATATATATATATTTAAAATTTATCCACATATAACCTGTTCCATATCAGTAATCAATAACAACAAAAAAAATCTCAACAGATAAGCACATATCCAATAAATGCTCATTGTGAATGTCAATGCACCCTATCTAACAAGGGACAATCCGGGTATAATGTCTCCAAAGTAACACAACCACGAGGAATTTATCGACTCGTGAAACACATACCATGTTCGGACCACGTCCTCACACGCTTCCTGATTCCCGGAGTACTAGTCCGCCGATAGCAAAAGACACTGCTTGGACAGTTGTTGCGACAACCCGAGGACTCACTCACACCAAAGATAAATGAATAAGACATGAAACCACACCCAATGCAAATATGCTCATGGTGTATAAAATATGCATATCATGCCTCAACAGTGAGTCAATATCAATGTACAATATTTTCAAATGATTTATGCTTGTCTTACCGTCCTTGTTACACAACAAGTTCACAATATAACCATTTTTCATTTAAAGCATGCTTTATAATTAAATTAAAGCAATAAACCACGACAATTTCATCCCGAAGTTACCCAAATTCTTAAATACCCAATTCTTATAAATTTTATGTATCCGCATGCTTTAATTTAAATTTCAATAACCGAATTCTAATAAGTCCACTCCAGGGACAATCTAGTTCATAAATTCAATTATTTATAATTTACAAGAAAATTTAGAGGAAACTAGAATCACGTCTAAGTTTTAACGTCCCTCCTTCCACGTATCCCCTAACCTATTTTTAATTTCACTAAACCACCAAAATCAGGGGAAACTTATCGTTACTTTCTAAGTTTAAATCCAATTCCGCAATTCAATTAACCCACTCTAAAATTTAAAGGGCCTTAGGTCGCATCTTCAATTTAATTTAAGTAGGTTTTAATTATTCAAAATTTTCAGAGAAATTTTATAAGTTAATTTATCAAGTGAATTCTATCTCCTATCCCATTTACTTTACCTATGGATATATCATCAATTTTATAAAATTTCTTAGTTCTCGTTTATAGCTAGGAATGCTAACACCAACTATCACACACACATAAACATACGTCGGAAGTGCTAGGAATTCCTATGTACTAACAGTGAGAAATAGATATGTATATAAAAATCCCATATAAAATAAAGCTTACAGAACAGCCCCGAAACGGCTCGCCGTGAACAGTGTCGGCGCCCGAATCTAGAGCCCTGAAACCGAATATAGAGCCCGCCGACCAAAGTTGCCTGAAAATTATTTCGAATATACCGAAACATCCGTTTTGACGACCTATACGATATATATGAAGCCCATTAGTAATTGGTCAACAATTTTGAATAAATCTAATATAACCCAAACAAACATTTGAACCTATAAATCGAATTTTCGGATAAACCGCTTAACGAAAAAATACAAAATTTTTATATGTCGTACCTAGCATTGATACGAAGCTTTCCTCAAAATTTTACCCCAAACCGACATCGGGAAGCCGACCAAATTGCCGGTCAAAGTCTGACCGAACTCACCCATGTTGTGCGAACTACGAACTCCGACTGCACCTGCGCCACCACGGTGCGAACCGGTGCCACCACCGCGCCGTCGCGTACCACCAGCGACCCAGGTCGCCACCCCCTGGTCGTCGAACCATAGCCCCTGTCGAAACCCTCTCGCGACTAGATCCGGCGTCGCTGCTTCTCAGCCAGCGAACCACCAGCCATGCTGCCGTCGACCACCGTTGCCGACTCTCCTGCTCGCAATTGCGCCGCCAGTCATCGCGCCACCTCCTACCGTCATCGATGCCTACCTCAGCCGACGACTCCCCAACAGGTCGCGCCTCCTTTGCGCGGCCGTCACTCTCTCCAGTTTTCCCTCTTTCCTTTACCGATAAAATGAAAGTGAGGATGGTGATGAAGGAGATGGAGTTGCCGCTCATCGAAGAGGAAAAAAAGGTGCAGATTTTCGGTCATCGTCTCTCACTATCCACAGCTATACACGTGTATATACATATATCTCCTACAATTGTGACCCTCCAATCATTCAAAAATGCATAATAATCTTAAAACAATATATATATATATATATAATTACAATTAAATATATATTTATACATAATAAATCCTGAAAATATACCGGGAACCTCGAAATAATATAACACGAGTCCGAAAAATAAACGGGACGCCCAATAATTACTATAACTGGTATAATTAGCTCGGGGTAAAAACCCAATCACCAAAACACCGGTTCAAACCCTCTCAAAGAAACAATTCAATAATCATCTGAGTCGAGTACCGCATAAAAATAAAATATTTAACCTCCATTTAATAATAAATAATAATAAAGGGAATATTATCTGAAAATCCCTAAACGAATTCACGAATACCCTAAAACTCAATGAATGACAAACAACTCAAATAATTTGTAATAAATACCCGATCGACTTGCAATTAATATCATGCAAGCCCATAAACTCTACGGACAACTAATAAATAATATAAATCGAAATAACCATTCCTTAACTACTCCGATTTAAATCGTAACGCCGAATAAATAAAATAAACATAAATAAATAGTCTTGGGGTGTGAAACCCATCCGCCGAAACACCGAATACATACAAAGTCCATCAAAATTCCTAAAACCAGGAATTACCAAAAGTCAACCCAATAAGTTAAAAAATACATGTCACATAAGTACAAATACGGGGAAACAATCAAGCTAACGCAAATACCCCTAAGCACACACTTACAAACACAGAGCACATCAATCACATAAAGCACATACTAATCCCATTACACGGGAAAACAAAATGTTGAACTCCTAAATCACTAAATGCCGAACTCACACAACTGATTCGAAACCTTTAACGTCGGTTAATAAAACGTGCCGCCACCCAGTCGAAGCACTAAAATCTAAAGTCTAAACGAATCCATGTAATCGACACTAAAACCCACGTAAACCTCTAGCCACGTCCGAAACACAAAACATCACTTCAAGTAGCGTAATCACCAAAGAAACCCCACGAAGTCACCGAAGAGACAATTGCAGAGTCATGCTGTTGAATCCAAAACTCACGTAAACGTTTCACCAAGTCTGAAACACTACCATCACATCAAGTCAAGTCACGTAATCACCAACGATAGTCCACGAAGTCCTCAAGGAGACAATCGTCCAGTCGCCCAATCAGCTCCAAACGTTAAACGTGAAAAATTTACACGTGAAACACCAAGAATAACCATAATGTCATGAACAAGTGACGTCACAACCGAGAATACATCAAAAATAATTTCAGGAAATTGGGAAAATAACATGGGGTGTTACATTGGGAGAAGTTTTAGCTCATCTGACATGACCAAATATCACTGCTAGGCGAGTTGCAATGGTGGTAGCTACACAAAATGAAAGGCCAAGGGAAGAGCATGCTAAAAGATCCGAACCACCTCCTTTACCTTTTGGTGAAAAGGAAGTAGTGGCCTTGCTAAATTAGTGGATTGCTGATGATGTCATATCACTACCTTCAGTACAAAGGGTTCCAATAAGGGAGGAAAAGATGAAAAGTAACTACTTCCCTTATCACATGTCTATTCGACACTCATTGACTAGATATTGGGCATTTTGCGGATTAGTGCACAGAAAGATAGCATCAGGTGCTTTGGACGTTGCAAAGAATGTATGAGCCTTTCCCTGCACATGTGGTAGTAATAACTGAAAGAGATGATACTGAAGAAATGATAGACGTTGCTAAATGTGAATGCCCATCAGCTTACGAGGCAAAAGAAGCTCCCAAGTTAGAGGTTTTCTTTAACGAGTTCCCAATACAGAAACATGTGAAGAAGTTCCTAAAAGAGCAAACAATTGTTGCTTTTAATCATACTATTATTATTCCACAACATGAAAAAACCACAAGCAAAATCAAATTTTTTGAGGCAGATAAGCAAGTGTCATTCCCTCACAATCGACCTCTGTATGTACCAGCTACTGTGAATGATTGAGAGATAAAACAAGCCTTTTTAGATGGGGGAGCATTGATTAACTTGGTCCCGCTAGCTACTTTGCGGATGATCAATTTTCTCAAAAACAAGATTGTAAATCATGTCATTGTACTTACTGATTTCAATGGGATTAGCAGGCCACCATGGGTTTCGCGGCATTGGATCTTAAGGTTTGTAAAATCCGGGGGCCCACCAAGTTCCATGTCATCAAAGGGGAACCCTCATATCAGTTATTACTGGGAAGACCATGGTTACATGCTTATGGTGTGGTATCATCATCCTATCATTAAGTAATGAAAGCTAATTGGAGAGAATGAATAATGACTCTAAAAGCATCTAAAAGCCCTTTTTGCGCGTCTGAGGCCCATTTTGCAGATGCGGTCTATTTCTCAGAGTATGGTGAGGAGGATGGACCCGATGTCTATGCCACACCATTACCAAAATGGGAGTAATTAAAATCCAAAAGTTTGATATAACGAAAGCCCAAATAAGTGAGTTGGTCATAAGTTAAAATGCCCGATGGGCGTGTGGTATACAAGTTGTGACGGGGTTGGGGGTCAGAGGCCTGTGCAGTTGGCACTGACCCCGGGGTATTCAAAACAGATGCACGACCAGAGCTTGACACTGATCTTGAGACATCCAAGACGAATCCGCGACCATAACATGGCTTGTGTGAAGTGGATATTGGTGATGAGACAACCCCGTGACCTACCTTCATAAACAACATTTTGCCAGACGAAACTAGGAAATCTTTAGTATAATTGCTTAAAGAGTTTCGTGATGTCTTCGCTTGGGACTATAGTCAAATTCCAGGACTCAATATTGGATTAGTAAGCCACCACCTCAATGTGCATTCTGCATCAGAGCCAAAGAAACAAAGACAACGACTATTTTATTCGGATTTGGAAATACAAATTAAGGCAGAGGTAGAAAAATTGCTGAAAGCAGGATTCATCAAACCCACCCAGCATCCAACTTGGCTCGCAAATATTATGCCTGTGAAGAAAAAGAGTGGGCAAATTCGAGTATGTGTGGACTATCGCGACCTTAATGAGGCTTGCTCAAAAGATGATTTTCCTCAGCCCAACATTGACACTATGGTGGATACAACCGCGGGACATGAGATATTTTTGTTAATGGATGGGTTCATCTGGTATAACCAAATCAAGATGGCACCGAAAGATGCTGAAAAAATTATTTTTTGTATCCCATTGGGGAATTTCCATTATACGGTCATGCTATTTGGACTTAAAAATATTGGGGCTATATATCAACGTGCTATGATAGCTATCTTTCATGATTTAATGCACAAAACCATGGAGGACTATGTGGATGATTTGGTGGTTAAGTCTAGAGTTGTACGGGATCATGTGAGCAACTTGAGAAAAGTACTGCAACGGTGTCACGAGTACAATCTGAAAATGAATCCTCTGAAGTGCTCTTTTGGAAAGCCAGAAGGAATGTCTTTGGGGTATGTTGTACATCGTCAAGGGATTGATATGGACCCGACAAAAGCTAAGACAAAATTGGAAATGGCTCCGCCCACAACCCGCAAACTATTGAAAACCTTTATGGGAAAAATATCTTATCTCAGGAGGTTTATCCCATCATTAACAGAAGTAACTCACCCACTCATGCCTTTGTTAAAAGAAAAGTCTGCATATAGCTGTGATAGGTGCTCAATATTGGTCATTTTTCACCCCTATCAGGCGTTTATTATGTCTTTACATTCTGTTAGTTGGTATTTTTATCCCATTTGTGTGTGTAAGCATGTTTCAGGAGCTTAATGAAGAAATAGAGCTAATCTCGGTGAATTAACTGAGTTCATGTTCATTTTTATCTCGAGAAAGGAATCAAGAGGTGTGTTAGTGCAAAGAAAAGATACCGGAGGGCAAAATGGTCATTTCCCGTCATCGTTATCTCACCGAAGGGCAAAAATGTCATTTCCAGATATTATTACTTCAACTAAAAGCATCGGGAGTCAAAGGCGACCAGTCTAGCTCAAATATAAAAATATGGGTTTTTACAGCAAAAATGCATGATACCCTACGTTGGCAGAGGGAAAAAGAGGCATAATGGACTACACCTATACTTTGGTCTTGGAGCTCGAGGGGGGACCCTACTTAGGTCCCATTTTGTGGTCACATGACCAATTTATGCGCAGGAATAGTTTCAAAGTGTTTTAAGATTTTTCCAGTTTTTTCCTTGCGTCAAGATTTTAAGTGATCGATGATTCCGGACCTTTATATACATGCTTATACACGTATTTTCATCAAATTTTAGAGACATTATTCATGTATTATGAAATTACAGATAAGGGCAACCATTAGAGTTTCCCTTACTTGTCTATAAATATGAGAGGGATAGGTTTAGTTGAGAGTTCTGATTTTCACGCACGTTCATTGAGTTGGTGGCTGAGTTCATTGCTTCTATAGAAGAGAATCACCATTGAAGACCTAGAGATCTGGAGAAGAAGATTATGGAGAGTGTTTCTACACCGATAATGCAGTCTCTCTCCACATGATCAACTAACTTGGTATCTAGGGTTTTCTCGTAAAACCCTAGCTAAGTAATGTAGTTCTAGTTTTATATTCAATTGTAGAGAGGGGAAACTGTAACTATACTGTGATGATTATGTTAGATAAGAGACCGGTTTTTATTCTTAATACAAGTTTATATATTTGTTCTTATTATTGTCTTAGACTGAATAAATGTGTTTATCTTACTCAATCATTGTTATTCAATATGGGCTGGAACTCGGATGCTTAACACATGATTTTCTACACAATGGTGGTCACAAAACTCGAAACCTTAGGTTGACACAGGCCATGCCCTAACAAACTGATATAGACGTGCTTTAGTTTATTTTCATACTTTAATTTACTTTTTTGCATTTACTTTCTGTTAGTAGTTAGCATGCACTAATCAGTTTAGTCTTGAGATGGGTTGTCGCAATCCGGTTGAGAGTACTCCTTTTTGGGGTCAAACTGCTGGCGCAGTGCAACCTGATTCACAGTCAATGGATCGTCCTCATGCAATTGATATATAATCTGAATTATATTATGCGGTTATTAGTGGAGTGAGGAAACTTTAGTTTTCTCTCTCTGAATCTCAAACATTATTTATTATTGCTTAATGTTTTATTTTTGTTAGCATTAGAAAATTCACAAAAACAAATTATTTTCGAAAAAATATAATTCAGTGTTTTTAGACTATTGAAGTGAACAATCCTCGTCTCTGTTGGATCGGTATTCCCCTACTCAAGCAAAACTGTCTACAACTGATCTGTATGCTTGTAGAAGGGTAAAACCTAGTGTCGTTAAAGTGTTGTTTTTAACCACATATTTTGCACACACCTGACGCCAATCAAGTTTTTGGCGTTGTTGTCGGGGAGAGGAATCCTGATGGCTCAAGGATTAGGACACTTGGAAAAGCCGGCGCATCACATAGTTTATCATAGATTAGTTCAACATTTTTATGATAGGATGACCATAGTATGGCAAGATGTCGTAGTATCGATTCATTCCCAAGTTGATGATTTTCAAAGTGATCCCATTGTGGTGAATCCCATGATAATTGCTCATGTATGGCAGTTGCCACTTACTTGTCCACAATATTTTCTATTTAAAGCTGCACCGGTACCATGGACAATTTTGGTGGAAGGGATGATTGCGGAAATATGCTTAGATGCTCCTGGAGGAACCACAGTTGCGGCTAATTATTGGTTGAAACCGGAATTGCTTTATATGGACAGTATGCTAGCTTGTCAAGTTTGCCAGAACAACAAGATGTGTTGAAGGGGATACTTGTTTATCAAGATTCTATACTGCATGTTAAAGGATATTGGGTATCGTTTCCTGAGGTGATATTGGGTAATATGCTGGCAATGGATAAGATTGTTCGGAGAAGAGTAAAGATTGGTGATGAGGTCGAGTATTTCCTCCCTTACCCACATTTACTCTCCCGAATCATAGAGGGGCAATTAGGGTATAGAATACTTCAACTAAAGCCAAAATATGCACAATTTCTCAAGCAATATAAGGAGAAAGATTTTTTGGATTTGGAGTTGAAAGCAAGAATGCATGTTATACTGGGTGCGATTGACAAGATTTGAAGTGTTGGAAGAATTCATGGTAGGATTAGGGTTTTAGATTTTTATTTTATTTTAGAGATGGTAGACCATACGGCCACATCTATTTCTTTTTATTCTTATTTTATTTTATTACTTTTGTCTTAAAAAAAATATCAATAAAATCCAAAAAGAGGAAGTTTAAACTTCCCATGAAAATTATGTGTCAATATTTTTGCAATTTCTTTTCCCTTGCTATGATGTTGGTATGTGTTTGTTGTGAATCTTTAAAGGTAATCCAAATCAAGTTTGGGGGAGGGAATTGAGCACTTCGTAGATCCAGAACTGCGCTTGCAGAAGGGTAAAACCTAGTGTCGTTAAGTTGTTATTTTTAATCACATATTTTACACACACCTGACTCCCATCAAGCTAGGGAAAAGAGCAATAAGAAGCCTTTGAGAAAATTAAGAAAATTTTAGCATCACCAAATATAATAGTGGCACCAACATCAGGGAAACCGTTGATAATGTATCTCACTTCCACCAATAAATCCATAGGGGCATTGTTGGCTCAGGAGCATGAAGGGGAGGAAAAGCTAGTTTACTATATCAGTCACGTACTCAGGGGACCAGAGTCGAGATACATATCTTTGGAAAAGCATTGTTTAGCTTTGGTATTCGTGACTCATAAATTTAGGCATTATTTACTAGCACATCCATTGGAGTTAGTAACCAAAAGTGACCTTATCCATTATCTACTCACAAAGCCCATACTCAGTGGGAGAACAGCCTGTTGCTTATTGGCATTATCAGAGTACGAAATCACATGTTCTAGACCAAAGGCAGTAAAAAGTCAGGCCTTATCAGATTTATTGGCTTTATTTCCCCGAGGATCTAAGCCTAAAGTGGAGGAGGTAGGCGTAGCAAGTATGGTACAGAGCATAAAGTTTACTCTAAAATTTGATGGTTCATCCACAGAAAAATGAGGGGGGCTGGGTTCGTATTAAGGAATGAAGAGACGAAAGAGGAGTTGGTCATGGCCTATAAGCTTGATTTTCCTTGCACCAACAATATAGCAGAGTATGAAGGGTTGGCACTGGGATTGATGATGGCTCAACAGTTAAAAGTGAGAATCCTTCATGTAAAATGGGATTCCAAGCTTGTCATCAAACAAGTTAGAGGCGAGTATGCTATTAAAGAACCTCATCTTGTGCCTTACAGAACTCTCGTTCGTCAGATGATAGAAGATTTTGAGTCTGTAAATTTTTAGCATGAACCGCGATAAAGTAATCGATGATATGATGCATTGGCAACACTGGGCTCGCGACTACAATTTCAAGGAATGGAATCTACTGTGCAGATAGTGTGAAGGGCCAACTCTATGGTTAATCGTGAGAAGGAACCACAAGTGTATGCATAACAGGATTGGAGAGAACAGAAAGTGCAAGCTCTGCTAAGAAATGATAATAACACCTTGAAACGAGGTTATCAAATCATAAAAGGGATGTTGTATCACAGAGTAGCTGAATGGATCCTGGCCAAATGTTTGGCAATGAGTGAAATAGGAGGACTACTATAGAAAACTCACAAGAAAACATGTGGACAAACGGATGTTAGTCTCTATCGAGTTTTGCAACAGGAAGGTTTCTTTTGGCCAAGCATGAAAGATGATGCAGTCAAATTGCAAAGCAGTTGCCAGAACTGTAATGCTTATCCCTCTGCGAGTGAAGGAAACTTTACAGACATGAAAGACTGGCGAGATAAATATGTACATTATCTAAAAGAAAGGGTATTACCTGAAAAAGATCAGCTGTGGTTCAGAAAGTTGGCCTCACGATTTATCTTATAGGAGGAAAAATTGTTCCATAAAACTTTTGAAGGAAAACTACTGAGATGCATAAATGAAGAAGAAACATGGGAAGTGTTGAAACAGACTCACGAGTTTGGTCATCAAGGCCATAGAAAATTATTTCGACAACTACTTTCATCTGGATATTACTGGCCAATAATGGAAAGGGACTCTAGCAATTTCGTCAGGAAATGTCATGTATGCCAGATACATGGGGATCTCATTCATGCTCCAGGAGCTGAATTACACAGTTTGGCTACCCCCTGGCCTTTTCACACTTGGGCACTGGATATAATTGGGCTAATCACGCCGCAAGCCTAAGGACATGTGTGGATATTAGTGGCAATTGAGTTATTCATAAAATGGGTAGAAGCCATCCCACTGAGATGGATAGTAGCAAACAACGTGGTTCGATTCATAAAAGAAAACATCATTTGTCGATTTGGGATACCAAAAGTTATATTTTCAGATAACGGGACTCCTTTTGTCAACAATAAAGTCGCGAATTTGCTGGGAAGATACTTAGTAATTCATCACAAATCCACGCATTACTATCCAAAAGGAATGGACAAGCTGAGGCTTCTAATAAAGCATTGATTCGAATTCTATCTAGATTGGTGCATGATAACCAAAAGAAGTGGGTAGAAGAGCTTCCTATAGCATTATGGTCACATAGGACCTCATATATAAGTGCAACAAACATGATTCCATATTCGTTGGTTTACGAAACAGAGGTTGTGTTACCTACGAAATTGGAGATTGTAGCCAAGATATTAGCATCAAAAAGTAGTTTAGAAGAAAGATTACTAGAAATTGAAGTATTGGAAGAGGTAAGGGTTGAGGCCTTCATGAATCAAAAGGAGTATAATAAGCGACAAACAAGAATTTACAATAAGAATGTGCGGTATTGGTGGTTTAAAGAAGGGGACAGAATGCTAATTCCAGCAATTATGAGGGGACAAAGGGTGAGAAACTTTGAAGCCAAATGAGAGGGTGCTTATGTAATTATAAATGAAAGAAACAGTGGGTATTACAGGATGGAGCATGAAGTTACTCGCGAAAGAACTGTACCTCTTAATGTGAAGTGGATAAAATTGTATCAAGCATGAAGCCCTAAACAAAATGTGCGAGAAGATGAGTTTAATTTTATAAAGGTTTCAAAGGATGATCAGAAGCATGTATATCACTCAACAAAATGTGCAATCAATATATATCAAAAGTGTGTTTACATCATAAGGATACGAATACAAAATAGAACCAAAGACTAAAAAGGTCCTTGGTGATAGGATCTGACAACTTAAACCCCTCATGTTCCTCCAAGTATTGGCGAGCTCGTTCGGAATGTTCCGCTGTGTCCTGAAGCTTCTTGTCTTCATCCTCAAGTATTGCAATCCGCCTTCAAGCTTTTGCAATCTCAACCTATTTTTCTTGCCGAGTAGCACAATCTTTGATCTCAGTATAATAATGGTCATAAAGTCTTTTAACAACATCCAGTCGTGTCTCCCACCAGGATACATCCATTCTGACCTTTTTCTAATCTTTGATGCACACATGACACCTGGGAAGTGTATCAGGGACAAGATCCTGAAGAGAAGTGTCAGATAAAGTCCTGAATACATCCGTGACAAGCTAAATATGAAAGCCTTGCAGAAGAGGCTCATGAATTTCCATCTGCATGAATGTCTTTGGATGGGCAACCAAAATCTGATCCAGCACTGGTACATCTAGCGGGTAACAAAACCAAAAATGCCATGGCATGGGCACCTAATTAGCAGTTTAAGAAACCGTTAATGGAGTAAGAAGAGGATCGCGAGTAATAAGAATAGGATCACGAGAAGTAAGTACAGGCTCTTGAGAAGAGGAAGAGTGTTCGCGATGAGTAGGCTTAGGCTCGTGAAATATATTATGAAGTGGCATTCTTGAAGGCGATATTCCTTGAGGATCTATGGTTTGATTTTGCATTAATCTCTGAGCATCATTAAGTAGCTCGTTGACCATATATTCATCTTCAGAATCAACAAGATCTGTTAAGAAGAAAAATATAAGTATAAATTATTATAAAAAAAAAGGGAAGGGGGGGGGGGGGGGAAGAAAGAATGGGGGTCAAAGAAAGAGGAAAATGACAAGGAAAACATACCTTCTCCAATATAAGGGATTGTACCGCCAAAAAGTGATCTTTGAATGCGAGGGACATCATTTATAGTCGCGGCCATTTCTATTACAACGTCACCCTCGAGAGGTTGCAAGTGGCTGACGTCTATATTAGGATTTTCAACATTTTCATCACCCGGAGGCAAATCTGCCACGAGGGAATCTCTAACAGTGATTACAGGAACTTGTTCAATATTGGTAGAACGAGTTGTGTATTCTTCATTCTAATGTTCATCGCGAATCGGACATTGAGCATTGTTAGTAACTGGCAATGACTCTCTAGCAGGAGACACTTCGCGAGGTAATGAATGAGTACTTGTTGGGTGTCAGGTGTGTGCAAAATATGTGGTTAAAAAAAGCACATTAACGACACTTTAGGTTCTACCCTTCTGCAAGCGCACAGATCAATTGTGTATAGTTTTGCTTGAGTAGGGGAATATCGATCCCACAGAGACGAGGATTGTTCACTTTAATAATCTAAAAACACTGAATTATAGTTTTCCAAAAAGAGTTAATTTTTGTAAATTATCTAATATTACTTAAATTAATCTAAACAACAAAGTAAATTTGTTTATGATTCAGAGGGACATAAAACTAGGGTTTCCTCACTACACCACTAACCTTATAACATAGTTCAAATTCTAATTTCAATTGCATGAGGGCGATCCATTAACTGTGAATTAGGTCGCACTGTACCAGCAGTTTGACCCCAAAAAGGATTACTCTCAACCGGATCGCGACAACGCATCTGAAGACTAAACTGATTAGTACATGCCAACTACTAGCAAAAAGTAAATTAAAGCATGAAAATAAACTAAGGCATGTCTATATTAGTTTGTCAGGGCGTGGCCTATGTCAACCTAGGATTTTGAGTTTTATGACCACCAATGTGTAGAAAATCACAGATTAAGCATCCGAGTTCCAGCCTATAGTGAATAATTATGATTGTGTAAGATACATATATTCGAAAAGTCTAAGACAAGAATCAATTCAAATATATAAACTTGTGTCACGAATAAAAACGGTCTCTCATCTAACACAATCATCACAGTATAGTCACAACTTCCCCTCTCTACAATTGAAAACAAAATCAAAACTACATTACTTGGCTAGGGTTTTGCGAGAAAACCCTAGATACCGAATTAGTTGATCATGGCTAAGGGAATCTGCATTGTCGGTGTAGAAATGCTCTACATGGCCTTCTTCTCTAGATCTCTAGGTCTTTAACGATGGTTCTCTTCAATGGAAGAGAACTCTATGGACGTGTATCTCCAAAACAGAACTCAAAATAACTCTAAAAGCATATCCCTTTCTAAACCCTAATCCTCTCATATTTATAGACAAGTGAGGGAAACCCTAATGGTTGTCCTTTTCTGTAATTTCATAATACATTAATAATCTCATAAAATCATATGTAAATATGTGTATAAGCTTGTACGTATAGGTCTAGAATCACCGATCACTTTAAACATCGAAGTAGGGACAAAACTGGAAAATTCTGAAATAACTCCGAAACAACTTCAGTATGTCGAGGGATCACGTGACCATCATATGGGACCTACGCTCCTGACCTACGCTTGGGCGTAGATCTAGAGCATAGGGTCCAAAACCACAGCGTATTTTAAGAGTGTAGGTTGAGTCCAATTTGCCCAATTTTCTCTCTGATTACATAGGTATCATGCACTTTTGCTATAAAAACCCATCTTCTCGTATTTGAGCTAAATTGGTCGCCTTTGACTCCCGATGTTTTTTGGTGAAGTAATAATGTCTGAAAATGACATTATTGCCATTTCGATGAGAAAATGATGTCGTAAAATGACCATTTTGCCCTCCGGTAGCTCTTCTTTGCTTTGACGCACCTTTTGATTCCTTTCTCAAGATAGAAACGAACACGAACTTAGTTAATTCACCGATATTAGCTCTGTTTCTTCATTAAGCTCCTAAAACATGCTTACACACATAAACAAGATAAAAATACCAAAGTAATGGAATGCAAAGACATAACAAACGCAAGATAGGGGCAAAAAATGACCAATATTTAGCACTTATCAGTACTATCAGCGAAAGTATCCTCGTGACCTGTGTCTGGAGTGGAAGTTGCAGAAACCACTGAGTCACGAGAAGTAGAGGATTCATCTTCAAAAACTATTTGAGAAGATCCCTTCAGTAAAGTGTTGATACGACAGTAGTCTTTGTCATTATCAGAAGAGTCTTCAAGGGAAAGGTTATCATGAAGACCACCCTATGGAGAAGAAGGAAAAGGTTGAGCGTGTGCATCGCGAGGACCTAAAAAAAAATATAAGTGTTTGACAAATAGAGGTAAAGAGAAGACATCAATAAAATAAGTGGTTTCACTTACTCTAAGAGGTTACTTTCTCTGGGAAGGTAGAAATTATATCAGCAACTTTCGTTTCTTCTGCTTTCTCTGATAAAGGAAAAACCAGAAGGAAAGGATAGGTTAGTAAAGCAAAATAGGATAATGATTAAAGGAATTATTAAAGAGGATAAGTTAGTAAAACAAGAGTACCAAGGCATAAGAGGTCGCGAGTTACTCCGGGTGCGGATCCAGGTTCAGGGAATCGATCGGTTGTTCTGAGATCTTCAACCACGCGAGCGACAGTGTCTAACAGTGCTTGATTAGTAGGAAGAGATTTTGCTAGCTTACGTCTTCACGTAAGGGGAATCTCATCTGAGCTTGGGATCTCCCCTGCTATGTGGGTCTCTAGAACAGAAGGAATAACTCTTTTCCTTTGTATAAGGGGAACACGATCTAAAGACTCTGCGTGAACAAAATTCTCAAGTCTAAAAGATAAAAGAATATGATCTATGTCAGGAGAATCACGTGAATGAGAACTATCTCTGGTACCTATGGCCTGAGCACTGGAACGCTATAAAAGAAAAGAATGGGGCAAATATCAGTCTCAATAGATAAGTATAGAAGAACATATGCACAAGGAATGAATAAGGAAAAAGAGTTACCAGCCTCCGCGCGATAGGTTCCTCGTGAGTTGGGGAAATTGCGTGCTAAACCTCCACACGCTGAGAACATTTGCAAGTATTGGAAGGGCCTGCTCGCGAGAGATTCTTGACTGGTGTCCTCGCAAAACAATCTGTTAAGCAGCCTTTTTCTTTGATGGAGCTTTAACAGTGGGAGATGGTTCAACATGAACATCTTGGATAAAATAATTTGGAGTCTAGAGTGTTGATTTACACTTATGGCCACGTGAGCTTTTCGATTTACAAAGCTTCAGTGAAGGGTCTGATGCATAAACAAGGACTGGTTCTATGACAATAGGAGGATCTTCCATGAAAGATTGAAATATGCCTATTTGTTCTTTCCAAAATTCAGAATAAAGGGAAGTCACGTTACCCCTACGAGTGTCAGGAGGTATGTATATGATTGTAAAGAAAAGACGAAGAGATTTATCTAGTGATTCGCGATAGCGAATAAAGTTCCTATCAAAGGTATCTTCGCTAGACAGAGGGAGGGAAGGAGGAATGGCTTGGTCAAAACCCAGTTGACGAGACACTCGCGAAGGATTATAGGAGATGACTTTATGAAAGGTCTCAGTAAAAATAGGAAGATAACATCTATATATAATAGCAGAAAAGATAAGATGATCATTGGTTGCAATTTTATAGGACAGTATTTCTTCTTTGGGATAGAAGTCAGGGAAATAAAAGCCCTTAAGATGAGTAGAGTAAGGATGAAATGATAATTCAGAAAATATATCAATAAAGTCTGCAAGATTTTTAGAGGAAGAAAGAGATGACCACCGAGAGGCTCGTGACCTCAATAGTATTGAAGTAATGAGATCTGAGATATTAGAAGAAGAAGGGAAGGAAATAGGAACATGTGCATAATTTGGGAAATGTTATAAAATAAATAAAATACGGAAAGGACCTGACACATGGGTACTGATATCATATCTACCAAGGGATCTGGAAAAATCATTGGCAATCATGTCTAATTGATGGTATAAAGTACCAAGGAACATAGGACCTAAAGGAATACATATACCTCGCGAGAGCATGGCAGCGAGAAAGAACACGTATCTGCTGGGACCATCTTCTGGCTTGCCCTGAAAAATGTAGCGATCAAGCTAGTATGCAAGAAAACCAACCAATTCTAAGGGACCATTAAATTGAGGGCCTGAAGCTGAATCGCGAGTTTGGCCTGGTACAGGTTTCTTAGGAGCATACTCGCGGAAGGAATGATGACACCATGCAAAGTATGATAATTTTAGACGATTTGACAAGGCCTATTCAGAAAGAAACACCCTTTTATCATACCAACTTCCTCTCTTATAGGTGTATGCTCCACACTTGCGGAGTTGATTAAGAATCTTTTTATCTTCTGGGTCAACTAAGGGAGTCGTGATGGGACACAAGTCAAGAACTAGGAGACGAAATAGAACTATTACGTCTTCAAGAGTTGGTGTAAACTCGCCCCATGAAGCAACAAAAGTGTTGGAAAAGGTACTCCATCGCAAAACAAAAACAGTCAAGGCATCTACGTCGCGATGCACATAGAATTCAGAAAAAAGTTCAATGGATTCAAGGACACCTGCTTTAGCTAAAACATCGCGATGACGGTCATGGCTAAGAATATGGCTGGACCACATCTTCCAATCATTGATAGGAGCCACGTGTCCTTCATACTCAATAAGTGAAAAAGGAGCATCTCCTCTTTCAATAAGAAATCAAGGAACTGAGGAGGGTGGGATAAAAGTAGACTCTGCCCCATGATCTAGGTCCAGGGTGATTGGATCACTGGGAGTCTCAGTAGCGGTGTAACTTTCCATTTCAGACCAAAGAACATCATGATGGATGTCAAAAAAATGAGCTTTTCTACATTATGAGGCATGGGGAATAGGAGGAACAACACCAGAAGAAGGGACAAGAAGTTTTGGAGAAGATGTTTTAGTCATGATGAATAAAGAGAAACTTCGTGATGGATAAAAATGGGCAAATTTGTGAGGAAAGGGGATTAAAGAGTGTGAGGGAGTATAGAACAAAGAGAGAAGAATGAGGCTCTGGGAGAAAAAAAAAATGAAAACAGGAAAAATGACAAGTGTGGTTTATATAGGGGTTGGGCGCAGAAAATGAAAAGGTGCATTAAATGCGCGAGGAAGGCGAAAAGGCACATAATCAAGCGCACTAAGTTGGGTCACGAATCCTCAAAGATAAGTTAGTTTGAGTATTTGAACTCAAATGTAAGGAGACAGAATTGAAGACATACTCAAGATCAGGTAAAATTAGCAAAAGGAGGAAGAATGACTTCGCGAAACATATCTTGCATCACAAGGGTCATGGGAAAGGTATCTCGTGACAATGATAAAGCATCCGCGAATTGAAAAAATCGTATCAGAAACTCGCAAGGTAAGGATTGTTGCACTTTAATACTTGGCTAAGTATTAAAGCGCAATAGAGAAAAATGTAAGGGGGTGGCTCATCCACATGAAATATATGAGCAAGGGCATGTTTTAGAAAATAAAACATGAGGAAAATGATTGTTTGGGGAACTAGCCCAAATAAAGGATTATTTGGGAGACTGACCTAAATAAGGTTTATACGCGAGAATTAACATTACACAGAGGTAACTATGAGGGGACTAATGTGGGTATAGCTAACATCTAGACTCATAGCCCTATATGTCGCTCGCGTAGGGAGTACCATTTGGAAATCTTGGAAAATGCTTTGAAATATGCAAATAGTGGGTCACGACCTTATTTGTACCATTCAAAGCCAAAGTACCTTAGAGAGGCCAGTGGTACTCAGGGTCATGAAAATGGTATGCATGCAAAAAGGTCATAACCTAGGAAAAGGCTATAACGTCATGGTTCCTTGGCTAAAGAAAAATCAGATCCGCGAGGAAATTGCACGGATCATAGGTCGTGAGACATATTATGATTCTCGCAAGGAATGCTGACATGACAATTGTTACGCAGATTGGTATCGCGAGGTCCATGTCGCGAGGTAATGTTGACGTGGCAAGGATGTTTCACGAAGGCCAGCTTGACTCTGACATCTATAAATAGAGAAGCGTGAGCTCACTTCAGGAGGACTTTGGGGAAGATTTAGAGAGAAATTTCAAGATAGAGAGAGAGCATTTTCAAGCTATTTACAACGCTTCCATGTTGTTTCTCTTCTACTTCTCTTTCTACACTTCTGTAAATCATCAAAAGCAATAAAATCATCAACATCATTGTTTTAGTGTTCATCTTGTGTGAAAACTATCTCTGTAGCAAATTAGATCAGAACCCCTACAGGGTCCAATGGTTCAAATCAATAGTGAAAATAGATGTTAGCTATTGTGTTAGTGTTATGTCAACATCAATTATTTTTTCGCCTCGAGAGATTTTGTAATTGACCTAGACCAATAGCTCTGGAACTACCAATAATTTTTGGATTCAAAGAAAAACTTCTAAAAAGAAATATGGTAAACTATATTGACATGTTCCCTTAGCTTGGTACAATAACACATTGCCGCTATAAATGTTATTGCTATTTACTACATCATGAGCCTTTAAGGTTTGACCCATGATCTCAACAACCCCGATCAAAATGTTACTTCATTGTATTTGTTAGTAAAATTTTGCATAAATTTGTTGAAGTATCTTTCAATTATATGACGGAAAGTGAATAACACATTTATTTGAAAAAAAATTCTCTTTTGTTCAGGTTAAATATAGCGAGCTTTGATATTATCAACAAAGCGGCGCTCGACCAAGGGATGAGCTTCTTGACGATGCAATTATTGGGTTTAGTTGAAAGCTTCAAGCAAGTAAGTGTATTTTCATTTGTTTTTCACTCTCTTCTGTTTGGTATATGCTGTATATATAGGTACTAGTACTTCAATTCTGTAAAATATAATTTGGTAGCTATATATATATAGTGCTGATATAAATGAAAATCTCGTTTAAGTGTGCCATTGGATATCCAAAGGGCACTAGGGCAAGTAGTGCCAAGAATGGTGATAGTGATCATGAATTAGAGCATGATGTGTTAGAGTTGTTCAGGATTGGAAACCTCCACAATATGATGTTTTTCATAAAAAACGTAATTCTTTTTCTGGTGGCTATAAGATCAAAACCCTAGAAAAAACTGTCTCAGTTCATAATGAAGGCCAAGTCGAGTTTGAATTAGTTGCAAGGAACAACATATATTGGTATCAGTAATTGCATGCGGGGTTACTTGCAAGGAACAACATATATTGGTATCAGTAATTGCATGCGGGGTTAGTACAAGTGGGTGTGAAGCCCTTAACTAGAAATGCTTTAAACACATCGGTGTTGGTTTGCGTTGATGATCGAAAGAGAAAGTTCAAAGATTCAGGCTTTTAGTGACGGACATGTCTGCCACTAAAAGAGCTAAAAACTGTCACTATAGCCTATAGTAACAGCTTAGCCACAAAAATTCAAGTTGTCGACTAAATTCCCGTTGCTAAGGATTTGTCCGCCACTATAGGTTAAATTTTTTACATGAAAAAACAATAATTTTTATACCGGCAATTTTGTCAGTCATCTAAAAGTACAAAAATAAAACAATATACAACAGCCTATAATGACACCCTACTGTGGCAGTCATGCGTGCCATTTTATGTGGGACTTTTTTTTTTTTTTTTGCTTCATCGGTGAGCTCAATATTGTAATAAAATATTATTCAACATCAATCTAATTTATTACAATAAAAGAATATTTTTTTACAATAAATGTCAATGTCTTCATAAGTCGATCATTCACTATTACAAAAACTAATAAGAAAATGGATGTCCAAGTCCTTCTCATGCCCAAATCAAAACCTACAAAATAAAAAATATAACAAAATAAAAAATTATTATCATAAGTTCTCAAAGTTAGCAGCAATAGATATACAGAATTCCCACATTTGAAGTATCCAGAATAGAACTTGGGTTTCTCCAGGTTTCAATTAATAAGAAAACACTCAATTCTCGATTGAAGTAGCATGGTTTTGAACTCAATGCATGTATGTATATACAGGTGAAATATTGTTCACCAAAATTTCTGGACTCTACAAAGCTATACTTAAGCTTATTGCACCACAAATTTCTGGAAAAACAGTTATATGGAGAATTAAGCCACCCTTTTAAAACTATATAACAACAATATATATATATACACACACATACAAATACACTGATTAGCAATAATATGGAGAAGGTTGAGCGTTTTTTAAACACTAACAATTCTATATCGAAAGTGCCTACTTTGTTCCTGGATTTTAAGGCCAAATCAGTAGTTGTACAACACAATAAAAAAGTTCTAGAAATCAAAGTCTAAGATCACATTTAAAACCATTTGGGAATACTGAATTGATATCGCTAAATCTACCATTCTTATACTAAATAAGAAAGCCTAGAATAGAGAAGTAAACGCACGAAGTACACCATTGAACAGATTAGCAAGAGAGAAAGAGGTGTATCACTACAATATGCACACACCTACTTACCGAAAAAAAAAAAAAACCAATACGCACACACCTCTGTAGCAAGAAGCAGGCTAGTGCACTGATCTGCTTGGCAAAAGGTCACCATAGAGCTGCCAAAAGTTATCCTCTTGATCAAACCCAATCGGCCTGCCACATCAAATAAATGAAACTTTTAAGATAAGAAAATGAAATGAAAGTGTTTAAGCCATCATCTACTAATAGAATAATCACACACATACACACACACACACAATGAAATGAAAGCAAGAAAAAAATGGAAATATCACAATCTAAGAAAAAAAATTCATTTACTTGACATTCCCATTGGGTTGAAAACAATGCATAATTTATGACTTTCATCATAGCTAATTACAACCACTCCACTGAATGTTTGCTAAGATAGTGTCATCGTCAAATCAGCAGAACATAAAGAATATTTTACCATGAATCTTCTGTTTTATGCTTAGAAAACTCACACTCGAGGTTCAGGGCATAAGAATGCAGCTAGTGATACCTTTCTAAAACAAGTAAATGAAGCAACCATAATTCATTATTGTTTGGAAGCTGAAGCAACCATGGTAAATCTCAAATGCATAATTCATTGTAAAAATGCTTGGCATGAAATCATGCCTTCATTCGGTATGACATAAATTCAAAAGCTAGTTCATTGTTATTCACAGAATCTTCTGAAATTCATAATACAGGATGCAGTGTTTAATTGACAAAACTTTTATCTTAACTAACTATGATCCCTCTACTATACAAATGCTAAGAAATATCGTCTTCAAATAAGCAGAACTATAACAATGTTTTATTATGGGAAAAGATTGCAGCAAGTGATAATTTTCTGGAACAAGGAAATGAAGCAAAAACTCGTACACAAAATCTACCAGTAGGCTAATACCTGAGAAAAATTTAGCTGATGGCCGCGAACTTCTAATATAATGGCTGAAGTGCTTGGAGAATTTAACCTGGAAAACAAATGTGAAGGATGTTAAAGACAAATTTCTTGAATAATTAGTAAAAATATCAAACATAAATTCCTTTCTAAAGTTACATTGACTAAGACAATAAATTACATACATAAAACAATAAGGTATCTTGATAATCAGCTCAAAGAAATAGGGATTGTTTCAATTGTTGGCAATATATACAATGACAAAAAACTCTCAAGCCTTTTGCTTTCTTCTTCTTTCTTCTATTCTCTCTTTACCAAAATCAATGGGAAGATCAGAGTGCTCTAGTTAATGCCTTCAATGCCTACCGAAATGAAATACTCTTAAAATCATATAGAAATCCAACAAAAAAGGGCATTCCCAAAGCAGTTTATTCCAAATTGTACCGACCTTTTAGCTAGTGAATAGAATAGAATTGCACAATGACATTCTATATACCACAACCAAATTTGATTTTACAGGTTTCTGAACATTAAAAAAACAAGTCCCTTCACATACAAGGACTTTCCAAACCTTGAACTAATTTCGAACCAAAAACAAAATGGAAGAACTCTATAACTAGAACAAAACCCTTTATTCCGGAACAAACCTTTTCAATTGAAACTTAGGTGCTGATGAAATTACTAAAGAAAAAGAGGACTCGTTTACCACAGGGCATAATTTGCAATGGTTTTAACACCTCCAGCACCACCACGAGAGGCACAATGAAATTCATCCTCCACATATAAATTCAAGGGTGCCAAACCTTCCTGTAACATCTTACCATGCAAAGGAATTAATTAGAGGAACATTGCACTAGATATAAAGTAACACCAAAATTAATTATTTTTCCAAAAGTTCCATTATGTTACCTCTGCCACATGCTCCCACCGAAGGAAGCTCTAAAGGATCTGAACCCTTGTTGTATCTTCCAAGAATTTGGTCTATCCTGCAAGAATTTCCCAATTTCCTCTAATCTGTATCTTAGCTTATGGAATAGCTATTCAACCAAAAATTAAAAGAATTAAGGACCTTACTCTGATCAGTGCATCAATTCCATAAAAGACAACTAACATAAAAAAGAAACAAAACACAATAAAATTACAAGTGTATATATCAATAAACCTGCGACCATGAACTTAAGAGAAAAGGGATAAAACTTGTTAAATTGGTTCAGTTTGGACCACTTAAGAAGGAACTTAGAAAAACAGGACCTCAATGTTATAAATGCCAATGCTAACATAAACTAACAGTGATACCAAGGTTACCACGTTGAGAGAGAGATCCGGAATCATTACAGAAGTCAATCAATTTTGGACAGTGTGGTGAAAATGAAGGATACTGAAGTTTTCCCTTGGTTAGTTTGCAATGTTGATTCATCCCCAAAGTATAGAATTCTTCTGCTAGTATATAAACACACACAAATACATATCAACACCATAAATATATATGTATATATATAGAGAAGAGATAGATATTGAAAAACCATAATTACTTCCATGTCAAATTGAATGCCATTTTTGCATCCAGATATGCATATATATCTCTACACACTGATTATTTCAAAATTGCCTAGAAAAAAGCATAAAGTGTGGTATATATATATTTGTAAATTTGTATTGCATTTTGTCTAATTCAGGTGTTGCTCTTAAATCTTTGATATCTAAATTGCAAGCAGAGACAAAATGAAATTAGATTTTCACAGTGTCTCAATAACATTTCTCCACTAAAAAAATAAATTAAATTTATTAAAAAACTTAAACAAATAAAACTTCCACAATACAAATCAAACAAACATAAATTAGGTTCATGTGTATAAGTCAAGCACAAGTGAAAAGCCCAAATGATAATAGCTAATTTTAAAATTAAGACATCTTGTAGCAACTTCTTCAAGCTAGGCCATGCGTAGCCCAAAAATTCGTAAACGTAGGTTTTCAACTTTCTAGTCACTTTTAACTACTGTATGCGTAGCTTAAGTGTAGGAAAATTCATAGAAACCACTTTTGCTGATTATTGCTCCGTTAGAACCCCCTGACTCGGTTGGTATGTTTCCCGAAGTTTCGGCTTCGAAAAATGTCATTTCTGCCATCCGGAATACAATTTTCGCTCAAACTTGCTTCTTCTTTAATTCTCTAAGTTTGATCATGAATTTGACGAAGCTAGTTGATGCCTTTGTTTGATCACTTTAATTTTCCTAAACCTACCCAACCTCAAAACTCACTCAACATGGTTATTGTCGAGAACATGCCAACAATTAACAATTTTATAAATGTTCTTACAGAAACTGAACATGAGACATCATGCTTCTTGAGACACCAAGTTCCAAGTCATTTTCAACTAGGTCAAACCGCTCGGTTTATCCACTTTCTCTCTTATTAGCAAAAAAAAGGCCAAAAGCAAAAAAAAAGGCACAAGGACCAATATTTTGTACTCGCTTGTACTTTTGAAAGCCACTTCTCTACTCATTGTAATATTTAGGCCATGTTTGGCAGGCGGTCTTTCTGGTCTGGTCTGGTCTAATCTGATCTGAAAAAGTCTGTTTAGTAAGCGGTCTGGTCTTACTATTTATTTATTATTTATTATAATATTTATTTATGTATTATTTATTTCTTTATTTATTATTTCTTCACTTTATAATATATTTTATTATTTATATTATTAAATTATTATTTATTAATTTATAAATATATTCTATTCTATTTATTATTATTTCATTATTTAATTCATTTTATTTATAAATTATTTATTCATTTTTAATTATTTAAAAATATATTTTATTAATTTAATATTAATTTTATTATTATTATACTGATTTATTATTATTATTATGAAGTATTTATTCATTATCATATTTACTTATTATTTATTATTATATCTATTTATTATTTATTTATTATTATTATTTATTTCATTTTTTTTTTATTAATTATTTTTATTATATTTTTAAATATGTTTTATGTAATTTATTATTTAATTTATTAAAAAAAAATTATTATTTAGTCTATTTATTATTATTATTATATTTATTTATTATTATTGTATTCATTTTTTATTATTGTTATGTTTTATTTAATTTATTATTTATATTATTAATTATTAATTTCTAATTATTTATAAATATATTTTATTATTTATTCATTTATTTATTATTATTATATTCATTTTTTAATTATTATTAGGTATTATTTTTTTCATTTTGTTTATTATTTATTATTTATATTTTATTTTTAAAATATGTTTTATTTAATTTTTTATTATTATTATTAATTTTTTATTATTATTTATTCATTTTTAATTATTTATGAATATATTTTATTAATAAGACCAGACTGGACCACCAAGAACCACCTTTTTTTTTGTCTGAAATGAGGCCATTTTTGTCTCATTTGGTCTTACTTGGTCTAAACAAAAATTTGGGACCAATGCTACCAAACACGGTCTGGTCCCATAAAATGCAAGACCAGACCAGACCACCTACCAAACAGGGCCTTAACGATCATAAAATCTGGATACCAAATAACAAGACAGAGATTTATCCAACCCGTTCCATAAATACTTGTTTGTCGGTGTCATTTTCATTATCGACAGAAGAGTTTGGTGCACAACAACATATAAAAAAATAAATAAACCCCAAAATACAGATAAAGAAGATTAAAAAAAAAAACTTACCTATGAACTCCATTCAAATCATCTAACAATCGAACTCTCTCTATATTTATCTTTTTCTTTGTATATATTTTAGAACTCGTTTCTCCTTTCTTTTTTGCCTTGGTGGGACAGGAAGAGTAAAAATTAATAACATATTTAGGGTTTAATAAAAGATCTCATCTATATAAATAAGTACAAAAAAAACTAAGTTAATGTAAAGCAGGGCTGGTATTCACCAAAATCTGTCATCGGCCCATAACATGGACGAGTTCAATTTCTACTACCAAACTTGTTCGTGCGAAATAAAAGTCGTTTTTAAACTCGTAAATTAAGGTACGAAACGAGTGGAGTTCTGGCATACAAAGTGTCATCCCTACTCCATTATTGTTTATACTTTTGTAAAGACTCTTGCAACGACTTTGGCATCAACCTATTCTTGATCTTCGCATATATTACTTTTGTAAAGACTGTTGCAATGACTTGGCGTCAACATCTTGGTCTTTATATAATTTAAGTTTCCAAAAGTTGCTTTAGTCCTTTACAACTTATCTTTTATTACAACAGCTCTGAAATCCGTGTTTCAGATCCGAAAGTTTTCCTATTTATTTCTGCTCTATGAGAGAAACTATAATCCATTATATACGAGTCATTAATTAGCGTTACTTAGATATATTGTCAGATTATTGGGTTTAGTTGGAGGCTTCAAGCAAGTAAGTGTATTTTCATTTGTTTTGCAATCTCTTCTGTTTGGTATATGCTGTATATATTATATAGGTACTAGTACTTCAATTCTGTAAATAATTTGGAAGCTATATATATATATAGTGCTGATATAAATGGAAATATCGTTCAAGTGTGCCATTGGATGTCCAAAGGGCACTAGTAGGGCAAGTAGTGCCAAGAATGGTGATAGTGATTATGAATTAGAGCATGATGTGTTAGACAAAGTTGTTCAGGATTGGAAACCTCCACAAGTCCCTCTATATGATGTTTTTCACAAAAAACCTTTTTCTTTTTTTCCTTTCGGTAAGTCAAAAAAACTTTCTAGTGGCTATAAGATCGAAACCCTAGAAAAAACTGTGTCAGTCCATAATGAAGGCCAAGTTGAGTTCAAATTACTTGCAAGGAACAACATATATGGGTATGAGTACGTTTATCTGGGATTAGTACAAGTGGGTGTGAAGCCCTTAACTAGGAATGCTATGAACACATCTGTGTTGGTTTGTGTTCGTGATGATCGTATGATAAAGTTCAAACAGTCTCTATTAGGCACCATGGAGTCCTCTCTATGTGATGGACCAGTTTATTTTAATTGTTATCCAGACTATCCAGTGCATGTAAGTGATGCCCATGCTTGGAAACTGTATGTTAGGACCCAAAATGGGACTAATATTGATGCGGACTCGAAAGAAGTTGCTGTTGTTTATAGGGTTTATTACAAAGTGATGAAATGGCTTCTTGGTTCACACTCGAAAGTGCGACTCGAAACCGAGAAAACAACTTTCATTCAGACGAATCTGCTCAAGGATGGGGTTGCGGTGGCGAAAACCATGGAGTGGGATTCAATTGAAGTACTCCCAGATGATGCCTAGCTACAACCCACAGACGACATTGTCGACACATATGTATATATATATATATATATATATCATCAAAACACAAGGTAGAGTTGGTTGTTCTGCATCAAGGAATAAAGGTAGTGTTTGTTGGCTATTAGCATTAAAGGTGTTGGTGATGGTTTGCGTGGCCTTGTTCTCGGGCTTATAGTTTCTATATGTTTACTTATAATGTTTTGGGACTTTTTCTTTTTTCAGTTTTGTTTATGCTTTTGATGTTTGAACTGATTTTATGTGTGGAGTTTGGTTTTGTAGTTGCCTTTTAATTTCAATGCCCTTTTTTATTCTTTATTGCATTGCTTTCCCTACAAACAAAAAAATAATAATAATAACAATAACAAATCGAACAGTCGCCGAATTGAGAAAGATTTTTGGAAGATGCTTCATGAAGCACCAAAATTAATTCTCATGTTCAACTGTCGTTATAACCTGAGCCTTTACCCGACTCGTATAAGAAAAATAATAATAATAACACTAATAAACATAATAAAAAGATATCATATATATTATTTATATATGCGTAAAATCTTTTGGCTGCTTAGGATATGAGTTCGTTGAGGAGCTACTATCAGCTGTTTATAATAAAACAATGTACATCAATCTAAATGACTAAACAATGTTAATGAACGGCGATGGAGACGGAATCTGCTCCATGGTTGTTCTGTGCACGAAAATATATGTTTCCTAAAATTGGAATTAGCCTAGGAACTTGCTTAACTTTAGGAGATGATAATTTGTACCACTGTTCAGCCCTTTTATTTAAGGATTTGGGATTGCTTTTTATTTCGTAGGGACAGGTTTGGTAAATGAAATTGAATTCGTCACAAGTTTTGGGACATGTATGAATTTTGTTATATATCAGCCCCGCCCCATTTACATTAATATTATTATATTTCTTACTTAGATTTTTTATAAATTCTAAATATTTTATTAATTATTACTCATTCTTTTATAATGAGGCTCGATATCTAAGACCAAGAAAATAGGAATAGCCAAATATATAAAGAAAAAAATGAAAGTTCAATTGTAAGATGACACTGAGAATTAAGTGCTAATGGGGCGGGGCGGGGGTGGATATAGTAAACTGTTAATGGAGTGAACATGTTTATGAAAAGACAATCCGTGAAAACCCGTAAAGAATATAGTATTTAAAAATATTAAATGATACGGGAATGGATATAGGTGAACCCGTTTCACACTCGCTCTGTTGCCATCCCTACTTAACATGATCTCACCCTACTGTGGTATATTTTTTTTTGGGAAGGTCACCCTACTGTGGTATTCTTAATCTACCACCACCAAACAAATATAACAACGATATTAATTACATAATGAAGTCCCTTTACACCGTCAAACACACTTTTAAAACTCCATTAACATCAACCACAAATGCTTTTTGGCACGTAATATAATTCTCCCCTTCTATCCATATTAGAGATGGCAATTTCTACCGCCATCCAGTTTGAGAGCGCTTTTTATTTCGTAGTGGTAGATTTGGTACAAGAAAATGAATCAGTCGCGGGTTATAGGGTAGGGACGGATTATGGTAAAGACGTGCCCCGCCCCACCCCATTTATACTCACTTTAACTTTTTTTTTTATTTATATATATACCAAATTAAAAATACAAATATTTCATTAGTTATTAATCTATTTTTTTTTTCATCGGGCTCGACATCTCAAATCGAAGAGAAACGAGTAGCCACATATATGCAAAGGAAAAAATATAGAGAGTGAGTTCGATTGTGGGATGATTTGAAAATTGTTCATAGGTTTAATTTTTTTCTCTCAAATTTTTTACATGTGTTTAGAATTTTATTATTTTTAAAAAATTTCTTTGCTTTAAACTCTTCAGTCGATAATGAAGATGACACCGAAAATCAAGTGTTAGTGGTGCAGGACGGGACGAGGAAAGGGTATAGTGAAATGCTAATGGGCGGGTATGGATATAGGCGAACCAATTTTGTATCCGTCCCATTGTCATCCCTAATCCAGATGCATTATTTTTTAGGGAAATTATCGTAAAACCCCCCCTTATAATTTCAAAATTGTTAAAAAAAACCTCTCATACATGGTTTCAAAAATTCCCTTATGGTTTCCAATTTGATCAAATACTCCCTGTCCATTATAATATTACAAAATTACCCTTAAAGTTTATGTGAAATGACCAAATTATTCCCACTTAAAATTTTAAAAGACCAAAATACCCTTGTCTCCTACATCTACCTTCATTCCATACCCTAAAAACAAACCCTAAATTTCACTTTCATTTCCCCAATTTCACATCATTAAAATCTTTTAAATTCAAGTATCTCTCATCCATTTACTCCAAAACCTTAATTCCTTCCATTTTGAACAAACCAAATTACAATTTCAATTTAAATTCCAATTTTAGCCCATCAACTAATTCACTCACCAAATGTAGGAGACAAGGCCATTTTGGTCTTTAAAATTTTTAAATGGGGATAATTTGGTCATTTCACATAACTTTAAGGATAATTTTGTAATTTTATAATGAACAGGGGGGTATTTGATCAAATTAAAAATTATAAGGAAAATTTTTGAAACTACTGATAAATTTTTGAACAATTCTAAAATCATAAGGGTTGTGTGATAATCACCCTATTTTTTACCATACAAGAAAACTCTTACCTTTAAACAAATCTGCAAAGAGTCATATATTCATACGTATAGAGTTCTGCCCCCACTCATTTTTTGAAAAATCAAACAATCGATGAAACCTATATTCTATGGCTGCAAAGAGTCATGAAATGATTTTTCTGATGCCCCACTTTATAATTGCAAATATGCCCCCACTCATTTTATAAAATAAAAATACAACCCCATTTTCATATCAAGTCTTTCGTATAACTCTCATATCCTAATCAAGTTTTTATAATTTTTACTATATATTCATACATATATAATTCGATCCAAAAAAAAGATAAAATAAATTATCTATCTGCTTTTCGCTCTCACTCTTTTATTCATGACAAACTAAAACCTAAAACCATGTCTCACACTAATACATGTTAAGTTGTTAGGTTGGGCTAACACTAAATTAAAATATATCCAGAATACTCCATTTCTGAATCTGATTTAGGATAAAAATTTGTGACATTATGCTATGTTTAATGGACTGAGCTAGTTTGTCTTTCTTTTTGTTAGGAATATACATTGGGTATTTTTACTCATACTACCATTAAGATAGTCATATCAAACCATTAGAACAAACATTACGAAAATGGAAACTTTCGTAAAACAGTTCGAAAAAGAAGTTAATGAACAAAAATAATTTGCTATTTGACAAGTTTGAGTAAAATAATTACATAGTTGACAAGTTCGTATACATGTACTTCTAAAATGCCCCAAAGAAAAACTTATAATGTAATTTTAAAAGTTTTATGCCGTGAAATAAAAGTTTTACTGTGTGAACAAACTGTTTGATACACCAAATAGAAACGTTTCACATCATGCGTCAATAGTTTTACCTAGTAAAAAAAAAATCATTAATATCATGGTTAAAGGGTGTTATGGACCAAAATTGTATTTCTCTCTTTCTCGTAACTATTTTTATTTATTTAATTTTTTAAAATTATTTTTTGTGTTATAATATATAAAGGCCTAAGCCCATCTAGATAGTTAAACTCAACCCACTTTATATTGTCTTACTCTCCACTTTCCTACTTAAATTATTATTGATTTGTCTCTCACACCAAATTTACTTGTTCTCTATACATTTTCCTGTATATATATGGGTCATCTCAATTATAATAGATATACTTTGAATACACAATTCAATGTATAGTTCAATATTCTTTTTTTATTATTATTTTCTCTCCATTAACACAATATCAATGTATCTTTTCTTCTAACATTTTGAATGCTATCGTATTTGTAATATCAGCCTCAAAAATATTCTTTTTTTTCTATAAAAATATGGTAAAATTGATGACACTATTATATGAAAAAAAAATTCCCGAAAAGTCCATCATATGAATTTGAGATTGAATACTTGTGACTTTTTAATGGAGGCACACGGTTTGTTGTCATAAAACTTTTACAATTCTCTACATGGAGGTTTGCTCCAACGACCATGAAAGTCTTCAACACACGAATTCAGCGTCCTCTACATAGTACAGGCTCATCAATTAAGGTCATGTTTGGTAGGCGGTTTTTCTGGTCTGGTCTGGTTTAATCTGATCTGGAAAAGTCTGTTTGGTAAGCGGTCTGGTCTTACTATTTATTTATTATTTATTATAATATTTCTTCACTTTATAATATATTTTATTATTTATATTATTAAATTATTATTTATTTATTTATATATTAATTTATAAATATATTCTATTTATTTATAAATTATTTATTCATTTTTAATTATTTAAAAATAAATTTTATTAATTTAATATTAATTTATTATTATTATACTCATTTATTATTATTATTATGAAGTATTTATTCATTATTATATTTACTTATTATTTATTATTATATTTATTTATTATTATATCTATTTATTATTTTTTATTATATTTATTTATTATTATTATTTATTTAATTTTGTTTATTATTTATTATTTTTATTATATTTTTAAATATGTTTTATGTAATTTATTATTTATTTTATTAATTTATTATTATTATTTATTATTTAGTCCATTTTTTATTATTATTGTATTTATTTATTATTATTGTATTCATTTTTTATTATTATTATGTTTTATTTAATTTATTATTTATATTATTAATTATTCATTTTTATTTATTTATAAATATATTTTATTATTTATTCATTTATTTATTATTATTAGGTATTATTTATTTCATTTTGTTTATTATTTATTATTTATATTTTATTTTGAAAATATGTTTTATTTAATTTATTATTATTATTATTAATTTATTATTATTATTTATTCATTTTTAATTATTTATAAATATATTTTATTAATAAGATCAAACCGGACCATCAGGAATCACCTTTTTTTTTGTCTGAAATGAGGTCATTTTGGTCTGATTTGGTCTTACTTGGTCTAACCAAAAATTTGGGACCAATGCTACCAAACACGGTCTGGTCCCATAAAACGCAAGACCAGACCACCTACCAAACAGGGCCTAAGTATATGAAAATAAAAAGTAATTATAGCAATTATCAATAGAATTCAGTCTTCCTAAAGACAATATATTCACCGTTCGAGAAATCATGGCGCTGTTTCATATATTTATAGGCCACTTGACACCCTTAACCAAAATGCATTTTTTCTGAAAGGTGCCATTTCAATTTACTGGTTAAGAAGTTTTAAAGACTTTCTTTAAAATATCAAATTTAACACTTTTACCAACGGGCATGTTTCTTCTTCTTTTCATCGTGCTATGCTCCAATTATATTTGTAAATATTTTAATTAAATGAAATTTGTGGTGGGTAGTTCATTGCAATTTGTCCTTTTTATGAAAATAAAAAATAAAGAAATAATAATTGTTATTATAATAATAAGACATTTTTAATTTGAAGCACTTTCTAACATTTTCTTATACATAATAATTGTTATTATAACACACCGGTAATTGTATGACGGTATTGGGTAGTCACTTGATGACATTTGGTCCATGTGTAATTAAGTAAATTTAAAGTACCTATCAACTAGAATTAAGTTAGTAGATGAGCTTAGACCACATGAAGTAGGCCTTTATGCCCGTGCTTTATGTATTCTCCTTTATTCACAATTTTTGACCATTGGCGTTTAGAATGATTTTCTTTTACATTTGAGGAATAGAACATTAAATATGTTTTTAGTCCATAATAGGAGGTTATTTGTGAACTTTTCCAAATTTCAGGGAGGGATTAAAATACACTATTCAAATATTGCATTTAATTATAGTTGTTTTAAATTTCAGGGGTGTCTGTGTAAATAATCCTAAATAAAAAGAAGTGTGAAAAATAAATAAAAGGGTTATTTATACTGACACCCCCTGAGGTTTGGAAAAATTATACCTATATGCAATGTTTGGAGAGTGTGTTCAATCGCCCCTTAAAGTTTGGAAAAAATGACAAAGACACCCCAATGACGCATATACCCCTTCAATTAAAGAATTAATTAAATGAGTAAAATCTCTGGATAATAAAATAACGCATATATCCTTCTGTGTAACAAAATGAGATTTTGTTGTACATAATTAATTGTTTTGCAACAAATTGAGTTTGTTGCCTAAAATTTAATTTTTAGCTACAAACTTGTATGTTTGTTGTTTAAAATTGCATTTTTTGCAACAAATTTATAATTGGTTGCAAAATATAATTCGTATATATAAAAAAAGCTACAAACTATTTCTTGTAAATTAGTTTTTTGCAATAACTTTTTGATTTGTTGCGTAAAATATACTTTTTAGCAACAAATTTTAATGTTTGTTGCTTAAAAATGTAATTTTTATGACAAAGTTCCATTTGGTTGCACAATATTTGCATTTGGCATTTTGTGCCAAAAAATCAAATTTTAGCAAAGAAGTATTCGTTTCAAATTAATTATGTTTAAGTATAACAAATATGTAAAATTTATAAAAATCATTACTAATGATAGAATGAAATGTATATATTACCATTATTGAGATTACTATTCTAAGTGGACATTGTTCTTTCTTAAATTATTTTTATAAATAAAATTAATTAACAAGTATTACAATTATATCTAGAAGTAATCGTTAATAGTTAAAATATTTAAAATCTACACGCACACTAGGGCAGACCAAAATACTATGTCAGGGGCATATATTGAATATGGTAAAAAGTACTTATGATAAATAAAAAATAGTTAACTTGAAGATTAATAATACTACAACACAAAATTTTGAAAAATAAAAGTGTAGGTATGGTTACTTTAATCAATTCAACTAGAGGAAAATCACAAAAAATAAAAGGAACACATGTTTATATTACAAGTCCAAAGTCAAGGGGTATTATCGATATTTTCTAGGTGATGGGGTGTTTTTATTAATTTTTTCAAATCTCAGGAGGTAATTGAATCACACTTGCCAAATATTGTATCTAATTTTTTCAAACCTCAGACATTGTCGGTATAAATAATCCTAAAAAAAAAAAAAGATGGAGTCTTCCATAGTTCAATAGCCTTTAGATTAAAAAAAGGCAAAAGAGCATAAGACCGCATATGCTTTATAAGGGTTACAAAATACCCCATATGCTTTTTTTACTATCATTTCATTACTCTCACATTTCTAAGGATTCCAAATTGGCCCCTTTTATCTATATTAAATTCCAAAAAAAGATATAAAATTCAAATATATATATTAAATTTCAAAAAAAATTATAAAATTTGAAAAAATATATATATATATAATTCAAAATTTGAAAATAAAAATATAAAATTCAAAAAAATCATATAAAATTCGAAACAAATATATAAAATTCAAAACAATATATAAAATTCAAAATAATTTATAAATTTCGAAAATAAATATAAAATTCGAAATAAATATATATAAAATTTTGATTTTTTTTATAAAATTCAAAAATAAATATAAAATTCGAAAAAAACATATAAAATTAATAATATATATATAAAATTCTTAATATATATATAATTCAAAAATATATATATAAAATTAAAAAAACATATAAAATTTACTTTTTTACAACTAGTTGTGTAAATAGAAATATAAAAAATACAAGTAACCAAAGTACAATATACCAAAATAACATTTGGTAGAAACATATATTTTTTTAATTTTATATATTTTTTTCAAAATATAATTTTTTTGAATTTATATAGTTTTTTTTGAATTTTATATATACTTTATATAAAATTCAAAATTTGATTTTAGTTGAGCGTAACAAAGCATTATTAATCTTCTGGTCACATTGGGTATGCATTGACTGACTGCCTGTATCTGGTTATTTGATCTCCAATGTCAAAAGTGTAGGAGGTGAATTGATTTAACAACATAACACTATTTGATTTTATCGATTAATGAGATTTTTGAAAGAAATTTTTTTTTTCTATGTTTGTAAAAAATTGAATTATATATATATTTTTAATTATATATATATTTTGAATTTTATATATATATTACAAATTTTATATGTTTGTTTTGAATTTTATATGTTTTTTTAAATTTTATATTTATTTTTGAATTATATATATATATTTGAATTATATATATATTATTTAGAATTTTATATTTATTTTCGAATTATATATATTTGTTTTTAATTTTATATATATTTTTCGAATTTTATATGTTTGTTTTTCAAATTTTATATTTATTTTCGAATTTTATAAAAAAAAATTAAAATTTAATATATATTTTTGAATTTATTAAGGAGATAATTTACTATGCTTAAAAATATGAGAATAATAAAATGGAGCTAAAAAAACATAGCCGTATTATCTAATGAAACAAGGCGGACCCCACGTTCTTAGTGCTTCACTTTAGTGAATGCTCAATAATAATTAATCAATAGCTGATAACAGAATCGACAAAAATCTAACACTAAACAAAACTTAATAAGATATTTAAGAAAATAAAAGGAGAGGTAACACGGAGAAAAAAATGTGATAATTTAAAGAAATTATTGTATGGTTTTGAATCATGCTTACGAAAAATAAATACGTCAGATTCTATTGTGATATTTTTTATTTTTTATTCCGAATTTTATACAGGTGCGCAATTATCTTTATATTCTTCCAAAAAATATATTGGGTGATTTAAATTTTATAGTTAGGGACAATTAATACTCGAAACAAGTAAATACACCATGTGTGTAATTATAATTGTGATCGATGAACATGTAATTAAGGATGAGATTATAACTTCTCTCTTGTTACAATTATATCCCAATTATGCCAAAAACATTTTACCAATGGAGAGCAAATCTATTGTTACCCTCTATGTTATGGAGAAAATATTGACACCATGGTTAACAAAATATATATTTATATTGGGTATTCTAAAAATAAATTAAAACAAAATTTTTATTAGTTACTCATGATAGACACCACCTAATTTTTTTAAATACCGGATCAGAAATAACCAATAATTTTTCCTATATTGTGGATCTCTCTCTGTCCGTTTCTTCATTTAACCACGAATAATATGTCATGTGCGGAAGAACAAGGTTTCAAATAGAAAACTTCGGTCCTGACGTCTTGTGCACCGTAGATGAAGTAGCAGACAAAATCGGAGGGATTCCAAAGTAGAAGAGATCCGTATCCTATTAAAAGATTAATGAAATTTGACTAATGATGTGTGGGGCCTTGAATGAAACAAAAAATTACGTAAGAAACAAGACATTCTGTAGGGAAACAAAAGGAGCCCACCTGACCTACAAGTCATGTAGGTCATGTTTGTTGTTAGTCTCTGGTGGGAAACACTTTCGGTTTTTTGTTTTTACTTCTTAAAATGAAGAAGTAAAAGTAAAATCTTGTTTATCAATTTATTTTTATTTTTGCCCTTAAGAAAACGTTTCCTCTAATTGTAAAGAAAAGAGGAAATAAGAAAAATGGTACTTCCTCTTTTTGTTTCCTCTCGCCTTCAAAATGACCAAATTTCAAAGTTGTAAAATTGGGACTTTCATGTCTTTTGCACTAATAAATTTAAATATTATATATAAATAATAAATTAATTATTTATTTTTATAAATTAAAAAATATATAATAAATAAAAATATTTATAAATAAAATAAAAATAAATGAATAAATAAAAATAAACAATAATAAAATAGATTAAATAATACATAATAATAATAAATAAATAAAAAATAATTATGATAAATAAAAAATAAAAATAAAAAATAATTTAAATATTTTTATAAATTAAATAAAAATATAATAATTAATAAATTAAACAAAATATATTTATAAATTAAATAAAAATAATGAATTAATAATAATAATAATTAATTAATTAATTAAATAATATACAAAATTAATAATAAATAAATAAAACTTATGATAAATAATAAATAAAAATAATAATAATAAGAAATACAAATAATAAATAAATTAAATAATTTTATAAATTAAATAAAAATGTAATAAATAATAAATTAAACAAAATATATTTATAAATTAAATAAAAATACTGAATTAATAATAATAAAAATAATAAATTAAATAATAAGTAATAAATTAAATAATATAAAAAATTAATAATAAATAAATAAAACTTATGATAAATAATAAATAATATGAAATACATATAATAAATAAATAAAAAGTAAGAACAAAAAATTTTTAGTAAACATAATTTCTATTTTTTTTTTGTTTCTGAAAAAAATCAAAATTTAGTAAACAAGATTTTACTTTCTGTTTTTCTTAAGGAATCAAAAATATAATTTTACTTCTTCAGAAAACGAAAATAGAAAATATTTCCTGTTAGTAAACAGACTCTTTATTAGTTTTGTTTATGTTTAGGTAAATTAGTTTAGGTTTTTGACTTTCTTCACGCGGGTCTCATCTCTCCCCCTCTCTATGTGCAAAAGCCAAAAGTTATCCTTTTATATTTTTATATACATATATATATAATTCATATACTAAAATTAAAAAATATGTATATAATTAATAATATATATATAATTCAAACCCTATATTTAAAATTTGACAAAAGATTTATAAAATTTGAAAATAATATATAAATTCCAAAATAATATATATATATAAATATATATAAAATAATATTATTAAATATATATAAAATTAAAAGAATAATATATATTAATATATATAGAATAATATATATTTTTTATTTTATAATATAAAAATTTTATTAGAGTATTTTGGAATTATATATATATATTTTTTCTTTTTTATATTTGTTTTAATTATATAATTTTAATTATATATATAATTAAAAACTAATTTATGTATATATTGTTTTGTTTAATTTTTGTTTTAGAAACTAATTTATGTTTGGGTAAATTAGTTTTAAGTTTTTGACTTTCTTCACGCGGGCCCCACCTCTCTCTCTCTTCGCGCAAAAGCCAAAAGTTATTCCTTTATAATTAATTTATATATATATATATATAATTCATATACTAAAATTAAAAAATATGTATATAATTAATAATATATATATATAATTCAAACCCTATATTTATAATTTGACAAAAGATTTATAAAATTTGAAAATAATATATAAATTCCAAAATAATATATATATAAATATATATAAAATAATATTATTAAATATATATAAATATATATAAAATTAAAAGAATAATATATATTAATATATATAGAATAATATATATATTTTATTTTATAATATAAAAATTTTATTAGAGTAATTTGGAATTATATATTTTTTAATTATATATTTTTAATTTTATTACAGTATTTTAGAATTTTATATATTATTTTTGTATTTTATATATTATTTTAATTTTATATATTATCATAAGGATAGTTTAAAAATAGGGATAGTTGTTCTTTGGGAATATGAATAATAACTCAAACATTCTATATATATTTATTATATCTTACTTTAAGAAAGAAAACTATTTTTATTTTTTTATTTTTAAAATTTATTACAAAATAAAGACTATTATATTCCATTATATTTACAATCAGTTTCAGACCAGATCATTATTTGGAGCAGACAGTTTGCCAAACATGATTTTGTTTTAGTTTTTCAGACAAAACCTGAAAGACCAGACCGTTTACCAAACAGAGTTTCAAATCAGCACCAAGACAAAACCAGATCAGACAAAACTAGACCAGACAAGACCAGACAAACCCCTTTCCAAACAGGGCCTACGTGTCCACTTTTGATTATACTAGCATAAAATAATTAATACCAAAAGAAATTATTCTAAAAAATGATTAACATTTATTTTATCAAGATATTACAAAAAAAATTATATTTATATTAGTAAATATTACGCTTGAATCTAAACATCTATATATATAATTTATGAGCTTTCCTCTTTACAAGGAAAATTAGAACTCTAGAAGTAAGGACGATACTTGATAATAATAAAAATAGTGACAAGGGAAGATTTGATTTGATAAATGGTGAGGGTAGCTCCATAATGACTATTTCATTTTAAATAATTTAAAAATACAATTTTTTTTTTTTGATAAGCAAGTGTTCCATATGAAATAAAAGAAAAATAATTAACAATGCAAATTTATAATGAAATTTTTTCTAACTTATTATGATAATACATAAATGTTTCATACAAAAATGTTTACAATTAACCTATATAAAGTGTATTCACTAAATTTTGCCAACGTTCATCTAAATTTCAATCTTGTGTCTTTAGTTTGTACATGCATCAAATTTCAAGCTAAAAATAAGAGAGAAATACGTAAATATAATACTAAATAAAAAGACTTATGCTTTTGAGCAATGACATATATCAGCGTGAATTTAGGATTAGATATAGAGAGTATGAATCAATTGAAATTGTGTTTGGCGGGATGGTAGATGTGAACGTAATTTATAAAAGAGAGTGTTTATATATATTTAAACTAAAAAGATAACCGTTTAGTCATTAGAAAATGGATTAAAATATTATTATATTAACTTTGAAACATTATTGTTAACGATTCTTCTCAAAATACTATTTGATGTAATATTCATATGAATTATCAATCAATATAAATTACAGTAAACTAAAAAAAAATGGAGAATAGATAAAAGATAAGATTGACAACATCTTAAATTATAATAACATTTTAATCCATTTCCTAATGACTAAACTGTTATCTCTTTAGTCTAAATAAATATAAACATTCTTGTTAATGATTCTTCTCAAAATACTGTTTTATGTAATACTCACATGAATTATCAATCAATATAAATTATTATGAACTAGAAAAAAATGAGAATAGACAAAAGATAAGATTGACAAGATCTTAAATAGGAACTAACAATAAAAAATGAAATAAACAATATTTAACCACAATTAAAAGTACATGCATATCTCCAAACAAATAACTGGAATATTAGAATCAAACCTGCAAAAAAATAAAAATAAAATAAAAAATTGTTAAAGAAACCTAATTAAAGTGATATGTGATTGCTCTCAGCATAAGAGAACAAAAGATATGTGCCTTTCAAAAAAAACAAAACAAAATATATGCATATATGGATGTATGTATTTATAGCTAGAAAGATAAAATTCTATAACTATACACAATTTAACATTATTAAATCATATGTTATAAATTCTACTCTAGGGTTATAAAGAGTACAAGTCTAGAGAATTCAACAGACTTAAAAGTGTAACAATTGCATTAAATTCGGTGCAATTTCATTGGATTTTAAATGTATTTCAATAATTATGATTATTTTTAGTACACTCCTTATGAATTTTATGGTATTTGACATATAAAAATAATGAAAATGTATAACACTTATGATTACACTTACACTCTTTATGAATTTTTTTATAGTTAAAAAATTTGTAATTTATATGCATATGTAAATATAAATCATAAAATTTGCTTGATTTTTTATTATTAGTATACATATAGATATGAGAATTAATATATATAGATATAGATATAGCGAAAACGTCCACTAAAAAGATAGGACTTAATGATTTGAGGGAGACGAAAAGGTATGTATTTAGTTCATATGGGAATCTCAAAAGAGTTGTCACTTTGATTGTAATATTAAATACTCCTACAAAAATAAGAGTATATCTTGAATGAATAGAAATTGTTATAATTAAAAACAAGTATAAATAAAAAGTACAATGTACATTATGATATGATTATGTTAAAACCTCTATTACAGATACCAATGCATTTAGTCAATTTTAATGATAATAATAGTTATCTTGTTTAGATAAATAGTTATCTTATTTAATTTAATTAATTTTTATATGATACGTTAACAAATTGTTATGAAGTTTGGTTATAGATAGACCTGTCAATGGATTGGATTTTGATCCGAATCCGATCTGAATCCGATCCGATTAGTCGGATTTGGATTGTAAAAAAAATCCGATAACCCGAATATGATCTGAATCCGATAATCCGATTCCTTAACAAATTGGATTTGGATTAGCCTAATCCGATCCGATAATAATCCGATCCGATAAAATATACATATATATATTTATATATATGTGTATATATTTAATATTGTACATGTATATAAATGTTAGTTGTTAATTATTTTATTATTTATTAATAATGATTGATCATAAATACAATTATTAAAAGTGTGAATAATTTTAGTGTTTCAGTATTTATTGATTTTTGTATTTTTTTAATTAGATATTCGGATCAGATATTCTATAATGAAGAAATTCGAATATGAATTAATTAAGTGAAAATCTGTCGAATTATCGAATTCGGATCGCGGATCGAGAGTTTTTGTCATCCTTATCAATAGACTTATCAATAATCCGATTATGATCTGAATCCGATATTAACCGGATATGGATTGAAACTAAAATCCGATAACCCGATTAGGATCCGAATCCGATAATCCGATTTCTTAACAAATTGGATTTGGATTTAACTGATCCGATCCGAATCCGATCCATTGACAGGTCTAGTTATAGATCGTGGACTAAAAGTTAGGGACTTTTTGACTTCTTAAGATCAGAATTAATACACTTAAATAAGAAAGATAATTTGAATACATTAATAAATTTAGTTAAGCATTTAACAATTAAAAACTGTATAGAAATAATTCAAATTGCATTTTTTTTATAAAAAACTATTTTATATTTAAGAATAAAGAAAAAGTGTAAGTAAATTACAACATATCCGTGGTTATTGGTTCTCCTTTATTTTTTATTTATATATATTTTTTCACTAGTACAACTTTTTTAAAGGTGATTCTTATGAAATGACCGCATAAAACTATAAGTCTCAACCATTATCTTAACAATTTCTTCAATTTAAACATATTTTCTTGTTGATTATGAGATAATCTTACTATTCCAATTAAACGAGCATGTTCACGAGCTGGTGAGCCGAGCTTGACTCAATTGTTAAATGAGTCTTAAAAATGTGATCAAACTCGACTCATCGACTAACGAACAAGTTCGAGCCAAACTCTTAGTGAGTCTGAGCTCGACCCTACTGATCAATAACATGGTTCATTTGCAGTCCTAAATACAAGTTTAAGTTCTATCATTAATATAATCATTAAAAGGAAAAATATAAAAGGCCAAAAGTTGAAGTATTAACTCTATATATTAATTAATATAATTTATTGATACTGATCATAATATTCATAATATTAATTGAAAATATGAATTAATGTGGAAAAACTGAAATGTTAAATTGGAGGTGAATTGGGTAATGTTAATTGTTTTAAATTAATAATATAGAAAAGATATACAAGTGTTCAAGAAATACAATCCTTTATTACAAAAATCAAATAAAAAATTAAACTCCATATGCATTAATTATCATCGTGGGAACGATTTCGATCATATTCATTGAGTTGCGCTGTTCTATAGCCAAATTCAGAATGAAATCATATTATTTCAATTTTATTTCAATTTCAATAATATAAATAATGTGCAAAAAAATATAAATATAAAGAAAGAACGAACCATGGTACAAAACTTAATCAAACTGGTCTTTGACGTTATCAATTTTCAGAGACCGATACTATTTATTATGCTTTAGACGGTTCATATTATCTAAACCCCCATCTGTCTCTACCTCTACCTCCATACGTAATTGTTTTATATGTTGTCACAAAGAGTTGGCACTCGAGATGAGGATGAACTTCTTGACATTGCGGTGCTCAACAACGTTAATATCATGCTGAGACTTCTCAATGATTCTGAGAAGGGAGTTGTTAACGTCGCTCAGTGGGGTAGTTGATGGTTGGGTGTTAGTGACTGGAATCTATTAAAATCCGATTTTGATGAAGAAAATTAATTTTTATAAGGAAATATGATTTTTTGATTTGTTTTAATTTTTTGAAATATTATGAGTAAGAAACTAAATTTTATAGCGTTAGTTATTATCTGTTAGTTTATGAATATTAATAGAAATATTAAGTGGAATAAACATTGATCAAAATTGTCATACATATAGTTAAGTAAAATCTCATTTTAGATCAATGTATTTTATGTAAAAAAATATTGGCCAAAAAAAAATTGCAATGACAAATTTAAAGAACAAAATGGTGTATATATAATTAAACATAGATAATGATTCTTGTATTTTTCACGTCATAAATCAGGGTAAAATAATGTAAATGACGAAAAAAATAAGTCATTTTACAAACCACTGCTTGTACGAGGGGATGGTACCACGGTTGGTCGTATCATCTAGCACAGTTCATAATGTTAATATTATATTTCATAAAGAGTATCTTTAGTCATTTTTGTTTCCTAGGTTTTAGTTTGTATTTATAGCATTGTAAGTGTGGGTCAAACTTATATTGTTTTGTGTATCCATCCATATGTTACCCTAATGTTTATATATATATATAAAGAGTTGCTAACAATTAATTTTGAGAGAAATTTATTATTATTATTTATTTACAACGATAACGCAAATAATTTATATAATAATACAAATCTACCAAAGTTACCAAACTATCCTAGAATATTCCTATAATATTACTAGAATATGTTTATTACTAAAATAAACTAAAGAGAGAAATAATCATGTGTTTCAACACTCTCCCTCAAGCTGGATCAAAGATGGTTTCACAGGTTTGGTAAACACATCTGCAAGTTAATCTGCTGAACGAACAAAAACTGGAGCAATAATCTTGGCTCTAACTTTCCCCTGATGAAATTAATATCAACCTCTATATGTTTAGTCCTTTCGTGAAGGACTGAGTCTGAAGATAACTGAATAGCCGATTTGTTATCACAATATAAGGTTGAAGAGGAAGAAGTCTTAAAACCAAACTCTCTAAGAATGTATTGAACCCACATAACTTCACATGTCCTTTGAGCCATAGCCATGTACTCTACTTCTGTTGATGATCTAGACACAACTAATTGTTTCTTGCTTTTCCAAGACAAAAGATTATTCCCATAGAAAGTGTAAATACCTGAAGTAGACCTTCGATCAGTCTTGGACCTTGCATAGTCTGCATCAGTGAAACAAGAGAGCTCTGAGGTATTGGTTGAGTCAAATAATAGACCCAGACCCGAACATGACTTTACATACCTCAGAATATGATAAGCAACATCCATATGAGCAGTCCTAGGAGTGTACATAAACTGACTCACAAGACTTACCGTAAATGCAATATCGGGCCTAGTATTCAAAAGATAGATCAATCACCCAACAAGTCTCTGGTACATGAAAGGATCAGGCAACGGGTCCCCAGATTTTGCAGACAACTTTATGTTTAAGTCCATGGGAGTATAGACTAGTGTGCATCCTGTCATCCTTGAATTACTTAGCAAATCCAAAATATACTTTTGCTGAGATAAAAAGGTTCATTTCTTAGACTAGCAACCTCAATACCCAGAAAAGTTTTAGTTGTCCCAAATATTTGATATCAAAAGCAGATCTCAGATCCTTTTTGACTTGATCAATCCCACAATTATCATCTCCGGTCAGAATAATGTCATCAACATAAACAGACAAGATCACACACTCCCTTTTAACATTACATCGGAGAAAGCATGTATGATCATTATGACACCTTTGAAAACCAAGGGAAATAACAACTTCACTAAATCGAGCGAACCAAGCTCTAGGAGATTGTTTGAGCTCATATAGTGATTTCTTAAATTTGCATGTCATCCCTGAATATTCCCCCTCAGCCCAAAAACTCGGTGGAGGATCCATATAGATCACCTCATCCAATTTTCCATTAAGGTAAACATTCTTGACATCCATTTGATGTAGGGGCTAAAAATGAGAAGCTGCTAGAGAAACAAGGAGCCAAATGGTGGTAAGTTTTGTAACAGGGGCAAAAGTAGCTGAGAAATCTTTCCTAGGCACTTGAATGAATCCGTTAGCTACCAGCATGGCTTTATAATGGCTAACAAATCCATCGACATTGAATTTAACGGTATAGACCCACCCGCATCCAACTTGTTTATCCCCCTTAGAAAGAGGAACTAACTCCCAGATACCATTCTCCTTCAAAGCATTCATTTCTTTATGTATTGCCTTGGCCCATTCTGGACACAACAAGGCTTCTCCAACTGTCTTCAGTACGGGAACATAATCAATTTTGCCAAGGAATTCCTGAAAAGTTGTAGACAGAGCACTATACGAAATTTGATTCTCAATAGGATGTTTAGTACTGCATGATAGATTAAGAGCATCGGGAGGATGACGATCCCGAGTAGGATATCGGGGAGAAGGAGGAATAGAGAAAGTACCTTCATTCGGAGGAGGATCTGGCATAGGAGGTCTGAGGCGACGGTTGTATTGTAAAACAGGGCTACCAACAACAGGTGGTAGATCAGTAGGAGTAGACTTGTCAGCATATCCTTCAACCATAGGAATAGGGCAGGGTATAGGATCCATAGGAGTGGAGTCACTACCTTTGGGAAAAAGGGAGTATCTTCCCAAAAAGTAACATCAAGAGATATTATCATTCGTCTAGAGAGAGGATCATAACAACAACACCTTTTGGATTTAGAGGCATATCACATGAAAGCACACCCGAGGGCTTTATTTTCAAGTTTAGTACGGGAAGGAATTTTATTTTGAGTGAAACAAGTACATCCAAAGACCTTCAAAGGGATGGAAAACAAAGGTTTATCGGGCTGAAGAATGTGAAATGGAGTTTTCACTTTCAGAACTTTACTAGGGACACGATTTATTAAAAATTAGCAATAAGAACAGCCATATCCCAAAAACTGTGAGGAACATTCATGCCTAGAAGAAGGGATCGAGTAATTTCCATGATATGACGATTTTTACGCTCAACCACCCCATTTTATTCTGGGGTGTAGGGGGCAGTCAGTTGTTGGAGAATCCCTAGGCTAGACAAATGTTAAATGACACTATCATTGATATATTCCCCCTCATTATCAGTGCGAATTTGTTTAGCAGTGGTAAAAAATTGGGTTTTAATCATAACAAGAAATTCTTTGAGTATAGAGAAAACATCAGACTTTTTCTTTAGTAAATACACCTAAGAACACTTGGAAAAATCATCAATGAAAATGACATAATATCTATGACCAGATGAGGCAGTAACAGGAGATGGACCCCAAACATCAGAATGAATCAAATCAAATATAGTTGGAGAACAATGCATTCGAGAAATATAAAGTTTTCTACAATTTTTAGACAATTCACAAGTAATGCATTGGAATTTAGATTGTCGACATGCAGAAGATAAAACAGGAAATAAAGTACATAAATACTGGAAATTAACATGCCCTGAATGAGCATGCCACAAATGTAAATCCTTAATAGAAATAGAAACTGGAAAATCAAAAATAGTAGTGGTAGTAGTAGTAGTAGCCTGCAGAGCAGAGGTTTCTGAAGAGGGAGGACGCTCAAAGTAGTACAACCCGTCCCACTCATATCCCCTGCCAAAAATCCTCCTCGAATGCTGGTCCTGAAGAAAACAACAATTAGAGAGAAAAATATCAGAATAGTTAAGGGATTTAGCAAGGCGACTAACAGAAATAAGATTGAATGCTAATTTCGAGACATGAAAAACAGAAGATAAAGTAATATCTGGAATAAGAATAATGTCCCCTTAACTAATAATTGCAGTGGAAGAGCCGTTAGCAAACTAGACATTGTGATGTGTGGAAGTCAAGTGTGAGGAAATAAAGCTAACTCAACAGTCATGTGATCATTCACGCCAGAGTTTATGATCCATGAAGGAGACCCAGAGCAAACATGGAGGGTAGTGGGAGTACCTGAGGATGACATAAAGGCATGAGCATTAGTTGAAGCAACAGGTATTCGGGACATCATTGTAGATAGCTGAGCCTGCAATGTGTTCACTTGAGTAGCTAAATCTGGTGAATTAGAAACTTTAGCAACTCCAGCAAACCAAGAGGAAGAATGATTGAATTTATTTCTATACTGTGTCCTTAACTCTAGATGAAGCTTCCAACAAGTCTCTTTCAAGTGCCCGGAATTTCAACAATGTTAGCAAATTTTCTTCCTTGAGGCAGTTCTAGACCCTGATCCAGAAGACCTAGATGCAGCACAAGCCATCACATCAGTCAAACTATTACTGGGATCAACAAAAGCACGAAGGAACGAAATGGCACGCCTAAGCTCCTCTTGAGCAATAATCAAGTAGTAGTCCCTCAAGTATGGAAAGGGATTCGTGTTCAAAATCTGAACTCGAAGTTGCTCAAATTCTGGTCGAAACCCAATCAGAAAGGCATAGGTGTGGTAGTTGTCCTATTTCTTAACATGAGTACTCGTCATAGTCCCATAATCAGATACTGGATCATATAGAGCAATCTCATCCCATCATGACTGCAAATATGCAAAATACTATGCAACATTCAATCCAAGTCCTTCTTGAGTAGCATGAGAAATCTCTTGGCACAACTCAAAAATTCGAGCCCTATTATACGAGTAAGCATACATTTCGTTTAAAGCGGTCCACAAAGCATCAACAATCTCATGGAACATGAATAAATTATAAATATGAGGCTCCATCAATCCAAAGAGCCAAGTCAGAATCATACAATTGTCTATCTCCCATTGCTTCAACTTTTTACCTTCCTCAGTGGGCTTCAGAGCTTCACCACGAAGCCATTCTCTTTTGTCACGTCCACTAATATAGAGTTTCACAGCACGGGACCAAGCAATAAAATTATGGCCATTCAATAGCTCGGATACAATCCTCCTTCTAGTAAATGGTAAATCGGTCTTCATAACAATGACATCACTAGATTCGGCCATGTAAGAACATTTATAGTATTAGTTATATTTGGCATGTTCTAGACAATAATCATGTTAAGTGAATTGTCATGTTGAGTGAATTCTGGAGTCGGGTAGGTTTAATAGGCATCGATAAGCTTCATCAAATTCAAATCAAGTCTAAAGAAGTGAAGAAAACAAGAGCATTGAATTGGAAGCAAGTTTGAGTAAAAAGTGTCTCCCGAAGGACAGAAATGTTATTTTTATGAGTCGTAACTTCAAGAATTATGACAAGGGAGTTGATGAGGTTCAAATGGCACAACTATCAAGAAAATTTGGTTCAGAGTATTTTGCTACACCTGACCTATGCCCACAACAACAAAAAGTGGCTAGAAATGGCTGTTTTTATGCCTAAAGCGCACACAACCATTTTGGCCCTACGCCACAGGCGTAGAAGCCCCTACGCCCCAGGCGTAGAGGTCTGGCGAGTTATGATGCTGGAAAATCCCGTTTTGCCCTCGACTTGTTCTTCTTTGAGGCGGCTGCGACTTTACACCTTGATATACGTGCCATACACATAATATACATAAGATAATAGGGTTTCACTTGGTTTGGTGTGAATTTATGAAAAAGGGGAAGATTAGGGTTTTTCCTTAGCATTGTCTATAAATACCAAGGTCTTCTACAGATATGAGGCAGCCTTGGAGCCTTAGAGCCTTTGAAAGATCTTTGCAATTTTTCTACATATTCATCTTTTTCTATAGAGATATATAGTGAGAGAATATTATTGAGTGATCAAATATATTCGAATTCTCTTTTGGTATTGATATTATCTAATCGTGCTTCTACACCGAAGATCTTTATGCACGATTGGATGATCTAATTGTTGAAAAATCAACACACCACCTTGTGCAACGTGGTTTCTTAAATCCATTTGAGAAACGAAGTTATCTGAGTGAAAAGATCGAAGCAAAAGGCTTCGTGGTTCATTGATCCATTAAGAAGCGAAGTCGTCAGAGTACGGAGCGGAGCGTGATCTTCATGGAGCACGAGTGATTCAATGTTGTCAGACGTTGAGTGGAGAAAGGCAGATCTTGAGGAATTTGTAAGTCTAAAGCTTTATAGAGTCTATGTATTGCTTAATTCATAGTGCATCGATACCCGAGCGTATCCGTGGTTTTTACTTGGAGTCTTTCCAAGATTTTCCACGTAAAAATAACGTGTCTCTATCACTTTATTTTCTGCACTTAGATTTATCTTTGCATGATTTATCTTGTTAGAGAATTGGATTAAAATTGACTTTTCCGCAATTAATATTAATTTGTCAATAAATCTACAAAAAGCTTATTCATCCCCCCTCTAGGCTATTTTCATTGATCATCTGGGTAATTTCAATTGGTATCAGAGCGTGGTTGCCCCGTTTTAGGTTAACTACCTAGGGTTAGATTCTAAACTTAAATGATGGATTTACTTCATCAATGAGGATCCATATCTAGGTCCCCATTGTTTGATTACTCAAATTACATGTATTGGAAAACGAGGATGAAAGCATTTTTGAAATCATTAGATGAGAGAGTTTGGCTGGCCATAGAGGTAGGATACTCACCTCCCACTGTGAACGACGCTGCTACTGATGAATCTAGAATAAAACCGTCAAGTGAGTGGACTACTGCTAAGTCAAACAGTGTTAGTTGGAATTCCAAAGCTTTAAATGCTTTATATAACGATGTGACTGCAAGTGAGTTTAAAAGCATTACCACATGCGAAATTGCCAAAAAAGCTTGGGATATTTTCCAAGTAACTCATGAAGGAACTTCAAAAGTTAAGCAATCGAAACTCCAAATTCTAAATTCACAATTTGAACAACTTAGGATGGAGGATGATGAAGTTTTTGGTGACTTTGAGGCTAGATTAACTGACATAGTAACTAGTTATCACAATCTAGGAGAACCTATTTTCGAGACTACCATAGTGAAGAAAATTCTTAGGTCTCTACCTGAACGTTTTCGGTCTAAGGTTACTATTATATCTGAAATTATGAGTTTCAAAGAGATTAAACATGAAGAATTGACAAGAAATTTTAAATCATATGAGATGGAGACGTGTTCTCAATCCTCAAAGAAGTTTAGTGGCACAAAAGAGAAAAACATAACTTTTAAAACCACTAAAAAGGATCCTAGTGAGTCTGATGAGAAGAGTAAGAGTTGACCAAGACAGATTGACATGATCATGAAGCAGTTTCATGAGTTTTTAAAATATTCTTACGTTCAAGAATTGATTAAAGGACAAAAATTTGGAGATAAATCATATGATTTTAAAAATAAAATGTCTTAAAAAGAAGAAACCTCAATGTTTTGAGTGTCAAAGGTTCGGTCACATAGCTGCTGAGTGCGTTAATAAGTAAAAAAAAAACAAAAGGTCTAGCTGTTACTTGGAGTGATGGATTAGATGATGGAACAACTAGTGACTTTGCTGAGTCTGATGTGGTTGATGAGTTTGAGAATTTCACCGTGTTTGTTGCACAAATTAAGGAGGTCGATAAAATTGTTACAAGTTGGGCAATGTCTGGGGATGAAGATTCTGAGGATAATAATTAGGGTTAGGTGACGAATAACCCTAATCCTAGAAGCATACAACAAATTTTTTAGGCTCTGTACATGAAGGTTTTCCCGGCCCATACAAAAATGGATCCCAACCATACCGATTCCGGTAAGCCCGAGATAATGATCCTGGAGAATGGCCTAGATCCTGTACCCACATCATAACCTGACCAAGACATCAACCTTGAGGTCCGTCCCGAGACTCCATCCTGTAACCCGACCCGAAGAACATACTTGAAGCAACTCGAAGATTCTAGAATAGGTTTGTAGCTCAAGATAATGTCATAAATTAGGCATAAAACAACTGACGTGTAAAGTAAGGACAAAAGTCCAAAATAGGGAATGTTGCCCTAATGGGCTAAAAGCCCATAAGGAAAATGTATATAATCCATTGAAGAAGTAATGAGAAAGGAACTTTTTTATGTTGTGCAAATTTTGTATCTACATAATGGCGCCGTCTGTGGGAAATTAGGTCATTTTTTCCGCCGACCATCGTCCCACCTCAAAAAGATGAGCAAAATCCAGATACACCGCCCACACCTTCAGTACCATCCTCTCCACCCAGATAGAGCCATGCCGGTGACCAGGTCACACTCGGAAGCACAGATCCCAGACATCGGACAACCGAGCGCTCCACCGATAATAGAACACCTCCTGCGCTAGCTTGTTGAAGCCGAGAAAAGCAGCCAGGCCACCGAGGCAAGAAGCCTGGCGACGGAAAGGAGGAGAAAGGAGCTTCTGGCCAAACTGAATTAGGCAACTATCCCACCGGTAGTTCCCGATCAATCTCAGGCCGAACGAGAAGCCGAACCAAGGGAAGAGCATGGTGAAACCTCTCACCGACCAGGCAAGGCCCCGACCGCCGATGATGTTCCCGTCTTCGACGAACCTCTGACATCACAGAAGCTCCAGGAAATGATGGCAGAGTTTCAGAAGAAAGTCATGAACGATCTCAGGGCCCGATCTACTGATGACCAGACCCTCCGAACCTCTGCAGACTCGGTTCAATCGCCATTCACTCCAGAGATCACCCGGGAACTCTTCCCTAGGAAGTTCATCATGCCCAGATTCACTCCCTACGACGGAAGGAAGGATCCCGATGAGCACATTTACCAGATTCATCAGAAAATGACCATGTATGCCGAGAACGAAGCCTTGCTGTGCAAGGTGTTCCCGACGAGTCTTATCGATGCGCCACTCCTCTGGTTCAGGAAGCAGCCACCGAGATCCATCGGCAGCTGGCAGCAACTATCCGACCACTTTGTGGCTTAATATTTCGGGAACAAGAGGCAAAAGAAGACCATCTCGAGCCTCTTTACCATGACTCAAGAGAAAGGAGAATCCCTCAAGAACTTCCTGTCCAGATTCAATGTCGAGTCGTCTTCCATCGACAACTGCGACCAGCACTCTGCCGTGGAGGCCTTCAGGATGGTATTGATCCCGGGGATCAAGTTCCACCAGTCACTTGTGAAGCGACCCCCCTCGGGAATTGGAGAACTCAATTCCAGGGCTCAAGGCCACTTGAGGATCGAAGAGGAGGAAGCAACCCGACAGAGAAGATCAGCGTTGATCAATGTGGAAGTCAGATCGAAGGAAAAGGTTTCAGATACATCCCGACATCCTAATAGTCGCAAGCGCTCAAATCCATCAATCCCAGCTTCATCTCAATTTCCCTCACAGCCCGAGAGATGCGCCTGGTTCGAGGAGAAGATCACCCCGCTGAAAGTGACCCTCGCGAAACTCTTCCAAGAAAATAAAGCCAAGGGGATCTTCCAGACTCCCCCCCCCCCAATCAGACAACCCCTCGACCAGAGGGATAGATCGAAACACTGTGCCCTCCACAGTGATTTCGGCCACACGACGAATGATTGCAGGAACCTGAGGCGTCAGGTCGAGACGATGATAGCCTGTGGGGAGCTTAAGGAATACGTCCAATGGGATGGCCCGATAACCAATCAACCCGCACAGAACAACCAACGAAATTAAGCTCCAGCTCACCCGGTCAGAATCATTAATATGATACATGGAGGTCTAGACTCACTAAGCGCCGAGGGGTCAAGACGATCGCAAATGAGGAGAGCGCATCATGTCAGCAGGATAGTCGGGATAAACGAGGTTCACCACCGAACGGGGCAGTCTCAAATAATTTTCTCCCAGGATGACCTCCGAGACATCCAAGTCCCACATGATGACCCGTTAGTCATCACCCTGATGGTCTCAGGATGTCTTATCCGAAGGGTCATGGTTGATCCGGGAAGCAGTGCTAATATCATGACCAAGTGGGCTTTCGATAATTAGAGATAGACCCGAGGAACATTGTGACCTCCAGGAATCCAATTGCCGGGTTCGACGGAAAACAAGTCGAACCCCTCGGGGAGATCAGTCTGCCCGTGTTAGCAATGCAGAGAACTTTGTCAGAAACCTTTGTAGTGGTGGACGTGAAGCCCTCTTACAATCTGCTTATGGGAAGATGATGGATTCACAGGATGCAAGGCGTACCCTCAACTCACCATCAAATGATGAGGTGTGTCGAGCCAAATGGTTACGACATAATTGATATCAAAGGAGATCAAGTAGCTGCCAAGCAATGTTACGCCATCACCGTCAAAGAAATGAAGGATAAGCCCGATCGGAAGAGGTCCCGAGAAGAGGATCAGGACCTGGAACCGCAACCCACATAGCAGTTACAGGACGGGGAGTCGGGATCCCCGATCGTCGTGGAACCTCTGCAGCCGGTTTCAGTATTGCCTAATCAACCCGATAAGGTTACCTACGCAGGTACAAACCTCACCACTTGTGAATTGAATGAACTGACAACATTCTTACAGGATAATCATGACGTCTTCGCATGGGAGCACACTGATATGCCCGGCATCGACCCCTCCATAGCCCGACATTCGTTATATGTCGATCCGAACATACGACCTATCCGACAGAAACAAAGGCGAATGGGGGGCCAAAGGAACCAGATCATAGCAGACGAAGTGTCAAAGTTGCTAGAAGCTGGGTTCATCAGAGAAGTTCAGTATCCTGAGTGGTTAGCCAACGTGGTTGTTGTGCAGAAAAAGAACGAGAAATGGCGAGTCTGCGTCGACTTCACCGACCTAAACAAAGCTTGCCCGAAAGACAACTTTCATTTGCCCAAAATAGACCAAATGGTCGACGCCACCGCTGGCTACGATAGGCTGACTTTCCTGGATGCTTACTCGGGATATAACCAAATCCCAATGGACCCGACAGATGAGAAAAAAACCTCCTTCATCACCGAGACATGTACATATTGTTTTAAAGTTATGCCTTTCGGACTAAAAAAACGCTGGAGCTACATTTCAGAGGCTAGTGAAGAAGATATTCAAAGGAATGATGGGCACAGTGGTCGAAGCTTACATTGATGATACAGTTGTCAAGAGCATAAATAAAACTGACCATTTGGGACATCTTCGGAAAGTATTTGATGCGTTAAGGAAACACGGGATGAGGCTCAATCCAGCCAAATGCTCTTTCGGGGTGTCATCAGGGCAGTTCCTGGGACACATAGTCGACCGATCGGGCATACAGGCCAGTCCGACACAAGTGAAGGCTCTGCTCGAAACAAAGGAACCAACCACACACAAAGAAGTCCAAATCTTGACTGGAAGGGTAGTAGCCTTAAGCAGATTCATCGTGAGGCTGACCAATCGATGCCGACCCATCTTCCAGGCTATCAGAGCCAGGAAAGGGGAAGTGTGGGGACCCGAGCAGACTAAATCCTTATCCCGATTAAAAGAATACATGCTCAAACCACCCATTCTTGTGACACCCGAATCCGATGATGTACTACTATTGTATCTGGCAGTATCATCAGTATAAACTAGTGCGGTACTCATCAAAGAGGACAGGAACCTCCAAATGCCCATCTTCTATACCAGCAAGGCATTAGCCGACCTAGAGACACGGTACAGTAGGCAAGAAAAGTTGGTTTTATCCCTGATCAATGCCAAACGACGTCTCAGGCATTACTTTGAAGCTCACCAGATCATCGTCCCCACTTCCACTCCTATTCGTGTACTCATGGTGAAGCCCGACCTCTCCGGAAGGATCTCGAAATGGGCCATTGAGCTGGGGATTTATGATATAACCTACGTTCCCAGGATCTCGATCAAAGGGCAGGCCGTGGCCGATTTCCTATTAGAAGGAGAGACTGAGGACGCAGATCAACCCGTTGAGTTAGAAACGTGGAAATTATTCGTGGACGGCTCAGTAAGCGCCAATGGGGCAGGCGTCGGGTTGAAATCCATACTCCCGACGGGACTAAGTTACAGGCCTCGATGCGTTTACAGTTTTCAGCCACTAACAATGAGGCAGAGTACGAGGCAATCATATCGGGCCTGAGATTGGCCAGGAGCCTGCAAGTACAATCTCTATCCGTATACAGTGACTCCCAGCTAATAGTCAAACAAGTAACCGGCGAGTACGAAACCAGAGACCCCAAAATGGAATCTTCCAGAGCACTGGTGCTCAAGGAATCTGGAGGTTTTCAAAAGCTCACGCTAAATACCTCGGGAAGAAAACACCTCCACCGACCACTTAGCTAATCAGGCATCTGCTGCTGGCGAGGATATGACCCGAGTAGTATTGACCGACTTCATCGCTATACCGAGTATTAGAGAGCCCGACGAGCTGATATGCCTAGTACCCCGAGAGCCTAGCTGGATGGATCCCATCATCGATTACCTTAGTATAGGGACACTTCCAACCGATAAGGCAGAAGCCCGGAAGATTAAAATGAAGTCAGCCCGATACTCTATCATCCAAGGACAGCTGTATAGAAGATCTTTCTCCGGTCCGTATTTAAGATGCGTAACTCCCTCCGAGGCGGAAACAGTGATGTAGGAGATACACGCTGGGGCTTGTGGAAATCACTCGGGTGCCCATTCTCTCGCCCATAAAATCCTATCCTAGGGTTACTTTTGGCCTTACCTATCCCGGGATATAGAGGAATATGTGCGTAAATACAAAGCATGTCAGATGCACGGTGACGCTATACTCCGACCACCGGAGTTCTTGAACCCGATAATCGTTCCACATCCTTTTGCCCGATGGGGAATGGATATAGTCGGACCCCTTCCAAAAGCCATCGGGTCAAAGACTCATGTGCTCCTTGCTACCGACTATTTCACCAAATGGGTTGAAGTCGAGGCCTATCCGTCTATAAAGGGCAGCCACGTGGTGAAGTTCATATGGAATCACATCATCTGCCGGTTCGGGGTGCCAAGAACCATCATGATGGACAACGACATAAATTTAGATTGTGAACCGGTCAGGTCACTTTTGGCCGAGCATGGAATTAATCAAAATACCTCCTCGGTAGGGTACCCGCAAGCCAATGGGCAAGCAAAAAGGACCAATCATTCAATCTTCAGAACCCTGGCAAAGAAACTTGAGAAGGCAAAAGGAGCATGGTTAAACAAATTACCAGAGGTACTGTGGTCCGATAGAACCACCCCCCGACAACCAACCGGTGAAACACCCTTCGCCATGGCATATGGGGCGGATGCCGTAATCCCGACAGAATATGCTGTCCCGACATTGAGATCAGTGGCCTGGGACGAAAGATCAAACAATCAACGCTTGTCTCACGAACTCGACCTGCTGGAGGAGAGGAGAGAAACTGCTGGGATAAGACTGGCAGCTTACTAACAACGGGTCAGGAATCATTTCAACAAGAGAGTAAAAAGAAGGGGATTCCAAGTCGGGGACATGGTCCTTAGACGAAAGATTGGACACGTGGGCAAGCTCCAGGAGCCTTGGGAAGGACCCAACACAGTTACCGAGGTGATTGGTCGAGGGGCCTACAGACTGCTCAGGAACTCAGATAACAGAAGGGAACCGAACACGCAGAACGCATCACGACTAAAGAGGTATTACCCATAGAGATGCTTTGTTTCGACCATTGTAAAGAGGGGCCACTAGAGGCCAAATGATTGCAATGAAAGTTTCATTTTTCTCGATCATCTTCACTGAGCACAGAGTGTCGAAATGTCTCCATGATTGTGTACAAAACCTAAGTGTTGAATCCTCTCCATGGGCCCAAAGTGCCCGAGAGATCCTCACAGACCCACCAGTGGTCGGGTTTTACAAAATCAATCTCAAAACCTAAGTGTTGAATCCTCTCCATGGGCCCAAAGTGCCCGAGAGATCTTCACAGACCCACCAATGGTCGGGTTTTACAAAATTGATCTCAAAACCTATGTGTTGAATCCCCTCCATGGGCCCAAAGTGCCCGAGAGATCCTCACAGACCCACCAATGGTCGGGTTTTACAAAATCAATCTCAAAACCTAAGTGTTGAATCCTCTCCATGGGCCCAAAGTGCCCGAGAGATCTTCACAGACCCACCAGTGGTCGGGTTTTACAAAATCGATCTCAAAACCTAAGTGTTGAATCCCCTCCATGGGCCCAAAGTGCCCGAGAGATCCTCACAGACCCACCAGTGGTCGGGTTTTACAAAATCAATATCAAAACCTAAGTGTTGAATCCTCTCCATGGGCCCAAAGTGCCCGAGAGATCTTCACAGACCCACCAGTGGTCGGGTTTTACAAAATCATTCTCAAAACCTAAGTGTTGAACCCTCTCCATGGGCCCAAATTTCCCGAGAGATCTTCACAGACCCACCAGTGGTCAGGTTTTACAAAATATCACCACAAGCATGACATCTGTCGTTAAAAAACCCGACTGTTATTGACTGGTGTTATTGTTATTCTTACCAAGTTAGAATTCAATGTCCCGATTTTTATTAACATCGATGAGGCATTGGATCACAACAAAATACGAATAAGCAAACTCATTTATATTAAAAAGGCCCCGGTGGCCAAGGCCGATACAAAAAAAAAAAAAAGGCAGGAAAAATCCTATTCCACCACAGGAGGATCCCCTTCACCACCTGAGGCTTTGGTCCCGAGGGATTGTTCGGTGATTTCAAGCCCATCCATGCCAGAGCGAGAGGGCGGAGCGGGCAAGTCGTCCTGGAGGAACTCGCCAAATGCAAGATCCTCAGGCTCGGCCTCAAGATCATCATACGGGGGCCCAACTCCAATACTGAGGTCAAGATCCTCAATAGTTGGGATCTGCCTTTCCTCTTCAGGCTTTTGAAGTTCCTCTATGCATTCCCTCCAGCCCTGCTCATAGCGGTACTTGCAGGTCAGCATAAAATGGGAGATCATCTGTTTACCACCCTTGTGGCACATCTCTACCCGAGACCTCTCCATGCCTAATGCATTCTCGATCTCGACCTTCTCCTCAAGCAACTGCAGCCCCGAAGTCTTTAACTTCTTGACTTCTTCGGTCAGGGCCTGCACTTGGAGAGTTAGAGCCTCCCGAGCTTGTACTTCCCGGTTAGCTATCTGCTCAACCTCCTGAGCCTTTCCCTCGAGCTCTGAGATCGTCCCCTTGGCCGATGCAAGCCCTTCTTCAGCCGCAACGACCCTGTATGTCAGGGACTGTATCTTATCATTGGCCTTCTTGACATGCTCCAGGGCCTTGGCACATCCAGCCTTGTGGACTTGAACGTCCCGATTCAGGGCAGTAATGACCCGGGCATCGTCCTCAAGCTTGCAGTTGTACACCTGAGTAGCGTGAAGCATCTGAAAAGAAAATAATGTTACCATAAAGGAATGTTAGCACGAAGACAAGGGGCGGAATAAAAGCGAAGTACAAAATGAATAAAAAAGTCATTACCCTCATCGCAAGCTCGGGACCGTTTAAGGCTTGGCTCATCCTGTCGTACCGACCCATAGCCAACCTATCGGCTGGGGTCCACACCCCTAGGGCCATCTCCCGCAGAGCTTCTGAGTTCCCAATCGTCTGGTCCCCCACAGATAGATATGGATCACCCTTCCTAGTATCAAGCTTGAACCGGGGACTGTGGGGAGCCTTTCTCCCACTCTCGGCAGCTTTCTCTATCTCCCTATTATCTTGTTTCCTGACATTTTTGGAAATGGCAGTACGGAGCCTGGAAGGTCGAGATTGACCCTGATCCTCGTCATCAGAGCCTAAGTCCTGGGTATCCAACACTGAGGCAGGAACACCCGATGCTATATTTTGGCTAGAGCCGGGCCTGATTGAAAGGTCGGTCCGGGACGGGTTCTGATCCAAACTTGCTGAGCTCGGGACCAGTGCACGCTCACCCTCGACCTCGACCTCGACTCCATCCAATGTGCCCGTTTGAGGTTCATGGGAAGGCGGGGGCGGGGGTGTGACCGGAGGAGGAGGCGGGGGCGTGCCGGCAGGGCCTCCAGTCACTCCAGCTGGTTGACTGTTGGCAGGATTCCCTGGGACTGGAGGGACATCAACCCCACAGATAAATGAGGTAGAGCCAGTGTCGGTCTTTCTGGCCCTCTTGATCGATAGTTTGGGCATGACGATCGCTTTCCTCTTCTGTTGGCTCCCAGACATTTTTCTCTTAAGTTTTTTCGCTCCCGATTTAGTCGATGTAGAACCCGAGGCTATCATCGGTGCGGATTCTCCCGATGCAAGCTCCTGCAATACAGATCTGGTCAGGCAATTCTGGCTATCCCTCAAATCCTGACTCCATACTCTGGCTCGCAACATTTCAAATCGGGATCTTATGTACCCGACCTCCCTTTTTTCCTGAGGAGCCTGCAGGAAACCCATAACTAGCATACCCAACTTATCGTTGCACAGTTCGTAGTGGCAAGAGGCTCCTGTATGAAAACTCTTAAACTCGGGAAGTCGGGTTGGCTAGAAAACATGGTTGACAGGTATGTTCATAGTTATCGCACAACTTCCTCTTGACATATGAGGTTAGGTTGTACCGACCCCTATTATCCTTCTGCTCTTGAAGTTTATACGAAAACAGAAGCTCGGCCAAACCTAAGTCTAGGTTCAACTCCTTATTGATCAATAAAATCATGGCCAGGATCCTATAAAAGTTAGGACCGACTTGAAGGGGGGCCAGACCCAAAGTCGCCAGTGCCAGAAGGAAGAAGAGATGAATGGGAAACTTCAGTATGGAAAGGTGGAATGACGAAAGTAATATCTCTCCGTCCTTTAGCCCCTGACCAATTCTAAAGTCTGCGTCCCGAGGGTAATGCCTAACCTTAACCCCTTCAGGAATCCCGAGGCTCTTAAGTTGATCATCTATCCTGTATTTGGCTGGGAGAGGATCAGTACAGAAATTCTCCTCTTCCTCAGCATCCTCAGGCTGATTCATCCCAACATCACCCTCTATGACTCGGCCCCCTGCGTTCTGGGTAACCTCTGGAGGACTAGACCTAACTACTCGGGTAATCTCAACAGACGGGGTGCTAACTGAGATCTCGAGATCAGTAACGGTCAGATCGGTGTCTGTCAGTTGCAAGTCGCTAACCGACCTAGTGTCATCACTCCCAGACATATTTGACGAAAGGTAGAAGAGTGAGAAGAATGACTTACAAAAAGATAAAGAAGATTCAAGCAGTTTCCCCTTTCTGTTGTTCTCCGGTGAGTAATTTGCAGAATCCGGCGACTTTACCAACGGGCAGAGAAGGGTGCTTCCGGTCAAAACTTTGCAGCAGGACTCGAATCTCCCCACACAATAGGATAATCGACCAGGGTCACTGGAATTTTCCGAAATCAGTGAAATGAACAGATTTGGGAGTGGATTTGAGGTTGCATGAAGGGTTGGAGAATACGACAGAAAGAGGATGCTGAAAGGAAGAACGATTTGAAATTTTTTGGAAGTATTGCAAGTATGGCGTGTGAGAAGGATATGCAGATTATATAGACTTGACGTTTCATCTACCCGGGTCAGGGTACCGGACCAACATGACCCGGCCCATTTCACGCGTATCAATGCCATCTCAGTGGCAGATTCAAAATTGTATTGATTGCGACGGCTGCAGCATTCAATGCGCCCCCGCATCATCCGGCACGCGTCCCGTAGCCACTTCGAGGGCTTTTTGATGGGCCTTAAGATTCTTTCACCTAATGGGCCTGATAAAAAGGTCCATAAGCTAAAAGAGGGCCTGTGTACATGAAGGTTTTCCCGACCCATATAAAAAAGGATCCCGACCATACCGATTATGGGAAGCCCGAGATAATGATCCTGGAGAATGGCCCAGATCCTGTACCCACATCATAACCCGACCAAGACGTCATCCTTGAGGTCCGTCCCGAGACTCCATCTTGTAACCCGACCCGAAGAACATACTTGAAGCAACTCGAAGATTCTAGAATAGGTTTGTAGCTCAAGATAATGTCATAAATTAGGCATAAAACAACTGACGTGTAAAGTAAGGACAAAAGTCCAAAATAGGAAATGTTGCCCTAATGGGCCAAAAGCCCATAAGGAAAATGTATATAATCCATTGAAGAAGTAATGAGAAAGGATCTTTTTTATGTTGTGCAAATTTTGTATCTACAGGCTCATTTATTAAACGAGTCGAGTTCAAGCATCCATCGTGAACATGTTCACAAATATACTTGCGAACATGCTTGTAATCAATGCTTGAAATCATGTTCGCGAACATGCTCATAATTATTGATTCATTAGATAAAATAAAATGTTAAAAAAGAAATATTAGTCTTCACATTATTCCAAAAAGTCATAAACTACTTTTCCTTCTTTTGAGTATTGGTTTTTGGAATTATGCTCCTTTTCCCCCTTTTGAGATTTTAGCTTTTTTTTGTGCTCCATCACCAAGTTAAACTCAAACCCGAACATCAAAGATTCCTCTCATACGGTCATAATATCTTATTTTACATTAAATAATTATCAAACTAAATCATACTATTGGGAATTTTATCAATTCCACTCAACTGAATTAAATTAAACTGCTTTAGATTGTGGATTTATTCAATTTCACTCAATTTCATTACTTTGAATTGGGAATTTTGTCAATTGAACTTAATTTCACTCAATTTTACTATTTTGAATTGAGAATTTTATCACTTTCACTCAATTTAATTCAATTAAACTACATTCAATCTGATATTTACTCAATTGAACTCAATTTCACTACTTTGAATTGAGAAATTTTTAATTACACTCAATTGAACTCAATTAAAATACTTTGAATTGGAGATTTAGTCAATTTCACTCAATTGAAGTCAATTTCATTACATTGAACTAGGGATTTTGTCAATTAAACTTACTTTCATTCAATTTCACTATTTTGAATTGGGAATTTTATCAATTCCACTCAATTGAACTCAACTAAACTACTTAAAATTGAGGATTTACTAAATTTCACTAGTTGAAGTCAATTTCACTCAATATAAACCAATTTCAATACTTTGAATTGTGGATTTACTCAATTGAACTTAATTTAATCAATTAGACTAATTTGAATTGAGGATTTTATCAATTCCACTCAATTGAACTCATTTAATGCATTCTATTTTTCAAATCAAAATATGATTTTAGTTCAATTAATTATAAAAGTGTGAATCCTTTATATTATATTTTAAAATTTAAAAATATATTTTTAAACAAAAAAATAATTAACAATTTATTTTATAATAAATTTATTATTCACAAATATTTTTTTGGGTTGGGAATTTGCTCTTTAAAATTTACACACATTGGTTTACAAAATTGACAAATTAACTTTGCTCTTTGATTTATTTAGGTTGCCAATTTTGTTTAACTTCTCTTTTGGTTTTCTTTGAGTTTGTAATTATCAATCAAGACTTTTTTTTTTTACCATCTTCAAACCTTATTCATTTTTCTCTTTTGCAAGAAATTTAATTTTGGAACAATAAAAAGTATGATTATATATATATATATGTATATATATATTTTAGAAATTGTGACTATATAACTTTTTATAACAAATTATTAAAAAAAATTATAATATTAGAAAAAAATTTGTATTTGCTACGGACAAATTTCGTAGCAAATAATAATTTTTACCACAAAATTTGATTTTTGTAATTAATCTTCTTCTATTTTCTACGAAATAATTTCGTAGCAAATAATTATGTTTACTACGAAATTGAATATTCGTGGTAAAAAGGAATTCAAAATCACTCTATTATTTTGAAAATCCCCCTTATTTTTACCTCTATGCATAAATTATATATATATTATATATATATATATATATATATATTATTTTCTATAATATAGATGCCAAATGAAAATATTTCTTTTTGGTAAATAAATGAATTTAAGAAACCAAGGAGAATACAGAAAATAAGAGGGGGGAAAAGCAAAGCCCCAAAACATAAATAAATACATAAAATTAATGCTCACCTAACCTATCCCAACTTAGGTCAAACACGCCCAATTCATTTACAATCATATCAACTCACTTAAACCCCAGCCTTTGTACTAAATCGCCTTTGAATCCATTCATCATCCATCATCCATCATCCAATACCCAATCTTCAAGATCATGGTGGCTCTTATGGCACTCCAGGCTTCAATCCGTTCAACACGAACATCTACATCATCGGCCAACATGGTTATCCAACAACATTTACTTTTTCTCACCTCTGTTAAGGTAATGTGGTGGTGGTGGTTAAAATGGTGGTGTTTCTATTATATGAACACATCTAGGGTTATGGTTTCCTCCATCAATCGGCACCGAACATTTAGGGGTAGGATTTCATCCATCACTTAGGAGATCGGAGAGGAAGGTCCACGACGTGATGGACGGTGCCCGAAAGGGAGCTCAATGACGCGCCGTCTTCCTCGCGAAGTATTGCAGCGACCACCACAGTCCATCTAGGTCACCGGATCTCGCTTCCATATGTACCATGACGATGACCTCTACCAAGCCGTCGAGGATCAACAAGGCTTGTAAGTTTCATCCCTTTTCTTGGTCCGTGTCACTCGATTGTTTGGCAAAAAGAGAGGATCAATTGGTGAGGAAATAGAGAAATGAAGAAGACAATGGTGTTGATTTGGGAATCGAAGCTTCCTTTGGAGAAAATGTCTTGTTATCAAGCTCAAGCTCGAGTTCATGTTTGAGCTCAGCTGGTCGAGCTAATGAGCCGAGCTCAGTTTATTATTTTAGGTTCGAGTCGAGCTCAAGCCAAACTCGAACAAAATATTACTCGGCTCGGCTCGGCTCATTTACAGCCTTACAGTAGCATAGCAACCCTGAAAATCACAAGATCCATATGGTAAATTGATAGAAATACATCTCACGGAAACCTCACATTCAGCTATGGTGGTCGTGATTGAGGGAGGGGATAGGGAAGGTTCAAGTGGTTAGGGGCGAAGAAGGGGTTTGGGCTTGGTTCGAAGAATGATGATAGGAGATTCCATTCATTGGCAATTGTCTTGGCAAGATGGCATTTCCATTTAGCCACAGAGAAAAGACTCAGTCTAACTGATATAATGATTGCTTTGAAGGTCATAATGGAGGTAAACTTTTGTTCCTGAGAATTCTGTTGTTGTGTTCTTTCCATATGTGGTAGACGAAACTAGCAAACGATAATTTCCAAATAGTTATTCTACTAATTTTAAGCTTTCCCTTCCAATGATTAGGTGCCCAAAGGATAAAGTCACTCCAATTGTTAGGATTAGTGTAGAATCCACATTTTCCTGGATGCCTTCCCAAACGAATTTAGAATAAGGGCATTTATGGAAGAGGTGGTTGTGCGATTCTGCAACTTGAAGGCATAAGATGTAGACATTAAGGTGCATAGTGTATAGTAGGGTTTGTTTGTCTCTAGTTTTTAGCTTTCCTTTAATGACAAGCCATAGGCAAAAAGAGTGCTTAGGTACTCTGTTATTAAACCAAACTAGTTGATGCCATAACACATGGGGCAGGGAGGGGGAGATGGTAAGTAAAGTGTGCTTGGCAGTAAATAAATTTTTTGGTGTCCAGTGAATGGTGTCATTAATGGTTGTGTTTGGGTAAGGGATAGTAGTAATGTTAACAAAGGGGGCTAAAAGGTTTGTAAGGTTTCTGGGCCAGGACCAACTACCATTAGCTAGGAATGAGGAGACCTTTGCATACTTGTTGAGCTGCCATCTATGATTGTGAGAAAATTCAGCAACTAGATTGTAGATAGGTCCATATGGGAGCCCATTATCAAAAAGAATCATTATAGATTTCACATTCTGAATATTGTGCCTGATTAGGGGTTGAGCCAGATGCCTATGTTGGAGAAGCTTTTTCCAAAACCATGATCCATTCTGAGGTATCTCTATTTCTCATAAGCTCTCTCTTGATTAGATTCTTGTAAGCCCAATCCTGCCATATGTTGTCTTTGTTTATAGAGCAGAGAGTCCGAATATGTTAAGATTGAAGCCCTATTCCACAACTTGATATCTTGAATTCCCAGTCCTCCTGCAATCTTTGGAGTGCAGACATGAGCCCATCTTACGTTGGCTTTGAACCTTGACATTGAGGGCCCAGACCATAGAAAACTTTATAATGCATTGTTAATTTTCTTGCATACGTTACTGGGCAAAATCACGATGTTGGTGTAGTAGATATGAATACTGAATGAGGTGGCTTAAATTATCTTCGATTTCCCAGCAAATGAGAGGGCTCTAGAGGTCCAATTTAAGACTTTAGAGATGATTCTGTCCACAAGGCATTTACAATCCCTAACTAAAATATTTTTAGACAGAAGTGGGCTATGGATGCCACAAATGATCACTTGGCTTTTGCTGGGGTTAGGGCTAAGCCTAGAGAGGAGGGAAAATGAGTCAACAACTTTTTTAATCAAGGCAAAAAAGTGCACATCCCCATGAAAGAACATGAGAATATCATGTCACTCCCCGATATTTTGAGAATTCCGAAACCGAAGTCCGAAACATCAGGGAGTGAATGAAAGTCCGAGATGAAACTAAAACCAAAGCGAAAGTAATTTCAAAGAATGATAGGAACACAAGTTGAAGCAACGAGCCATACTAAATTAATGAAAATGGTTTTAAGAAAAACATTTCTTGAATTGGAGATTTTCATCTTCAAACACTTAAATGATATAGAAGATTACAAAGAAAATTCACAGTTTGGAATCTCTTGCTTTCAAACACACCAAAGTAATTTACTAACATTAAGAAATGAAAGTTAATAAAGTCCGAAAATGTCCCGTTTTATGCCCATTATGAAATACCCTTCTTTAAATCCATTATAGGTGTAAAATAGTCATTTTATACTTAAAAGGGGTCATAAGAATCATCGGGGTCGAAATGGGAGTGAAAAGGATGAAGCGATACTTTGAACGAATCATTATAACGTTATATATTCGCCCAAGAGTAAAATTGTCATTTAAATGGTAAAATGGTAATTTCAAAGTGTAAGTATTTAAATTAGACTTAGGTGAGCCATAGGAACAAACGGAACCAAATTCGGAACAATGAGGTGAAAGATACAAAGTTTTGAAGTTTGGACATCGTGACGCGATACGGAGTCAACACGACTGCATTTGGGCGCCCCAGCCTGCACTAGCAAGGGCGCAGATAGCCTGCAATGGGCGTAGCTGAGCCCTTTGCTTATACCTGGCTGCTGTCGGGGGTGGTTTTTTTATTGGAAATGCTTTCAAACATCAACTACAATGAATAGACATATAATTGGTTGCAATTTCTTGACAAGATCTTAGAGAGAAAATGTAATGACCGGGTTTATTTAAATAATTTTTTTTTCTTCGGTTATAAATTTTTTTTTATCTTGTACATTATGTGGCATTGCATGTGTTTTTGTGCATTAAGGATTGTATGATTTGAATTTTTGGGTTCATTCCTATGTTTTGTAAAATTTTCATTTTTGTTGTTGATCGGGTAGTTTCGATATTTTAATTAAATGTGGGGGTTACTTTTGAGTTTGATAAAGATGAGGGTAACTTTTGCAATATATTCATTATGTGTAAATGTGTAACCAAATTCCACATGTTTATTTTTATTTTTATCTTTAACTTTCCAAAAACATATTCCTCCATCATTTAAAGGTGCAATCATACATCTATTATATTGACACCACTTTATGACATTATTGATGAAAGTTTTCAGCCATTATATTGATGTGTTGAGGTTAGCTTTTGCATATTCTCAACAATCAAGCAAAACCATTTTTTCCAACATTCTCTATTTTTCTCCTATCTTCTTGTCTCTACATTTTGGGCATCTTAGAGTGGGGATTCAATTTTGTGCTCAACTAGGAAGTTGTTCTACGTGTTCCGATCTTCGGTTTAATACCAATTACGGTATGTGATCTATATTATTTAATTTCATTTGATTTTTCAAAAATTCCAGATTGCTAGTTTACATGTTTAGTGAAAATCAAGGCTTTAGATCTCTAATTTATAATATATGTACGGATCAAAATTAGTTTATGAAAATTTTACAGATCATATATAGGTATGTGATTATATGTTCCTGAAAATTTCAGAATTTATAGATAAGTAGAGAGTTAATTAAAAATCTAGGAAAAACATGTTATTCGGATATTGTTGTTGCTGCAGACCGTTTTTTTTTACTCGGTTTGAGAAATTTATAGACCATGTTAAATTATTTATAAATTTTTGAAACTTTTACAGTATGCTTTTGTATATGTCTATTATCATCTCTCAAAATTTCAGATCATTTAGATAAATATTTAATTTTCTAATAATCACGGAAGTAGGCTGTCCAGTGATATTTTACTGCTTGCTGATCCAATTTCGGTTTCGGTTTAGCCAATTGTTTCATATGGTTTCGTATTCTTATAAATCTTGAAACTTTTATTATAAAAGTTTGTATATGTCTAGGAAATATTTATTAAAGATCAAGAATTTTAAGTTAATTTATACTGGTAAGAAAAATTGTTGAGTAGTAACTGTTCAGTTTCAATTGTAGTTTAAAACCGGAACTTGTGTTACCAATTTGAGCTATCTATAATTCTAATTTTGTACTTATAATTTTATCACCTGATCTTGAGTGTATATGATGTAAATCTGGAGATTTTGGTAGTCATATAATTCATGGATAGGTTTGTAAAAATCTTGGAGTAAAGGGTGTTCAGTTTTCGGAACTGTAAGGAAAGCTGTCTTTTATAATTATTTTGGACCACTGTCCTTTGATTAAAACTTATGAAAATTTTACAGTAGATTTATGTAGAAGTTTGGAGTGTATCCTGTAAATTTCATATTTTTATCAAACCTGTAGATTTTTCTAAAAATCATAGATTACCTGCTGTCCGTTTTACGGTAGTATTCGAAACCGAACTTTTTGATTCTTAATTAAGTAGCTAAATTTTGTCTATTAATCCCGATTATTTTTGAGTAGATATTTATATATATCAGAATGTTTATTGACAAATCTTATTATAAAAATAAATATGGTTATGTATATAAAAATTATTCAATATGTGTTAATTGGTTTCGACCATAACAGGGTACAAATGAAGGCGTGAAGGGAGAACCGTTCGTTTCTTCATTCTCTACACAACCATATTGTTTTGATTGTAGTTATTTTACTGGATATTTTATCAAGTTTGAGGTAGGGATTTATTGGGGTATCGTGTGAGTTTAAGAATCTTCATTTATGCATTTTAATGTTTATATATAGATTCATCATCATATTGTGCTATTTTTTACATAAGTTGTGAAATTGCATTAATGTGTTTAAATGCATTAATTCATGCCATGCTAGAATTTTTATTAGGTGGATCATGGAGTGTGGATATATTTATTACTTATGTGCGCATGTGAATGACATTTATGAATTGTGAATTGTGAATGGTGGATTGGTTGTTGATTTTGGGAAATGGTCGTGTGGTGTGAGCAATGGGGGGGCGAAGGAGCTCCCGGGGTGCAAGTCCTCGAATTATCGCGCGATTGGTTGACGTCACCGTAGGGTTAGTAGCCCCAAGACGGCTAGACAGATGAACAGGTAGTTCATGTCCTAGGGTTTGTTTCACGACATAATTTTCCCATTTGATGATTTTGAATTTGATGTTATTTCGGTTGTGATAGTTGGATTTGAGTTCATATTGAGAGTATTGGTTTTAATTTCGTGATTATAGAACGTTTAAATTATCTTGATGATATTATTTAAATTGTTCTACATGAGTTTATATTGTGATTCCTTATGCATTTATATCTTGACATTGGACTAGGATAGAGACTTGACCCTATACGTATTCATTAATTTACATACTTGCGGAATCTTACGCTTCATGATTTTTCTCTACTGGGCCGTTTGTGCTCACCCCTTAACATTTTTCAGGAAAAGAACCATTGGTGGATGATGCGTGAGCTATTGGAAATTTATGGAATTTGAACCTATAATAATTACATCTTTATGTAATAATGGAGATTGCGTGCTTATTATGATTTGTATTTTTTTTGGCTTTGGACTAGTGTGTTCGTGTTGTAATTTGATTTGATTTCGGAATTCGTATGTGATTTTATTATTTCTATTTCGCTTCCGCGCTAGTCAATTATAAAACAATGTCGGTTGACCAGTTTGACCATTTGGTATTTTTATGAATTTTAATTAAATTGAAGTCATTATCCGGATTTTTGGATTCGGGGCGTGACAGAAAATGGAAGAAAAAGGCTTGGTAAATGACCGAAACATGAAATTTCAATAAGAACAATTTCTGAATTTAAGCTCCTTTGGGGCGAACTGAGATCCGAACATTTCCTAAATTTTAAATAATACAATTACGAGCCTCCAAGATCTCAAATAAATAATTTCCATATTCCAAATCAATAACCAATAATTATACCACGAATTTAAAGCCATCTTTTAAAGACAAGTGAAATCAAAGATATCTAAAATACAAGTGAAATTCTCCAATATGCTATAAAGTTTACGCACCCGTGCCTTAGCTCTTATAAAATTAAATCATCCCGCGCTTAAGAGCTACATTAAAGAGGGTACAAATTCAAGCTCAGACTAGCATACTTGCCTCAAAATCATCAAGTATGTGATACATATGATTTTTTCAAAATGTCTGGTGTAGATGCAGTTTTTTGCACACACTCAAGAATAATCTTTATTGAGGCTCTAAGGCCATATTTATACATGAGACGATGGGTTTCCTAACCGATCATGATTAGGATACAATCCCTTTATTCTAGGGATTTGACTTCCTTTTACAATTTCAATTCCTTAGCTAACCAAATCCTTGACTTCGGTCCCAAGTTAGGATAACTTGTGGGATTAGTTGAATTGGGCCTGAATTCTGACTATTTACGGGCCCTGGATCAACTTGCCTCATGGGTAATTGTCTTTTGGGCCTTCTCTTTGACGGGCCAGGAATTTTGGCCATTACACTAGCCCCTTTGGGTCTGACCCAATGCTTCGTGGGCCTAATCCAAAATATTAGGTTTAGACAATTTCCCTTTCGTTTCAATATATATATGCATATACATATGCATCGTGGGCTGGCTTTCTATCTTCACCACAATCATAACCCAGCTTACATGTGGGTTTTAAATTCAAAACGACAGTTTGATTCCCTTGGTCATCACACCTGTTCGTCTTGAAAAGTCGCAATGTCTTTTTATCCCATTTAATGCACTGGTTGGACACACCTCTCTATCTCTATAAATACCCACTTTCATCTACCATTTGGACTCTTCATTATTACAGGAATTTGTTGAGTATAAGTCTTTGCATTCTTGCTCCCTGTAATTTTTCGCTTTGCCTTTTCCGATTATCTTTTTCGGCAATCTATTTTTGTTTCTGTAAGTGTTTCCTTATTTTATTTCAGAGTTCTCTCTTCTTTTGCACAATGTCTGAATCTCGTGCTAGCTCCGCTAGTGAGGAAATAACCCATTTGTCTCGTGGTGAGTCTGTCGAGAGTCATACCAAGGAAATCCCTCTCTTCCCTCAAGAGGGCGAACACGCCGACGACATCGAAGAGCTTCTCCCATACAATCCTGATAGACTTCTAGCCAATCTTCGCAAAACCCCAAACATCAAATCTCTTAGAAAACTGGTCAAACCTTCTTCTGATGTGAAGTTTGAGGCCTACAGCCTTGAATTATATTTTACCCAGGGTGAGGGTGTTGGTCCTCACAACCTTCTTATGTCCTATAACCAAGTGAAATTGGTTAGGTTTCCTCTTCACCCCCTCTTTCACTTCATATTTTTCACTTTGGGGTTATCCCCTTTGCAAGTTAACCCCAATTTTTTTCAAATTGTTTCCATCTTAATTCTAGCAAACCGCGACTATGGATTGCATCTGGGATTTGATGACCTCCTTTTGTGCTATCAGGTTCTGGAGATCTCTAATTGCTTAGGAAGGTTCATGCTTTACCCTTTTAAAGACAGACACATTTGTGAGGAAAAAAATGATGGTGGTCCTTATCAAAGGTCCCTGGTTTTTTCCTCACTCTGCCTCATTTCTTATCCTTAGTGTTTTCGGTCTTGGTAAATTTAGCCCTTATAAGCTTCTTCATGGACACTCAGTTTCCTGTATGTGCCATGACTATGACCTTCATAGGGCTGAATATATTTATGAGTATTTTGACGTTAGTAGCAAAAGGTCTTCTTTTAGTAATGTTTACAAAAGGGTCAAGCTTTTGAGGTGTAAACTTTGGTCTGAGCATCTTGACTGTACTGACCTTTTGACTTCTGGTAATTTGCAGGACATTTCCAGACTAGGAGCCTCTGTAGATATGTTTCGCTTACCCGCCCTAAGCTTTTTGATCCCAATCCAGAGGGTACCCCTAATCCTGTTACTGAGGGGACCTCTTCTCGAGTCATAACTGCAGCTCTAGTGTCTAGGACTACTGTAGTGTCTGGGTCTATTGCAGATGCTTGGTCTATTACTGTCCAGCCCCCTGCCCTAGCCTACTCTCTCCCATACTCGTCTTTCTACTTAAGAGAGGTCCTCTAAGAGGCAAAAATTGAATGGAAAAACTGGAGAGGATGGGGGGACGCCTCTCTCCCCACTACTATGGCTACAATGACTGATAGGCCTAAGTCCTTCTAGAGTAGGGAGGACTTGGATGCCCTCAAAGCCCTTGATGGTCCCGAGTTTCTAGACAGGGTGATGGGTATGATGATGAGGGTACATTTTTCCTGTGTGTTTGTTTTTATCTTGTTTTGCTCCCTCCCCTGCTTTTCTTTTTCCTTTCTTGATTGAGCATTACGTTTTGTTTTAGTGCTCTGACCATTTATTCCTTGTGTTTTTCACAGGCCTTTTATACTGTGGGGCCTTTGTGCTATACTCGCCAGACCCATGCTGATGAACTGACCCATCAAACTGGTGAATTAACACACCTCAAAGTCGCCCTGGCCTTGGTAGATGGGAGGGAGACCCTTTTGGTCAAGGAGGTTACTTCTTTGATTTGAAGGAGGATAATGTTGTTTTAAAAGAGAGCAAGGCTAAGGCGAATACTGAGATTGAAGATCTTCAGTATCGCCTGTCCCTCACTCATTCTGAGCTGGAGATGTGCCGCCAAGGGGGTTGGCCATGCACTCGTGCTATGAGATCTTCAACAATTGCGTTGCTGGCCAATTCTGACGCAATGGTTTTGAAACTGCTCTGAAGGAGCCTGCGCAGAAAAAGCCTGCAAACCCTGAGGCCATGGATGTGCATCTTGGTGTAAAGGCTCCCTATGATGCTCTAGACCCAAGTCCAGCTAAGGAGCTCTTCTCCAAGTTCCTTACTGGAACGCCCCTGTTGACCTTTAGGGCTTAGAGGCTCTAGCCTCTCCTCCTTCTTGAAGTGTAAGGGATGTTGATAGGGCCACAATATATATCTTGTTCTCGTCTTGAGTTGCAATGTATCTCATTCGTGGCACTATCATCTCCCTTATTTGGAGTAATCTCCCCTATTTCTTTTAGTTTTGTTCATCAGACCTATCTCTAGATATTTGTAGCGCCTTTGGCGAAATTTTGTAACTGCCCCTGGAATTTTGTTGCCGATTGGGCAAATATACATATTTTATTTTAATGAAAATTTTTATTTATTTTGTTTAATTTATTCTAAATCTACCAAAGTTTGTATGTCTTAACTGATATTTATTTCATCAGTATATGTATGCCTCTGGCATACATGCTTTTGGTTGATTTAACTATAGGAATAAAAGTTTCCTTGAGTTGGCTCAGGCGTGTGCCTCTGATTTTTTATAACTTAGGAATAAATTCATATTTTGAATGGGCCAGGCATATGCCTCTGCCATTTTTATAATTTGGGAATAAATTCCTCTTTTCAATGGGCCAGGCATATACCTCTGCCATTTTTATAATTTGGAAATAAATTCCTCTTTTGAATGGGTCAGACATATACCTCTACCATTTTTATAACTCAAAGAATAAATTCCTCTTTTGAATCAATCAGGCATATGGCTCTCGCCATTTTTATAATTTGGAAATAAATTCCTCTTTTGAATGGGTCAAGCATATACCTCTACCATTTTTATAACTTAAAGAATAAATTCCTCTTTTCAATGGGCCAAACATATGCCTCTGCCATTTTTATAATTTGGGAATAAATTCTTCTTTTGAATGGGTCAGGCATATGCCTCTACCATTTTCATAACTTAAGGAATAAATTCCTCTTTTGAATCGGCCAAGCATACGCCTCTACCATTTTTATAATAAAATACTTGTTAATTATTTGCTAAAATATGTATTTTGAGAAGATGAACACTCAGGCTCCAACCTCTTTTATTCATTGAATCAAAATAAATAAATAATAAACAATGTGGGCATGAATTGCATCTGCCAAATTTGAAGAACTGGGAATCTAACTAAGGATAGTACCTCTTCAATTTGGAGGCATTTTGGGAATTTGGTTCCATGCGCCCATTAAAGTTCCTTAGTCGGTAAGCCCCTTTGCCTATGATTTCCATCACAGTATAAGGTTCTTCCCAAGTTATAATCTTCTTTCTAAGGATCATGTCGCCTACTTGGAATTCATGTCTCTTTACTCTCTGGTTGTAGATTCTTCTTATCCTTTGATGATACTTAGCCAATCTGGTAGTTGCCTTATCATGCTTTTCTTCTAGAGTATCGAGAGCATGTGTTAGATTCTCATTGTTTTGACCCTCCTGGTAATTTTCGCTTATGATGGTTGGGACCACATTTTCTATTGGGATCAAAGCTTCGGCTCCATATGTCATGGAGAATGGAGTTTCTCTGGTAGGAAATCTTGGTGTAGTTCTGTATGTCCACAAGACTTCAGGTAGCTTGTCCGGCTATAGCCCTTTGGCGTCTTCCAGTTTCTTCTTGAGGTTGTCCAGAATAGTCCTGTTTGTTCTTTCAGCCTGAGTATTTCCTTGTGGGTATCCAACTGAAGAAGTTTTGAGTTGTATACCATGATGCTCGCAGAAGGCCCTAGTCCACTTATTGTCTAAGTTCATGCCATTATCTATCATTATGACCCTGGGCCCCCCAAAACGACATATGATATGTGTCCAAATGAACTTTATTACATGTTTGTGACCGATCTTTGAGTATGATTCTGCCTCTACCCATTTGGTAAAGTAATCCGTAGCTATCAACACCAATTTCACCTCCCTTAGTGCTTGTGGAAGTGGTCCTCCAATATCAATCTCCCATTGTGCAAAAGGGTGTGGGTTGAATTAGGATTAAGAAGCTCTGTTAGGGGATGAATGTTGTCTCCGTGGATCTGACACTTGTGACATCTTCTAACAAAATTCTATGTGTCCTGGGAGAGGTAGGTCCAAAAGTAGCCTTAGTTTAGTACTTTGTGAGCAAGTGACCTTCCTTCTGAGTGGTTTCCACATGTTCCTTCATGTATTTCTTTCATAATGGCTCTGGCCCCAGAAGGGGTGAGACATTTGAGGTATGGCCCTCCAAAGGATTTACGGTATAAATTCCCGTTAATAAAAGAATACTTGGTAGACTTCATGCGGATTTTCCTTGCCTCGGGCTTGCTTTTGGGCAGAGTCCCATCTCTTAAATAAGATACGATTAGATCCATCCAGCTGGGCTCCCATGGAATTATGCAGACACTCCTTGGTTATTCCGTACTAGGGAATTCTAGGTAGTCTATCGGTGCTACATTCGCCAGGTCTTATGTGTTGGATGACGCCATGTTGGCCAATCTGTATGCCCCTTCATTCCTTTCTCATGGAACTTATTATAGGGTGAATTGATCAAAGTTACTGAACTTTGTATGAGTTAGGGCTCTGTATGGTTCCAACTTCTCCCCGGCTTCGTATTCCCCATTGACCTGTTTAACCACAAATTGGGAATCGCCATATATTTTGAGGCGCTTTACTTGAAGACTCTGGCATAGTTTGAGTCCTGCTAGTAATGTTTCGTACTCGACTTCGTTATTGGAGGCTGGGAATTCTAATCATACCGACTGGTGTATTTTTGTACCATCTGGCGTTATGACTTCCAGAGCTAGACCAACCCCTGCGATTCCAACTGATCCGTCAATGAATAGACTCCATTCTAGCTCTTTTAATTCTGAATGCTCGAACTCTAGTTCCGCCTTTAAAAGGAAATCAACTAGGGCCTGTCCTTTGATAGCGGTTCTAAGGACGTATGTAATGTCAAAAGCTCCCAACTCTATTGCCCATCTGGTGATTCTACCGGTCAGGTCAGGCTTGGACATTATTACCCTGATGGGAAATGACGTAGGGACAACGATCGGGTACGTTTCAAAATAATGTCTGAGCCTTCTTTTGGCATTGGCTAATGATATGATCACTCATTCAGTGGCAGTGTACCTTGTCTCTGGGCCTGTGAGTGACTTACTGGTGTAGAGGATGGGGGCTTGGCAAGTTTTCTCTTTTTTGACCAGTGTTGCACTTGTTGATAAAGTAAAAATTATTAGGTATAGATGTAACCTCTCTCCTGGCTTTGGGGAGATCAACACGAGATGGCTTACAAGATACTCTTTTAATTTCTGGAGTGCACGGGTTTGCTTTAGTCCTCTAGTACTACTTTTTCCTGCTTTAATGGCCTGAAAGAATGGCTTGCACTTGTCTGTGAGCCTGGAGATGAATCTGCTTAGCGCCGCTACTCTTCTAGTGAGGGTCTGGATTTCCTTCTATGTCCTCTGCTCTTCTGTGTGTATCAGAGCTTTGACCTGAGCGAGAATTGCCTCAATTCAATTCTGTTCACAATATGACCCAATAACTGTCCGGATGAAACTCCGAATGAGCATTTGGAGGGATTGAGCCTCATTCCGTAGAGTCTAACTACTTTGAATACGTCCCTTAGGTGTTTAAGGTGATCTCATTTCCTTTTGCTTTTAACCATGGTGCCATCGATATATGCCTCTACTGTATGGCTCATCAGGTGACCAAAGATCCTCTTTACAAGCCTTTGGTAAGTAGCACCTGCATTTTTCAATCCAAAAGGCATTACTTTATAACAAAATATACCTTCTTCTGTGATAAAGGATGTTTTTTCTCATATGCTGCATTCATGGGAATCTAGTTGTACCCAGAGTACGCATCTAGGAATGAGAATCTTTCATAGCCTGTTGTAGCGTCCACCATTTGGTCAATTTTTGGCAGAGGGAAACAATCTCTCAGGCAACCCTTATTTAAATTGGTGAAGTCGATACAGACTCTCCATTTCCCGTTTTTCTTCTTAACAATAATTACATTAGAGAGCCAGGTGGGATATTTGACTTCCCTGGTAAACCCGACCTCTAATAACTTTTTCACCTCCTCGGCTATGATATGATTCCTTTCTACCCCAAAGCGCCCCTGCCTCTGCTTAATGGGTTTGGCCTTAGGGTCAACATTTAGGTTGTGCTGTGCAACTGATGGATCTATGCCTGGCATATCCAAGTGTGACCAGACGAATATGTCTATGTTGTCCTGTAATAACTTTATCAGGTCTACTTTCTCAACGGTTGTCAGGGATGACCCGATGAACGTAGTTCTGCCATCGCCAGTGGGACTGATATCCACCTCTTGGAGCGGATCTGTCGTTACCTGAGTCTCTCGACCCCCCTCAAAAGGGTTAATCTGTAATTACTATTTTTCCTTCCATTTGGAGTTCTCTTGAACCTCCTCGTCTGGCTTAGTCCACGTATTGAGGTTCTTTATCGATACCGCATACACTCCTTCACTACTACTTAATCCCCCGGGATATCAATCATGTCCACGGCATTGGGATCCATACATCTCATTACCTGATGGAGGGTTGAAGGTACTCCTTGCATCCTGTGAATCCAGCATCTGCCTATAAGGAGGTTGTTTGATGGCTTAACGTCCACCAGTACGAAGTTTTCCTTGAGTGTCCTTTTCGCGGCTGACACAGGAAGTTGGATGACCTCGATCGGCTCCACCCATCGTTCATCAAATCCGGCGAGAAAAACTCTGGCGGGTTGTATCTGGTTGGTATCCACTCTAAGTTTGTCAAAGGCCCATTTGGTCATAATATTCGTACCACTCCCAGGGTCTACCATAACTCTTTTAACCAAACAATTGGACACTAAGATCGATATGATCAAAGGATCTTCATGTGGCATCTCCACATTTTTTAGGTCGGCTTCAGAGAAGCTGATTTGAGGCTCCTCCCTTATATTAGAAATTTGGCATATCTCGCCAATCCTCTTGAGTTTGTGAGCCTGACGCATCTGGGACTTCCTGACCCCCTTTGCCTCCTCAGGTGTAACACCACCCTGTACCATATGGATCACTCGTACTGGTTGTCCCGCCTGAGTATTATTTTGAGCTTTTGGTTGATGTTCTGCCCGTGCCTGATCTTTTGCAACGTATTCGGCTAGTTCTCTTTTTGCAATAATTGCTTCTACTTGTCTACGTAGATTCCTGCAATTGTTAGTGTGATGACCATACTCACTATGAAAGGCACAATGCTTTGTCATATCGCTTTTGTTCCATGGGTTGTCTCATGGGCAAAGGGGGCCTGAAAATCTCCTTATTCTTGTTTTCTAGGTAGAGCTTACCCAGACTTACTTTAAGGGGAGTCACCTTGTCCTCTATTATTTGCTTTTTGTTGATAGGTTTGTTTGATGAAGAGCCTGGAGCCTGACGGGCTGGCTTCTGTTCCTTGATTCGATCTTTGGTGCGAGTTCCGATAATAATCGCGGCGGCCCTTTTTCACTTGACCGTCTCTTCTTCTTCAATTCAGAGGTAACCCTAAGCTCTGGAATTTAATTCCCCTATATTACTTGGGGGCCTTTTTACCAAAGAGGCATGAAATTTAGTACCTGGGATCAGGACATCTTGCATGCTTCTACCACTGAAAGTTGGTCACACTAATCGATGGAGGACATTTCTCTAGTGAATTTGGACAAGAAACTCTAGAGACTTTCATCTTTCTCTTGGGTCATGGTAAATAGGCTGGAAATAGTCTTCTTTTGTCTATGATTGCCATAATATTGTGCTATAAAAAGTTTGCACAACTTACTCAAACTCCCGATGGACCCAGGGGGTTGCTTCCTGAACCATAGGAGTAGTGCATCAGTTAGGCTGGTGGGGAATATGTTGCACATCAAGGCCTCATATTTCTTATATGCGGTCATCTTGGTCTAGTACTGGTAGATGTGATTTGTTAGATCCTTTGTCCCATCATAAAGGGTGAAGGTTGGTAACCTAAACTTCTTCGAATACTCGGCCTGATCTATCTCATCTGTGAATGGTGATCTAATCATGTTAACAGCAGCGTGGGCCGCCAAATCGTTCATCGAGGGGGTCTAGACTTTCATGTTTTCCAGTAGTTGCTTCTGTATTTTGGCAACCATATCTTCCAGATCTTTCATTGTGGGCTGAGTCTGGACTAGGGGATCCCTGTGCCTTTGGCTAGTGACCTCTTCTTGACCATCAGCTACTTTGCTCTCTGTGTCCTCCCGTCTGTTGTTCTGATTTCCATCATTGTGTGGCAGATCTTGGAGCAGGCCTTCGTTGTTTGCGGTATTGGCTTGGCCTCCTTGATTGTCAGGATTTGGAACCTAACCTTGCCTCTAACGGAGCTCTGCGTTTTGTCGTTCTAACTTTTCATTCCTTCTTTCGACCACCACTAATCTTTCCATGATTGCCTGAATCTGGGCAGCTTGAGCATTATTTGCCTCGGCTAAAGCCGCAAAGGACCTCGTATCCACCACCATAATTACCCTAAAAAGGGTTTGAAAAGAAAATTCGAAGGAAGAAAAGAAAGAGAGAACGTCGAATCTGTGAGGTGAGAAAAAGATAATAATCTTCATTCCCACAGACGGTGCCAAAGTGTAGATGCAGTTTTTTGCACACACTGAAGAATAATCTTTATTGAGGCTCTCAAGCCATATTTATACATGAGACGATGGGTTTCCTGGCCTATCATGATTAGGATTCAATCCATTTACTCTAAGGATTTGACTTCCTTTTACAACTTCAATTCCTTAGTTAACCAAATCCTTGGCTTCGGTCCCAAGTTAGGATAACTTGTGGGCTTAGTTGAATTGGGCCTAAATTCTAACTATTTACGGGTCCTGGATCAACTTGCCTCTTGGGTAATTGTCTTTTGGGTCTTCTCTTTGATAGGCCGGAAATTTTGACCCTTTCATCTGGTATTCCACATTGATAGTTAAAAATTCATTGTAACCCACCTTCATCATGACATAGTTAAACAGTTTTTGTGAGGCATTAACTTCAATGCAAATTTGAGCAAAAAAAAGTATTTTCTTGGACATTGTCATGTCATCAGCAAATGGGGGAGTTCCAATAACACTAGCAATTGCACTTAGGCTTTTACTATTCCAATATTCAGAGGGGACTTTGATGAACTTAACCCAGATAGGTATAATGTTGAGGGTATCCTTGCAGAACTACATGTTGGGTTTCCATTGTTTCAACATTAGAGGAAGGTTTTCAAACATTCAAGGTCCATCATCAATTATGGCTATACAATCATCCTCAGTTTTGAATTTGAAAATAAAAAATCCTGCATCAGTGCCAATGGTTTCCAATAGCCCTTTGCTGGACCAGAGTTTATTAGCAATAGAACTAACCATTCCAAAGGAGAAGACTATTTCCAGCCTATTTACCATGGGGGGATAACCCATTGACTCTTTTAATAATCTTAGGTTTAATATATTCAAGGTTGAGCTTTGCAGGTCCTACAATAGAGGACCATGATTGTAGGGATGACAATCGGTCGGGTTTGGGACGGATTTGGCTAATCTCATTACCATCTCATTTAAAAATTACTAATACCAAACCCACGACGGGTTGTAATCGGTAATACCATTACCATTCTATTGGTATAAACGGGTTCCATCGGGTTACCATCGGTTTCACTAAATTATTTCTAAAAAATTATAAGCATACTTACTCTACTAAATTATTTATGCTAAATTATAAGCACCGTATTGAAGAAGGTGGATGTGAGGGTAAGAAATGTTGAATCAGAAATTATTAGTTTTAGTTAAAATGTTAAAATTAAAAATAATAAAACAATAATAATAATATTGTATAAAAAATTGAAAATTAAATTTAAAGGGAGAAATAATGATAGAATTAATTCAAGTAGTCCTCATGTAGAGAGTTGATTAATGAATTAAATTATTTTTATGTGTAATTTACAATATTAACTTTGTACACTTAAAATTTAATGTCATTTATTATATCAATTATATATATAGAATAAAATTTTCATGTTATAATAATTAAAATTAAAATTCTAAAAAATGTATAAATAAAAGAAAAGTCTTTACATTCTTATAATAGTGAATGTAAACTAAAATTTTTAATTGTAGGAGAGAAAAAGAGAGAAAATATAAATTAAAATCAAACACCACGCATTTAGGGTTCAGTTGTCTTTCGTTTGTTTCCCCAGCGAAAAACATCTCATGGGTGAAACAGTAAAACTGATCGGTAAGTTAAAAATAGAGATCAATTATTTTACAGTTAATGATGTGATTGTGATCAAAGACTGTGATTCTATGAATATGTGAATCGATAAGACGACATTGACTTATATCTTGAGCGTAGGATAAGTGAGTCGTTGAGATTAAGACTAGTCCATGAATTGATGTACTAGAGAAATTTTTCTTATAACTTTTTTAATTTCATCTTTGTTGTTGCCGAACAAGTCCCTATCAATTAGACCGTCACTAATAGTATGTCCTTCAATGACAGTTTTTTAGACGGTAACTAAAGAAATGTCACTAAAGACACTTTTTTGTAGTGCAAAATAATATTTTCACAAATTTATTTTATTTTTATTCCTCATCCATATATATATATATATGCATTCGACTCTTATATTTGTATTGTATACTATAGTCAAATAATTACCCAATTAACATAGTTAACTGATTAAATTAATTAATTGAATATTTTTGAGTATAAATATTTCTTTTTTCTTTAAAGGTTTAAAAATATAGAATTCATTATCTGTAATTGAAATTCAATAGTTAAATTATATTGTTACTTATTTTAATTATTAATGAAATATTTTACTATAATATTGTTTAGTGTACTATGGACATTTATTCTTATAAGATGCTTCTAGAATAATTATTTTAAAATTTATATAAATTTATCAATATATCTTATTTTATCTCACAGTTTGATTTTTTTATAAAATGGGGGTGATTATATATTTTTGAGGCTCACTTTGGGTACGTATATAGAATTTTACATGGGGGCGTTGAAAAATAAATTAAAAAATCATAAACGGGTCGGGTTATTACGGATCAGGTTCGGGTTGAGTTACCAACGAATTTTGCCAAAAATTTGAACCGGCTTCGAATTTTAATTTTTGATATCAAATCCGACCCAAATCTGGTTTAAGTATACCAAGCCCGCCCCATTCGGGTTGGACCGGATTGGAAACCAGCCAGATCAGACCATTTTGTCATCCCTACATGATTGGGGAGGGTTAGGTAGAAAAGAGTGGGGCTGGGGGGCTGACTACTTGTAGAGGGAGGAGCAGTAGTGGCTTGTGGTGTGTGTGCAAGAAGGCTAAGTTGGTCAGGGTTGGCGGGGTGGGTGGTGTTCTGTGTGATGGGACTGAGCATGCTAAATCATTGAGGTGGCAGAGAGCATGGAAAGCTAAAAGTAGTAGAATGGCTGGGAGGGTTAGGGAGAGCCTTGGTCAACCCAATGCACTGAAAGGAAGGGGGAGTGGGTAGTAAAAGGGGAAAAGTAGCAGTAGAAGGTACAGTGCACACCTTGGGGTGAGTGACAGGAAGGCCACTCCTAAGGGGCGCGTGTATCACAACAGCAAGCAGAGGGGAATGGTGAGGCAAGGCCTCTAATGGGGGAGGGGGTAGAGGAGCAATGACAGTGCAAGTAACCAAAGGAGGAGGAGGAGGACTAACCTTAAAAGGCAAAGCATTCACCAAAGGGGGGTGAGATGACATTTTTAGAGCCCAGGTGAAGCTGCAGCTGTCCCTTGAGGTGCTTAATCTGCTTTTTCAGTGAGGCAGTTTCCTCCAAGCTATTAATCTCCATCCTCAGCTTTTTTGCATGACTAATTCCAGGTTGAGCTTGTTCAAGACGTTTATTGAGTAACACATTATCACGCTGTAGGATTTCAACAGACTCGAGCTCTCTTGTGAGGGTGTTCATTTTGGCATTGAACTGAATAGCCAAAGAAATTTCATTATCTTCATCATCATCAGACATAACAAAGTCAATACCAGTCCTGAACAAAGGGGGGGAGTGCTCAAGAATGGACAGGGAGGATTGAGAAATGGGGCATTGAGGATGAGGATGAGGAAGTCATATATGAAGATTGTTGAGGTTAACATAGTGCTGATAGTTCTCAATGGCTTTGACGGATTAAGGTTATGTCAAAGTGACTATTTGGGGTAGCCGGTGATGTGGTGCATGGTTGTGGCTGGAACTCCATTGAAATTTGGTGTTGATTAAGATATTTCTTTTATATAAAGGACATTCCACTCTTTTCAAGAAAAAAAAAAAGAAAGAATAATACAAGTGGGTCAATGCGCAAAAATTATAATAGGCATGAATTGTGAGAACTCAATTATAGGGAGGGGCGAGTACAAGATGAGTTCGATCCCCTATATCTATCGTGCCGCAATTTAATTTATCCTTCACGAGTTTGTCACTAATTTTCTTTTCATAAACTATATATGTCAGTCCCGTTAACAATTTTTTGTAACCGTGTGCTTATCCACTTTCTATCTTCTTAACAAAAAGCATAAAGACCAATATTTTGTACCCCCTCATACTTTTGAAAGTCACTTTTCTGCTCATTGCAATATCTAACGATTATAAAGTCTGGACACCAAATAACGACATGGAGATTTCTCTAATCCGTTCCATTAATACTTCATTGTAAGTATGATCTTCATTATCAATAAAAGAGTTTGGTGCATACCCATATTTAAAAAGATGAATAAACCCCTAAATGCAGATAAAAAAAAAAATTACCTATAAACTTTTTTCAAATCATCTAACAATCGAAGTCTCTATATTTTTTTTCTTTGTATATAATTTGTTACACGTTTCTCCTTTTTTTTGGTCACTTGGGAAAAGAAAGAGTAAGAACTAATAACATATTTAGGGTTTAATAAAAAGTCTTATATATAAGTAAAAAATAAACATTAAACTTAATGTAAAGCAGGACGTACAGGTATTCACCAAAATCCGTCATCGGCCCATAATATGTGACGAGTTAAATTTTTTCTACCAAACTGTAGGATTAAGGCACTCAATATGAAGAAGGAGATTGAAAAACTTACAATTTGTATGACTCTCAAATCTGGAATTTTATTTTTTATTGCTCACTTCTTAGTTATAATGTGATACAAGTACATCTATATATATGCATCAAAAGAGAATTCTAGACTTTCACCAATTACAAGACAATAAATGAAATATAATTCCCAATACAATACTTTTCAATGTTCCAAGTTAGATAATATTTCCCACAAACTTTATTTTCCAAGATAAGATATTTTCCAACACATGAAGCTTCGAGTCAATTTGGTTTAATTCTCCAACAATGCCTCCCTTAAACCAAATTTACTTTTCATCCCTAATCTTGCAATGTTTCTTTTGAAAATATTTCCACCAAGCGGCTTTGTAAACACATCCGCCAATTGATCATCCATCTTGCAATATTCAACTTGAATAATTCCTTCATTGACAAGATCCCTTAGAAAATGATAACGGATCCGAGTATGCTTTGTCCTTCCATGTAAAACGGGATCTTTTGCAACTGCAATAGTTGAACTATTGTCACAAAATAATGTAGTTGGACCTTCTTGCTTGTGCTTGAGATTCTCCAAAATTCCTTGCAACCAGATGATTTGGCATCCGGCATGTGCAGCGGCAATGAACTCCGCTTCCGTTGTTGAAAGAGCGACAATTGCTTGCTTCTTAGAATTCCATGAAATTGGTCCACTTCCAAGATTAAAAACATAACCGGAAGTGCTTTTACTATCATCCATGCTTCCGGCTAAATCACTATCCGTGTAGCCAACAAGATTAATGGGAACATATGCTTGATAAAAAATACCATAATCAATGGTGCCTTTGACATACCTCAAAATTCTTTTGGCAGCTTCCCAATGACTTGAATATGGTTTCTCCATGAATCGACTAACCAAACTTACCGAATACATTATATCCGGTCTTGTAGCAGTTAAGTACATCAAATTTCCAACTAAGCTTCGAAACATAGTAGAATTGACAAGCTTTCGTTCACCATTCTTGCTCAATTTAACTCCGGTAATGCATGGTGTTGAAACGGGATTGGCATGCTCCATCTTGAACTTTTCAAGAATTTTTCTAGCATAACTTTCTTGAGAAATAAAAACTCCCTCCTTTGATTGGTGAACTTCGATGCCCAAAAAATGATGTAGCTCACCCAAATCGGTCATTTCAAATTCTTTCATCATTGAGATTTTGAAATCATGCAACAACTTTAGATTATTTCCGGTGAAAATCAAGTCATCAACATAAAGACTTACAACCATGAAGCCTCCTTTCAAATCAGATTTGATATAGAGAGTATGTTCATAAGGACACTTTCGAAAACCATTTTTCTCAAAATAGGAATTGATGCGACTATACCATGCTCGTGGGGATTGTTTTAAGCCATATAAAGCTTTTTTAAGCTTGTAAACTTTGTGCTCTTCTCCATCTTTCACAAAACCAAATGGTTGGTCAAGATAAATTTCTTCTTTAAGAAAACCATTCAAGAAAGCGGATTTAACATCCATTTGATATAATGTCCAACCATTTTGGGCAGCAAGAGAAATAATTAATCGAATGGTATCAAGTCGGGAAACTGGGGCAAATACCTCATTGTAATCTTCCCCTTCCTTTTGCTTGTATCCTTTTGCAACAAGCCGTGCTTTGTATTTGTTGATAGAACCATCCGGATTCTCCTTTGTCTTGAACACCCATTTTACTCCAATGGAAATTTTCTTTGGTGGTAAATCTACCAACTCCTATGTGTCATTCTTTTCAATGGCCTCAATTTCTTCATTCATGGCTTTTCTCCATTTTTCCTCCTTGGATGCTTCTTCATAAGAAATTGGATCTTCACCTGCGAAGAAAGCAAAGAACACGACATCATCTTGAACAATTTGGTTAGTAGAATCATAAATCTCTTGCAAACTTCGAGTCTTCCTTCCTTGAGAAGGTGGGCTGCCTTGAGAGGTTCCTTCATTTGATGGGGAAGGAACAACATCAAATTCAACATCTTGAAAGTCATTTTGTTCATCAAGAATGGTTGCACTTGGCGAAGAACTTCCTTTTAAATCTTGAAAAGAAGATTTTTCATCAAATTTCACATCTCTACTAATCACAAATTTTTTTGATTCTGGATTGTATAGTTTATAGGCTTTAGACCTTTCACTATACCCAATGAAAATGCATTTTTCAGCTTTGTCACCAAGCTTGTTTCTCATCACATCCGGAATATGGGAATAGGCAACACTTCCAAAAATCTTTAAGTGATGAACATTAGGCTTTCTCCCATACCACGCCTCATGAGGAGTGCAATTTTTTAAGATCTTTGTGGGTGATCTATTGATCAAATAAATTGCACAAGACACCGCTTCAGCCCAAAATTCGGAAGGCAATTTTTTTCTTTTGAGCATGCATCTTGCCATCTCCACAACTGTCCGGTTTTTCCTTTCACTCACACCATTTTGTTGGGGTGTGCGCCTAACCGTTAATTCATGTCTTATGCCAAGATCTCTACACCACTTCTCAAATTCATTAGAAAGATATTCACGCCCTTGATCACTTCTCAAAGTTTTTATTTCAAAACCAGAAAAGTTTTCAACTTGGGCTTTGAAATCTTTGAAAACTTGAAAAACTTCAGATTTTTCTTTAAGAAAATACACCCAAGTTTTTCTTGTGAAATCATCAATGAATAAAAGAAAGTATTTGTTTCCTCCAAGGGATGGAATAGGAAATGCCCCACACAAATCCGTATGAATAAGTTCCAATGGGTACTTGGCTCTCCATAAACTTTGTGAGGGAAATGGATCCCTATGTTGCTTTCCGAACATGCAATCTTCACAAATTTCATCTATGCCTTCAATTCGAGGGAGACCTTCCACCAATTTTTTAGAAGACAATAATTTCAAGCTTCCAAAATTTAGGTGCCCAAATCTGTCATGCCACAACTTGGAATTTTCCTTTTCAACACTAGTAAAACAAGAAAGATTAGTAACTTGTAGCTTGAGAGGAAAAAGATTATTAGCCGCCATCCCAATTTTAGCAACAATCTGATTTTTCTTAGTCATGATGCATGTATTACCATGAAAGTGAATGTCATACCCCTTTCTCAAAAGATGGCCGGTGCTAAGAAGATTGCTTTTCAAGCCGGGCACAAAATAAACTTCCGAAATTTTTTCAATGATGCCAGAATTTGTATTGAATGAGACTTCACCAATTCCTTGAATTTTGTAACTTCTAGCATCTCCAATTGTGACTTGACCATGATCTACTTCGACCAATTTAGAAAACAGATTTTTATTTCCGGTCATGTGCTTGCTAGCACCACTATCCAAGTACCAAATATCATCACAATTATTACCATGATATGCAATCAACAAAGTTTCATTAGAATCATTTTCAAAAGACTCATTTTTGTTTTCATGCATAAAACCGGTCTCATTCTTTTCAGCTTGCTTGTACCAACACTCACTAATTTTGTGACCCGGTTTATGGCAATGAAAACATTCAATATAGCCTCTTCCTCTTTGGAAAGAGCCACGACCTCTTCGTCTATGTGAAAATATTGAATTTCGATTTTTTTCTTCTTCATTAAAAGAATTTTCACCTTTTGAAAAAACTCTTCCACGACCACGAAAATTAGAACCTCTTCCTCGAAAATTTTCACCTCTACCACGGCCTCGGCCTCGGGTACTACCACGGTTTCCCGTAATTGAAAGTTGAGATTTGAGAGCATGGTCAAGATGAGGAGGATTTCTATGATTTACACGAATTTCATGTGCTTTCAAAGTACCCAATAAATCATCTAGAGAAAGAGTAGAGAGATCTCTAGATTCTTCAATGGCTACTACAACATAATCAAATTTTTGTGGCAAACTACGAAGAATTTTTTCAACCACTCTTTCATCTCCAAGAATTTCACCATTTGAAGCCATTTGATTTGATATAGAAGTAACTCTAGTAAAATAATCCGAAATAGATTCATTCTCCTTCATTTCTAATTTTTCAAATTCAGCCCTCAAAGTTTGGAGGCGTACCTTTTTCACCTTTTCTTTACCCATGTATGCCGCTTGTATGATCTCCCATGCTTCCTTGGAACTTCCGGCTTTTGCAATTCTTTCATAAATCGGCATCTCAATGGTTTGATAAATTTGGAAAAGTGCCTTGCTATCTTTCTTCCGTTGCTCATTCAAAGTATTCTTTTGAGCTTGAGTTAAAACGTTTTCATTCTCAGGTTCAACAAATCCATCTTCAACAACATTCCACAACTCCATTGATTTGAGCAACACCTTCACATTGTTGCTCAATAATCATAATTTTCTCCATTGAACCGAGGGATAAGAGAGGCCCAATTGTTGATGTTGGCCATGAGTAAATTGGCTCTGATACCAATTTGTAGGATTAAGGCACTCAATATGAAGAAGGAGATTGAAAAACTTACAATTTGTATGACTCTCAAATCTGGAATTTTATTTTTTATTGCTTACTTCTTAGTTATAATGTGATACAAGTACATCTATATATATGCATCAAAAGAGAATTCTAGACTTTCACCAATTACAAGACAATAAATGAAATATAATTCCCAATACAATACTTTTCAATGTTCCAAATTAGATAATATTTCTCACAAACTTTATTTTTTCAAGATAAGATATTTTCCAACACATGAAGCTTCTAGTCAATTTGGTTTAATTCTCCACCTGTGCAACAAAAGTCGTTCTTAAACTCGTAAATCAAGATACGGAACGGGATGGAGCTCTGCGTAGAGATTGTCATCCTACTTAATTATTGTTTATACTTTTTGTAAAGACTCTTGCACTTTGGCGTCAACCTATATCTTGGTGTTCACATAAGTTAAAGTTTCCAAAAGTTGCTTTAGTTCTTTACCTACCTTATCTTTTATTACAACATCTCTTAAATCCGTGTTTCAGATCCGAAAGTTTTCCTATTTATCTCTGCTCTATCAGAGAAACTATATTCCAATATTATATACGTGTCATTAATTAGCGTTTCTTAGATATATTGTCAGATTATCGGGTAGAGTTGAAGGCTTCAAGCAAGTAAGTGTATTTTCATTTGTTTTTCACTCTCTTTTTCATAGGTTAGTTTACTTCAATTCTGTAAAATATAATTTGGAAGCTATATATATATAGTGCTGATAAAAATGGAAATCTCGTTGAAGTGTGCAATTGGATGTCCAAAGGGCACTAGGGCAACTAGTGCCAAGAATGGTGATAGTGATCATGAATTAGAGCATGATGTGTTAGACAAAGTTGTTCACGATTGGAAACCTCCACAAGTCCCTCTATATGATGTTTTTCATAAAAAGCCTATTTCTTTTTTTCCTTTCGGTAAGTCAAAAAACAATATTTCTTTTTCTAGTGGCTATAAGATCAAAACCCTAGAAAAAACTGTGTCAATCCATAATGAAGGCCAAGTCGAGTTCGAATTACTTGCAAGGAACAACATATATTGGTACGAGTACGTTCATGTGGGGTTAGTACAAGTGGGTGTGAAGCCATTAACTAGGAATGCTTTAAACACATCGGTGTTGGTTTGTGTTCGTGATGGTCGTATGATAAACTTCAAAGAGTCTATATTAGGCACCATGGAGTCATCTCTATGTGATGGACCAGTTTATTTTAATTGTTACCCGAACTATTCGGTGCCGGTAGAGGATGCCCTAGACACTTGGAAACTGTATGTTAGGACTCAAAATGGGAATATTGATGAGGACTCCAAAGATGTTGCTGTTGTTTATAGGGTTTATTACAAAGTGATGAGCTCCAAATGGCTTTTCGGTTCACACTCAAAAGTGCCACTCGAAACCAAGAAAAAAACTTTCATTCAGACTAATCTGCTCAAGGATAGGGTTGCGGTGACGAAAACCATGGAGTGGGATTCAGTTGAAGTGGAAGATGATGCCTAGCTAGCTGCTACCAACTGTGTGTGTATATATATATATATATAGCATCAAAAGACAAAGTGGAGTTGATCTGCATCAAGGAATAAAGGTGTTGGTGATGGTTTGCGTGGCCTTGTTCTTGGGCTATTAGTTTCTATATGTTTACTTATAATGTTTTGGGACTGTTTTTCTTTTATCAGTTTTGTTTATAGTTTGATGTTTTAACTAATTTTATGCGTGGAGTTTGGTTTTGTAGTTTCCTTTTAATTTCAATGTTCTTTTTATTATTTATTGCATTGCTTTCCTAACAAAAATAATAATAATAACAATAACATATGGAATGCACTATACGAAATAAGGATTTTAGTGACGGTCCGTCGCTAAGTCATTATACGGCTTAGCGACATATATTCAAGTTGTCATCTAAAGTCCCATCGGTAAAAAAATTTTGTGATATTTTTGTTCGCCACTAAAGGTCAATTTCTACATGAAAGAACTATAATTTTTTTTACCTATAGCAACAGTTTTGTCCGCCACTATAGCTTTTTTTTTTGTTTTTCTTTTTAAAAATATTTGCATTAATGAGTTTATTTAATTAGTGAACTACAAAAACAATTTTTAACATATACAAAGATATTGCACCTAAAAATTTTTATTTAATATAAATCTAATTTATTATTATAAAAGAATACTCCTTTACAATATTATCTTTGGAAATTAATTAATTCAATACATTCAAAAGTACTAATACAAAAACTAATAAAAAAATAATTGCACCGGTTCTTCTTATGCCAAGTCAAAACTTGTTGCGCACACACAAAGAAAAGAAAACAGAAAGAAATATTTATATTATCATAAAAATTGTTCCATAACAAAAAGTAAAGAACAATAAATAAGACTTATGCAAATGAGCTGCTGCAAAAAGTGTAGGGGACCACAACTTCAAAATCTCAAATCCAAATGTGTTCACTTTTTATAAATAATGAAATGCTACTTATTTGTGTGTCTTTGTATATATATGTATATCAATATTACCTTTTTTTCTGTAAGAGATGACATCCCTTGTTGCAATTCTTTGAAGCTCAATCCCTCTAGTTTTTTACCCCTCGTCCGCCTACAATCGTCACATACGATACCATTAAGAATTTAGCAACACAAAATAAGAGATCCCGAAATATATTAACCAATTTGATGCCTAAAACCCTAGTTTATGCCTAAAACAACCTTAAAAGAGTTCTAACAGAAAAACTTAACCACTAACATACTATAGACATACCGTTGCAACCTTTGCAGCTTCAACTTTTTAAGCATCAACCTCAGGCTGAGATTCATGCTTAACAAGGAACAAAAGTATTAGGATTCAAGAATTGACATTTCTTATAATGTGTGACAAAAATTATTGAAGTTATAAAATAACACCAAAATTAATTGTTTTCCCAAAACTTCCAATATATGTATTACCTCTGCCACATGCTCAACTGAGGGAAGATCTAAAGGATCTGGACCCTTGCTGTATCTTCCAAGGATTTGGTACATCCTGCAAACAGATGAAGAGAAATGTACAATACAGTCAAACAAAATATACTAAAAATATAACATAAATAATAGATATACATAAACATATATGTATTGCAAAGCGACATACACATTGTATGTATGAATATACAAATCCAAATGATATAAATCAAAACCATTGGTGAAGTTTCTGCTTTGGGCCACTTGAATTGGGGTTATAATTGGGTCCAGAAAGCTTGAAGGACTTGCTCTAAGAATTTCTTCATTTACTGAAATTTGAGTAGCAACTGTGCATGTGAATCTCCTGACATGCCCGCTCAAGTGTTTTACATTCTGAATTACACCGTCCTTCCGAGTCTTGTTCGACAAGCTGCACAAAATGTAAAATTGTAGAGATCTTGCTAAAGAATAAATAAATGAAGTATTATGTTAAACTCTATGAAAGGAAAGGCTAAATTACTCACCTTAATTTTAATTAAGAAAACGAACAGAATTGTACAGATTACACATCATTCCCATCCAATTTTCTGCAAAAAGAACAAAACCCATCCACAACACAATCCGGAATATTAGATAGGCATACTAAATGAATATAGAGGTAATGTCTAACATTTAATAAAGGTCTTATCCGTCTATCACTTCAATATTAAATGAATTTCCAGTTATTAAATACTTGAGTCTACCTATAAGGTTAAGCGTTTTCTCCCTCTTGTATAGATCTCGGGGACTCGGGGTGATACACTCTTCAACGAAGATGATTCCTTAGAACTCAGCCACCAAGTCATTTTATTCTCAACATTCATAAGAGAATAAAATGAGGGTCATCAAGCTCTTGACTTCTTAACCTCGACCCTCCACACCATATGAAGATGATCAAGTTACTCTAGAGAGTTATAGCCTGTCATTGCTAGTTACATTTAGACCTCAAAGGCTTAACCCATAATTCTGGCAAGTAAAAAATATTCAAAATGATCACACAAGAGAGTTATGCTAAAGGATGAAATCTTTAATTTTTTACAATTTTATTTATTTTCTTAGCCTTGTTGGTTTAATATAACCCAATAACAACTTAGTAGTGTTTGGAAAGGTTATAGTGAAAGGGGAAAAGATTTTCTCTTTTAAAATTGAAATTCTTTGGCAGTACTAGAAGGAAAAAGGGAAGATGTTCCGAGGTAGAAGTCTAATCCTCTGTTTGGATGACAAGAAAATTGGTCTACTTAGCTAGACATGATTTGAGGTTTTAGGTAATAGATACCAAACTGGGTCCATATAAAAAACCTTTTGTAAATAACTTCATGTTATCACTTAACCCTTGCCTCGAGTACCTCGATCTTTAGCATAAAATACAAAACAAACGAATAAAATGTTTGCGTCAAATCTTCATATTCAGAAGCACTAGAATAAGCCCTTAAATATTCATGCAAGAGCATCAAAATCCATTTTTCGAATCCCCTGCAACCAAACAGATAAATGACAACCGAATCAATGCAAATTAGTGGCCATCAATATGCTTTTGATTCTTTCCAAGATAAAAGTGCATCCAACTTTCTAATGGGGAAAAGGTGACCATTTATTAATAATTAGTGAACAAACATAGATTCAATTAATATTCCTTAAACATATGCCCTTTCCACCCACCCACCCACCCCCCAAAAGAATAAAAAGAAGAAAAAAATTCAATTATATGCACAAATCCAACAATCAAAGTGAACCATGCATAATTGAACTAAACCTCATGTTGATAAACTAAGGCACAGTCTCTGAATAACATGTGTATACCATGTCAGCTCTAAGGCATATGATATACTATAACGTTGAATAATATGTGTATACCATGTGAATTAAAAGGCACATATTATACTCTTGCTTTGAGTGTTTGTGAAAGTTGAAATATTGATTTTTTTACTTTCTAAAACAGACAAAATGAAAAAAAATTCTCCAACATAAAACTAATGTACACATAAAAAATCATCCCTTTTTGGTCAAGAATGACTCAATTATCCGTGGGACAGCTGACTACCGCTGTCCATAGAAATTGAACTAAAAAAGGTCACTAACAGTAGCATATTAGTGGTGAAATTACTTAGATAGTGAAAATTGACTAGAGGGGAGGTGAATAGGCTTTTTGTGGATTTATTGACAAATTAATATTTAATTACGAAAAAATCAATTTTAATCAAATCATAAAATCCTAATTCTCAAATCACATCATTCAAGCAATATCAAACAAGCATTAATATAGTGCAGAAAATAAAGCAAGAGACGATACAGAAAATTACACGTGGAAAAACCAAGAAAACGTTTCAAGGAAAAAATCACGGGTACACTCGGGTACCGATGCACTATGAATCAACATGTACAGACTCTATGAGAGTTTTAGACTTACAATCACTCATGATATATCTTCCTTTACTCGCGGTCTGAAACCCTCGAATCACTCGTACTTCACGAAGCACGCTTACTACACCAGACACTATGAGAGACTCACAAATCACGTCTGATTTGCCTTTCTCTACTCGCGGTCTGAAATCCTCGAATCGCTCTGTACTCGGGCGGATCAAAGCAACCTCGTTGCAATAGATGGTGTGATGATTTTTCAGCAATCACTCATTCAATCGTGCGTAGAGAACCTCGGTGTAGAAGCACGATTGGAGAAATCCAACACAAGAGAGAACACAAATATGTATGATCACTCAATAATCACCTCTCTATGTGTATCACTTTGTTGAAGAATAAGAACGATAGAATATTGCAGAGCTCTCACCAAAAACCCTCTCCAAAAATCGTCGTAAAAAATCGTAGCATCTTCTCTTGTAGAACCTTGGTATTTATAGACCAAGTCATAGAAAATCCTAACATTGCCCTCTTACGTAATTTCACAATACCTTGATAAATTCTCTAAAATTTGATGTAAATATATGTATATGCCAATATATAGAGGTCTGAAGTTGTCGATCACTTAAAAACTCGAAGTATGGACCAAACTGGAAAAATCCGAAAGCACCCCGAAACAAATCCTGCATAACAAGTGATCACGTGACCAAGCATTGGGACCTACGCTTGGGCGTAGGATCTATGCTTAGGCGTAGGTCTAGGGTGTAGGGTCCCCTCCCAGCTCTAAAACTATAGCGTAGGTCAAAGCAAATATGTCATGTTTCAACCTCTGACAACGTATGTATGTTCCATCTTTTGCAGTTTTTTCATATATGAGCTAGACTGGTCATCTCCAACTCTCGATGGTTTTGGTTGAAGTCATATTATCTAGAAATGACATTTTTGCCCTCCGGTGAAGTGACGATGTCTGGAAATGACGATTTTGCCCTCCGGTAGCTTTATTTGCTTTTACACACTCCTTGACTTCTTTCTTGAGATAGAAATGAACATACTAACAACTCGATTTCAAATACACAGAACTCTCAACATTACAATTCACTCAACATGGTTATTGTCTAGAACATGCCAAACACAAATAATACTATAAATGTTCTTACAATCTCCCCCTTGGCATTTCTGAGACAAAACCATGCTATACAATATAGCCTCACAAATAACACCATAACATATATACCTATGAACACACACCGACAAACATATATATAAATTATCACCTTGCTTACATGACGGTCTACCAATCCTATAACCATAACACTGAACAAACCATTAAACACAAGTGTGGAAAACATACATAAAATGATCATAAGAAAATCATTACAACAATGCACACATAATGATCATCATTCTCCCTCTGAGAATAAACTCCCCCTTGCTAAATACTGCACCCTCTAAATTAATCAAACAATCTTAACCAAACAATTTCTATAATCTCTCCCCTTCACTTAATACTTCTCCCCCTTTTTGTTCACTGAAACGTCAAGCAAATAGAGTATATGTTATAGCAACAATGTAGAGAGATGCAAGGAAGTACTCAATGAAAAACACCAAGATATATAACTCTTATCAGATCATATTCAAATTCTCAGGGTAACAAAAATCTCTACTATGCATGACTCTACTACTAATGTATGAATGCAAAATGTCATGAATAAAAATAAAATAAAATATTTTTGTTTTTAGAAATCTGTGAGCAAGGCAGTAAAGACACAAAGCCAATCATTAACACATCATATTGTTAGATTTAACTCGACCATTATACACATGGTATAGAAGAAAATCAACACACATACCTTGTAAACTCAAGAATGCACAAGTCAAGTTTTAAAAATATATATATATATATGAATATTCTCAAGTGCAAGCACTAAGGTAAGATGAAAACAATACATACTAAAGCTGATAATCTCCACACCAACCGTGATGATAATTCAATCCAAGATCCAAACTAGAAGGCAAAAAATAAAAGATACTTTTTCTTTGTCACACAATTTCCTTTTTCTCATCTTTTCAACTTTTTCACCATATCACATTTTGTCTTTCTAAGCTCCGGACTTTCCAACGAGGATTTTTAGTCCTGACCAACTGGGTTTGAGCTTCTTCCATGAGATTTATGCTCTTTAGTGTTCTCCCATTTTTACACGAACACTCAATGCTTACTGAGGCAAGAGGCCCGGTTACTCAGATTGAAGAACTACTTTTTGCATTTTTAATATTTTAAACATCTCATATTTTTCAACATTACCACAACATTCATACACATGCAAAATATATTTCATGCATAGACCAATCTAGTATAGCTCATGAACCTTCATACCACTCCGGGTTAAATGAAAAAATTAATAGATTTAGCAGGCATTATAATCATCTCCGAAGCAACTAGCACCTAAGATTAAAATTTTGTAACATAAAATAATCATGCCAAGTGATCATCCAAAAATCTTAGGTCATTCTGATACCTCTACTTCACATATGCATAATGAGACAAGTAAATGTGAAAATAAAGTAAAATATGACAACTTTTGTACTCTGGCCAAGCTCAACAGTCTCAAAAATTTTATTTTATGATTTTCGAAAATAAAATGCATGCATGAACAAATATAATACAAATGCATGATTGCCTATCAATTATAGAAAAATAATGGAATGTGTTCCTAGAATAATAGATAAGAAAATATCTATTCTAAAGAAAGCATACCAATAGATTTCCTAAGACTAACATGCTTTTGAAAATCTAATGGTTTTGTAAAGATATCTGACAACTGAGAATCTGTGAATATGAACTCTAGAGACACTATCCCATCTTCAACAAGATCACGAATAAAATGATATCGAATATCTATATGTTTTGTCCTAGAATGTTGAACAAGATTTTTAGAAATATTTATCGCACTCGTGTTATCACAAAACACAGTCATCGTGCCTTGAGAAAAACCATAATCCTGCAACATTTGACGCATCCATAAAACCTAAATACAACTACCAACTGCTATATACTCAGCCTCAGCAGTGGAAAGGGAAACACAATTTTTCTTCTTGTTATGTCAAGCAACTAGGTAATTTCCAACATAAAAACACCCTCCACTGGTAATTTTTCTATCATCAACATTACCGGCCCAATCAACTTCAGAAAAAGATGCGATATCAGTATTATTACCTGATGGATACCACCGTCCGTAATTCACTATCCCTTTAATATACTTGATAATCCTTTTCACAGTAGTAATATGAGACTCCTTAGGACTTGCCAGGTAACGTGCACAAAAACTAACACTAAAAGCTATGTCAGGTCGACTGGCAGTCAAATACAACAAACTCCCAATCATACTCCTATAAAGTGTAGGATCGACATCTTTGCCTTTAGTATCTAAGCTAAGCTTAACACTTGTACTCATAGGAGTGCGAATATCATTAGCCTTTTCTAAACCAAACTTCTTCACCAATTCCAAGGCATAATGAGTTTGAGAAACAAAAATCCCATCATTTAATTGCCTAACTTGAAGCCCTAAAAAGAAGTTCAATTCACCAATCATGCTCATCTCAAATTCATGTTTCATTTGATCTCCAAAATAATGAGCAAACTTATCAGAAGTGGATCCAAACACATTGTCATCAACATAGATTTGAGCAACAACTGTATCATTCTCAATTTTTTGAATAAACAGTGTTTTGTCCACTCCCCTTCGAGTAAAACCTCTCCCTAATAGTTAATCAGTTAACCTTTCATGCCAAGCTCTAGGAGCTTGTTTTAGCTTGTACAAAGCCTTTTTCAACCTGTAAACATGATCTAGACAATAAGGATCTTCAAATCCTCTAGGTTGCTCCACATATATTTCCTCATGAAGAACACCATTCAAAAATACACTCCTCACATCCATTTGATACAACTTGAATCCAAGATGACACGCAATAGCAAACAAAATTTGAATAGATTAAAGTCTCGCTACTGGAGCAAACGTCTCATCAAAGTCTATACCCTCCAACTGAGTATAACCTTGAGCAAAAAGCCTACCCTTATTCCTAACTACTGTACCATGTTCATCCTTTTTGTTCTTGAATATCCATTTGGTACCAATCACATTTATCTCTTTCGGTCTAGGCACAAGATACCACACATCATTCTTAACAAACTGTTGAAGTTCTTCTTACATAATATTTATCCACTCACTATCTTGAAGAACTTCTTTGACATTTTTAGGTTTCAAAGAATATGTATAACATGTATACGAAACCTCATTCCTATCATTTCTCTATGTCACCATCAACTGATCAACATATCCTATAACATTATCCAAAGGATGGTACAACTTTACCCTTGCAGATGGTTTCTTAGACGGTGTAGGCTGAACATCACCAATTGAATCATGTGACTTTACAGGACTTGAAGTATCATCACTAACCACATTGTCCTCTTTTTCAACCTCAGAAGAATCATTATCCAATATAAAGATGGCTCACCATCTTCCTCCTCAGCAGACGATAAGGACTCATCAATACATGAGTCATCAACCACTACATTGGCAGATTCCATCATCGTTTGAGTTCTAAGGTTAAAAACCCTATATGCTCGACTAGTCAATGAATAACCCAAAAATATTCCTTCATCACTCTTAGATTCGAAGTTCCCAATAGATTCACGATATCTAAGAATATAACATTTTGCTCCAAAAAATTTGAAATACTTTACATTGGATTTCTTGCTATTTTACAGTTCATAAGGAGTTTTTAAGGTACCAGGAAGAAGATAAACTTTGTTCGAGGTGTAACACGATGTGTTCACCGCTTTGGACCAAAAATACCTAGGAACATTCCTACCCTATAACATAACATTGGTCATTTCCTGAATAACCCTATTCTTCCTCTCAACTACTCAATTTTGTTGAGGAGTTTTAAATGCTAAAAATTCATATTTTATTCATTTATCTTCACAAAACACTTCAATTTTTGAATTTTCAAACTCTCTTCCATGATCACTCCTTACTCTAGAAATGGAACAATTCTTCTCAATCTGAATATTTAAACAAATTTTCTTAAAACTTTCAGGAGCTTCAGATTTTTCATTTAGAAATCCAACCCATGCAAATCTTGAATAATCATCCTCCATGAAAAAAATAAACTTCTTCCCTCATTTGCTCATGGTCCTAGTGGGACCCATTAGATCAATATGCAACAACTCTAAAGGTCTAGAAATACCAATGACATTTGTTTTTTTGTGCTGACATCTAATTTGTTTACCCTTCTGACATGATCCACACATAACTCATTTTGCATAACCAAGCTTAGGGACTCTCTTAATAATTTCATTCTTAGTAATTTTTGTTAATTCATGAAAATTAACATGTCTCATCCGCTGATGCCAGATTTCAACTTCATCAAGTTTAACTCTATTACATAACAATTCAGAATTAGGAACAATGCAATAGTAATTATCAGTTGAATGCATACCTTCCATTACGCAATTCCTAGAAGAGTCAATGATCAAACACTTATCAAGAGAAAAAGTGACATTATGATGGTTATCACATATCTAACTTATGCTCAACAAATTTGCTTTAAGACCCTCTACATAAAGCACATCTTCTAGTTTAGGCAGACCAGAAGCCACAATGATACCTTTGCCTAGATCCTTCGACTTCTCTCTATCACCAAAAGTGACTATCCTAACATGACATTCTTCAAGAAATCCAAACAATGACTTATCTCCAGTCATATGCCTCGAACATCCACTATCCAAATACCAAGATGTAGACTTGCATGCTCTAAGTGTGTATGAACTACGAGACAGTGTAGCTCACTTTTTCTCACCCAAGCCTTCCTCATCTTCGAAGCTCATTTTGCCAATCTTGACGAATTATTCATTCAACTTTCGAATTTGATCTTGAACACGATCTCCATGTTAAACTCTTTATTCCTTCACCGATTGCTGAGTCTTCCTTATCAACTTTGAACACCTTGGTCGAATGTGACCACTGACACCATAGTGATGACAAATAGGAACAAACCTCCGGACTCCATTAGTTGACTTCCTAGGATATCTAGGGTTAAGGAAAGGCTTGTTTTCAACAGATCTTTTGACATAAGATTGAACCTTAGGATTCCAATTTCAATTTCCTTTTAAAGAACTCGATACTACTTGGGAGGCTTTTACAAAGGTGGTTTTTGCAGCAACATTCGAATTTTGTAATACTCCAACAAAACCTAGTCCCTTTGTATTTCCTGCGGACTTTCCTACACTCAACATATGATTAAGCTTCAGAGTTCCACTAGACCACTTCTGAACAGTTAAGTTAGCATCTTTCAGCTCTTTTTCCAAATTTTCAATCTTAGTAGATTTCTCAACCAATTCCTTATTGAGACCATCTATTAACTTCAAAACCTCAGTTTTTTTAAGTTCAGACTTATTCAAATACTCAATCAACTTAGCCTTTTGGGTATGTAGATGATTTAGAGTTTGAGAACTATTGGCTAATTCGTCTTTTAAATAATGTAGTTCTTTGTCCATGTTAAGACTTTTAGTCAACAGTTTCAAGTGATTCTTGTGAAGTTGTGTGGTCTTATCAAGTAATTTATTATAAGACTCTTGAAGCGTTTCATCACAATCTTCATCACTCTCAGAACCTTCCTCTTCAGACATCGTCAAACTTGAAGCAACTTCGTTAACCTCCTTGCTTTGTACAGCAAACACAGTAAAATTCTCAGAATCATCACCTACTTCTGATTCTGTTGCATCACTAGTTGATTCATTGTCAGAGTCATCATCCCAATTGACAGCTAATCCTTTGGATTTCTTCAAAGTGTTTGCACACTCTGTAGCTATATGACCATATCATTGACATTCAAAACATTTGGGTTTCTTCTTTTTAGGATCAGACTTGTCCTTCCTAATTTGAGTCTTATTTCTATTTTTAAACTCACCCAACTTATCCCCAAATTTTTGTCCCTTGCCATTCTGTTTAGCCCTAACAAATTTGTTCAACCTCTTAGCAAACATGGCAATATCATTCAGACTCAACTCACTTTCTTCAGCAAGTTCAACCTGATCATCCCTAGTGGTTTTGAAAGTTATGTTCTTCTCTTTTGTGCCACTTGCCTTTCTAGGAGGATTTTTTAACATCTCCATCTCATAAGATTTTAAATATTCAGCCAATTCTTCAACCTTAATTTCTTTAAGACTCATGACCTTAGAGATGAAAGTGACCTTAGATAAAAAAACGTTCAGGAAGAAACCTAAGAATTTTCTTTACTATGGTAATCTCATGAATAGGCTCACCTAGGTTATGACAACCTGTTACAATATCAATTAACCTAGCCTCAAAGTTGGCAAAGACCTCATCCTCCTCCATCTTCAGCTGTTCAAATTGAGAATTCCAAATTTAAAGCTTTGATTGTTTCACCTTCAACGTTACTTCATGAGTGACTAGGAGAATGTCCCAAACATCCTTAGCAATTATGCACGTAGAAATCCTCTTGAACTCTCTCGGAGTTACAGCATTGTATAACACTTTCAACGCCTTTGAGTTCCAATTTGCGTTATTCGTCTCAACAGCAGTCCACTCATTTGACGGTTTTGGTGTTGATTCATTGGTCGCGTCGTCTTTCACAGTAGGAGGTGAATATCCTACTTCAACAACATTCCACGCTCTCTCATCTAAAGATTTTAAAAACTCTCTCATTCTCGCTTAACAATATATGTAATCCGACCCATCAAACAAAAGGGATCTAGATATGAAACCTCCTTCATGAGGCATCTCCATCGTCTAAGTTCACGATCTAACCCTAGGTAGATAACCTAAATTAGGGCAACCATGCTCTGATACCAATTGAAATGACCTAGACGATAGTGAAAATAGCCTAGAGGGGGGGTGAATAGGTTTTTTGTGGATTTATTGAAAAATTAATATTTAATTGCGGAAAAGTCAATTTTAATCCAATCACAAAACCCTAATTCTCAAATCACATCATTCAAGAAATATGAAACAAGCATTAATATAGTGCAAAAAATAAAGTAAGAGACGATATAGAGAATTATACGTGGAAAAACCAAGGAAACGTTCCAAGGAAAAAACCACGGGTACACTCAGGTACCAATGCACTATGAATCAACATGTAAAGACTCTATGAGAGTTTTAGACTTACAATCACTCATGATATGTCTTCCTCTACTCGTGGTCTGAAACCCTTGAATCACTCGTATTTCACGAAGCACGCTTGCTCCACCAGACACTATGAGAGACTCATTAATCACGCATGATTTATCTTTCTCTACTCACGATCTGAAATCCTCGAATCACTCCGTACTCGGGCGGATCAAAGCAACCTCATTGCAATAGACGGTGTGATAATTTTTCAGCAATCACTCATCCAATCGTGCGTAGAGAACCTCGGTGTAGTAGCATGATTGGAGAAATCCAACACAAGAGAGAACACCAATATGTATGATCACTCAATAATCACCTCTCTATGTGTATCACTCTGTTGAAGAATAAGAACGATAGAATATTGCAGAGCTCTCACCAAAAACCCTCTCCAAAAATCGTCATAAAAAACCGTAGCCTCTTCTCTTGTAGAACCTTGGTATTTATAGACCAAGTCATAGAAAACCCTAACCTTGCCCTCTTACGTAATTTCATCATACCTTGATAAATCCTCTAAAATCTGATGTAAATATGTGTATATGCCAATATATAGAGGTCTGAAGTCGTTGATCACTTAAACACTCGAAGTAGGGACCAAAATGGAAAAATTCGAAAGCACCCCGAAACAAATCATGTATAACAAGTGATCACGTGACCAAGCGTTGGGACCTATGCTTGGGACCTATGCTTGGGTGTAGGTCTAGGGCATATGATCTACGCTTGGGGGTAGGTCTATGGCGTAGGGTCCCCTCCCAACTCTAAAACCACAGCATAGGTCAAAGCCAATTTGTCTTGTTTCAGCCTCTGACAACGTAGGTATGTTACATCTTTTGCAGTTTTTTTATATATGAATTAGATTGGTCATCTCGAACTCCCGATGCTTTTGGTTGAATTCATACTGTCTGAAAATGACATTTTTGCCCTCTAGTGAAGTGACGATGTCTGAAAATGAGGATTTTGCCCTCCGATAGCTTTCTTTGCTTTGACACACTCCTTTACTTCTTTCTTGAGATAGAAACAAACATATTAACAACTCGATTTCAAATACACAAAACTCTCAACATTACAATTCACTCAACATAGTTATTGTCTAGAACATGCCAAACACAAATAATACTATAAATGTTCTTACAAGTGGCTTTGCATTTTCTTTTGCAAAAGATGGCTTTTTTAAGATGTAAGTCGGCATCATCGTAATTATCATTCAGAGATTTTACGAAATCAATTGCACCAAGAGATAACCCTTATACATCATATGAACTATTAAGTCTTTTCTTTTGGGCAGGATGAAAAACAAGGATCTCTGATGTATTTCTTCGCATAGCATAGCCAATTGCCTCATCAATTTCTTTATAACAAACAATTATTCTTAGACTTGTAGTCATTTTGCGCATTAGAATTTAGATGTCACTTCAACTACTAATTACCACTCATTTTTGACATTAGAGTTGAAACAAAACCCAACTGCAATAATTAAGGGTCTACCAGAAAGTTCTGGTTGGTGCATCCTATGGGATAGAGTGCTACACCCTCAATTTGGTGCATCTTATGTACTCATTTTCAGTGAAAAAGGTATACTGACGAGTTTCGTGTGAGATATGAAGGAAGAAATGTTAAGGTCTTAGAGATCATATGAAGGAATAATTGTCACATTATTTTCTAAAAAAAATCAACTGATCAGTTCACACATAGCTTAAGTAATGCATTTCAAAACTCTTAAAAATAAACAGGTTCTGATTGGCTCCAGCTCTGGCACAACACAATGACAATATTAAAAATAAATAAATTAGAAGTATGCTAATGTGACTGATTGACACCAGCTCTGGCACAACACAATGAATGGGTACATGTTGATCATGTTTTCAATCTTATCCTTTTGCTTATTATCATTATATAAGTGAGCTGATCAGCTAAAAAAATTGCAAAACTAAGAATTTAAAGGAACATTGCAACCATAAATAGAGAACAATCAGTGTATTAGATAAACTGGAACACTTATAAACAAATCAAGTGTTTCTTTCAAATTTTTGAAAAACATTTATTAGGACGAATCTTTACTCAGATTGAGAAAGAAAAAGACAAAGATGGATGTTGGAGGTATCAATTTATTAGGTTCAGAAAGTAAAGAAGCAATATTTTCGATTTAATTCTGTAAGTGTGGAAATCTCCAGGCCCACAAAAGTCCATTAAGCATTGGGCCTATCAGGCTGATGGTCCAACAAGGTAATCAAAAGCCCGAAGACTAGGCCCATTTCAGCTTATATTTTTTAAAAAATAGAGATAATGATGTAATAGTGATGTAAGCAAAGTGGTGTTGCCCTAATGGGCTCGAAGCCCAAAAAGGGAATGTATATAAGAAAAGCCAAAACTGAATAAAGCATTCCATTCTCGTGTTCTGCATTTTTTAGCATTTATACATTGGCGCCGTCTGTGGAAAATTCAAGGAGTTCTTGATTTTTTCAATCTGTTCTTCGAGATTTGAAAACCATCTCCTTCTTCCCATCTCGTTAAGCTGAGTTTATTTTGTTCAATCCGAAGATTTGAGAGCTTGTCTCCGTTCTTCACCACCTTTTAAAATCTCCGTTCACACAATCCCGAGCAAGCATGTCGGTCACTCGTTCGCAGGAAAATGTTCCGACCACCGTAGACAGCCGTGCAGAAGGTCCCCAATCCATTGAGCAAATCCTGCAACGCCTGATAACCGCTGAGGAGCGTAGCTTGGCTCTTGAGAAGTAGAACGCAGAGCTCATGGCGAGATTAGCTCCACCACCGCTTACCCCTCCGGTAGCAGCCCTTGACCACTCTGAGAACCAGCAAGATGTCGACAGGCTGGAAGAGCACGCCGAGTCTTCCCAGCACTTAGGAAAGGCTCTCGCCGCCGACGAAGCCATGACCCCCCAAAAGCTCCAAGCAATGATGGCCGAGTTATAGAGGAAAATCCTCGGGGACTTGAGAACCCAATCCACCGATAACCTAGCCATCCAGGCGATGACCGAGTTGATATAATCACCCTTCATCCCCGAGATAACCCGAGAACCTTTTCCAAAGAAGTTTGTTATGCCTCGGTTTACCCCCTACGATGGCACCAAGGACCCCGATGAGCACATTTATCAAATTCATCAGAAGATGACCATGTACACAGAGAACGAGTCCTTGCTCTGCAAGGTGTTTTCCACAAGTCTTGCTGATGCAGCTCTATTATGGTTCAGGAAACAGCCACCTCGGTCCATCGACAGCTGGCAGCAGTTGACCAGACTCTTCGTTGCCCAATACTATGGGAACAGGAGACAGAAGAAGACCATATCCTGTCTCTTCACTATGATTCAGGAAAAAGGAGAATCACTGAAGAGCTTCCTATCCTGATTCAATATTGAATCTTCTTCTGTCGATAACTGTGACCAGCACTCTGCCGTTGAGGCCTTCCGGATGGCCCTTATTCCAGGAACTAAGTTCCATCAATCTCTGGTGAAGTGCCCCCCATCGGGAATTGGAGAGTTAAACTCTAGAGCCCAGGGATACTTGAGGATTGAAGAAGAGGAGACCGTCAAGCAAAAGAGGGTGGCCTTGGTCAGCATTGAAGCCCAATCAAAGGATCGGGCGACCGATCGAAAGCATCCGACTTCATCAAGACCACCAGCTCATTTGGGACCACCAGCCCCAAAACCATTCAAACGTTCCAAATTTAAAGAAAGAACGACCCCCTTGAGGGTCAGCCTTGCCAAGTTGTACCAAGAAAACAAGACCAAAGGGATCTTCCAGCAACCCCCAACCATCAGACAACCACTTGACCAAAGGGATAAGTTAAAGCATTGTGTTTTCCATGGTGATTTTGGGCATATCACAAACGAATGTCGTAATCTCAGACAACAGGTAGAGGCACTGTTGCTTCGCGGAGAGCTTCGGGATTACGTCCAATAGGACAGACCGAGGGCCGATCAATGTGCCCCTAACACCCCCCGAAACTCCATAGCCACATAGTCAGTCAGGATCATCAATATGATTCTTGTTGGCCCCGCCTCCAAAGAGACCGAAGGATCCTACCGGAGCTAGCTGCGAAGGGCCCACAAAATGAGAAAAGTCAACGAAATCAGCGAAGTCCACCACAGGAAAGGAAAAACACAGATTACTTTCTCTGCATCGGACTTTTGGGATATCCAGACCCCGCATGATGACCCTCTTGTTGTGACACTGATGGTAGCCAACTGCCTTGTTAAAAGAGTCATGATCGATCCTGGGAGCAATGCAAACGTCATTACCAAATGGGCTTTTGAAAAGCTTGAAATCGACCCGAACGAAATCATGGCCTCCCGGTGCCCTATTGCAGGATTCGATAAAAAGCAAATCGAGCCGATCGGGGAAGTCTAGTTGTCGGTATCTGCTGCTCAAAGAACCCTGACCAAGACGTTTGTTATAGTGGATGTGAAACCTTCATACAATTTGCTCATGGGAAGGGGATGAATTCACCGAATGCGGGGTGTGCCTTCAACCCTTCACCAAGTGATGAGATGCATAAGCCCGAATGGTTTTGGCATCATTAACATTAGGGGAGACCAGGTGGCCGCCAAGGAATGTTATGCGGTAACCTTGAAGGAGATTTGGAAGGGAAAAGGTCTAGTGATGTCCCATTCCAAGGAACAGAATCTAGTCCCCAAATAACAATCAAAGGAAGGGGATCCGGGTACCCCGATCGTGGTCGAGCCATTACAGCCAATCTCTGTTATACCCGATAGCCCAGAAAAAGTTACTTTTGCAGGTACAAATCTTACCGACCCTGAATTGAAAGAACTTACACAGTTATTGTATGATAACTCCGATGTCTTCGCGTGGGAGCATACAGACATGTCAAGTATCGATCTTAATATTGTCCAACATTCATTGCACGTCGACCCAAACGTAAGACCGATCAGGCAAAAGCAAAGGTGCATGGGAGCACATCGGAACCAGATCATAGCGGACGAGATATCCAGATTGCTCCAGGTTAGTTTTGTCAGGGAGGTCAAGTATCCCGAATGGCTTACCAACGTAGTGGTCGTGCAAAAGAAGAATGGTAAGTGGAGGGTTTGTGTTGATTTTACTGACCTGAACAGGGCATGCCCGAAGAACAGCTTTCCACTACCAAAGATTGACCAGATGATTGATGTTACCGCCGACTGCGATCGTCTAACTTTTTTGGATGCTTATTCGGGATACAATCAAATAAAAATGAACCCGATGGACGAAGAAAATACCTCCTTCATTACTGAAACAGGTACTTATTGCTTTAAACTTATGCCCTTCGGTCTAAAAAATACAGGTGCCACTTTCCAGAAGTTGGTCAACAGGATCTTTAATGGGATGATGGGTACAGTAATCGAGGCTTATATTGATGACATTGTGGTCAAGAGTAGGAAAAAGGAAGACCATCTTACCCACTTGCGCCAAGTGTTTGACACCCTCAGGATGCATGGCATGAAGCTTAACTCAGAGAAATACTCCTTTGGTGTATCATCCGGGAAGTTCCTGGGACACATCATGGACCGAACCGGGATCTAAGCCAGCCCGACACAAGTCAAGGCCCTGATAAAAGAGTATATGATTAGACCCCCGATCCTATCCACACCAAGACCCGATGAAGTCTTACATATGTACCTAGCAATATCCTCTATCTCAACAAATACAGCTCTCATTAGAGAGGATGGGAACCTGCAGATGCCAGTTTTCTACACCAGCAAATCCTTGGCTGAAGCGGAAACCTGATATAGCAAGCAGGAAAATGTGGTTGTCACTAGTGAATGCCAAAAAATGACTGAGGCATTACTTTGAAGCTCATCTAATCATTGTCCCGACAGCCACACCTCTCCGGGTTATTATGTCGAAACCTGATCTTTCAGGCAGAATCTCCAAATGGGTTATCGAATTGGGCATATATGACTTGAATTACATACCCCGGGTTTCCATCAAAGGACAGGCAGTGGCAGATTTCTTACTTGAAGATGAAACTAAAAAACCCGACCAGCAGACTGAGTTGGACACTTGAAAGCTTTTCGTAGACGGATCAGCCAGTTCTACCGGATCGGGAATCGACTTGGATATCCAGACACCCGATGGAACATACCTCCACATGTTAGTACAACTACAGTTCCCAGCTAAAAACAACGAGGCAGAGTACGAAGCGATTGTATATGTATTAAGATTAGCCCGAAGCCTCCAGATCCAGGCCCTAGCAGTACACAGTGACTCTCAACTAGTCATTCGGCAAATTAGAGGTGAATACGAGGCAAAAGATCCCAAAATGGAATCCTATCGGGCACTTGTGTTAAAGGAAATAGAGAGCTTTCAAAAAATAACCTTCACTCATATCCCGAGAAGCAAAAACTCTATAGCTGACCACCTAGCCGGCCAGGCGTCCTCTGTCGGAGAGGACCTAACCCGGGTTGCGTTGGTAGATTTTATAATCAGACCAAGTATTCAAGAGCCCGAACAAGTCATGCTTATTCCATGGGAGCCCAACTGGATGGATCCCCTGATGGATTACCTAAGGAATGAGACACTCCCATAAAACAAAGTTGAAGCTCACAAGATTAGGAGAAATTCGGCCCGGTATTCAGTTATAAATGGGCAACTCTATCAAAAGTCCTTCTCAGGTCCTTATTTGAAATGTATTACGCCATAGGAATCAAGAGCAATGATGCAGGAGATCCATAGTGGATCTTGCGAGAACCACTCCGGATGTAGATCCCTCGCCCATAAAATACTCTCCCAATGATACTTTTGGCCCTATCTATCACGGGATGCCGAAGAACACGTACGAAGGTGCAAACCATGCCAGATGCACGGAGACGCTATCCATCAGCCACCGGAGTTCCTACACCCAACCATAGTACCACACCCATTCGCTCGATGGGGAATGGATATCGTAGGACCTCTCCCGAAGGCAATTCGGTCAAATTCCTATGTCCTCCTAGCAACTAATTCTTCACCAAATGGGTTAAAGCTGAAGCCTACCCCACCATCAAGGGTAGCCACGTCGTCAAGTTCATATAGACCCATATAGTGTGCAGATTTGGGCTACCAAGGACAATTATGATAGATAATGGGACGAATCTTGACAACAAGGAAGTAAGAGCATTCTTTGCCGAGCATGGTATCAACCAGAGTACATCCTCCGTCGGGTACCCATAGGGGAATGGACAAGCCGAAAGAACAAATCAAACCATATTCGACACCTTGGCCAAAAAACTTAAGGAATCAAAAGGAGCCTGGCTCAAAAAGCTACCTGAAGTGCTCTAGTCATATAGAACTACCCCCAGGCAGCCCACCGGAGAGACCCCCTTTGCCATAGCATACGGTGCTGAGCCTGTGATCCCAACGGAGGTGAGGGTTCCAACCCTTCGGAGCCAGGCCTGGGTAGAAGGCACGAATAACCTACACCTGGCACACGGCCTTGATCTACTAGATGAACGAAGGGAAGTTGTCGGTATTAGACTGGCCGCCTACCAACAGCGTCTCCAGAACCACTTCAACCAAAAAGTTAAAATAAGGGAGTTTCAGGTCGATGACATGGTCCTCAAGCAAAAGATTGGGCTCATGGGTAAGCTCACGGAACCTTGGGAGGGCCCGTACACCATTACCGAAGTCATCGAGCGCGGAGCATACCGCGTCCGAAGAAACAACAACGGTGGAATGGAACCAAACTCCCAGAAAGCCTCACGACTGAAGAGGTACTACCCATAACAACCCTAGTCTACTTTTAAATTTGATCGCTTTTGAGTTTACTTTTACTCTGATCAATTTTGTAAAGAGGCTTCCAAGCCAAATCAATAAAATCATTTTTTATGGCAAAAATAACTTATAAATATCTACTGATAGCAAAAAATAAACAAGGTGTTGTCATGTCTGTCGCATGGCCTGAAGTGCTCGAAAGATACAACACACAAAGTGTTGCCATGTCTGTCGCATGTCCTGAAGTGCCCAAAAGACACAACACTAATCCTGAAGAGATCACAATTTTGTAAAAATAAACAAAGTGTTGCCATGTGTGTTGAAGTGCCCGAAAGACACAACACTGATCCTGAAAAGATCATAATTTTTCAAAAAGAAACAAAGTGTTGCCATGTATGTTGCATGGCTTGAAGTGCCTGAAAGACACAACACTGATCCTGAAAAGATCACAATTTTGAAAAAATAAACAAAGTGTTGCCATGTATGTCGCATGACCTGAAGTGCCCGAAAGACACAACAATGATCCTGAAGAGATCACAAATTTACAAAAATAAACAAAATGTTGCCATGTCTGTCGCATGGCCTGAAGTGCCCGAAAGACACAATAATGATCCTGAAGAGATCATAAATTTGCAAAAATAAACAAAATATTGCCATGTCTGTCGCATGCCCTGAAGTGCCCGAAAGACACAACAATGATCCTGAAGAGATTACAAATTTGCAAAAATAAATAAAGTATTGCCATGTCTGTCGCATGGCCTGAAGTGCCCGAAAGACACAACACTGATCCTGAAGAGATCACAAATTTTCAAAAATAAACAAAAGTGTTGCCATGTCTGTCGCATGGCTTGAAGTACCCGAAATACGTACAACACTTATCCTGAAGAGATCACAAATTTTCAAAAATAAACAAAGTGTTGCCATGTATGTCGCATGGCCTGAAGTGCCTGAAAGACAAAACACTTATCCTAAAAATATCACAATTTTGAAAAAATAAACAAAGTGTTGTCATGTATGTCGCATGGCCTGAAGTGCCCCAAAGACACAACAATGATCCTGAAGAGATCACAAATTTGAAAAAATAAACAAAGTGTTGCCATGTCTGTCGCATGGCCTGAAGTGCCCGAAAGACACAACAATGATCCTGAAGAGATCACAAATTTGCAAAAATAAACAAAATATTGCCATGTCTGTCGCATGGCCTGAAGTGCTCGAAAGACACAACAATGATCCTGAAGAGATTACATATTTGCAAAAATAAATAAAGTATTGTCATGTCTGTCGCATGGCCTGAAGTGCCCGAAAGACACAATACTGATCCTGAAGAGATCACAAATTTTCAAAAATAAACAAAGTGTTGCCATGTCTGTCGCATGGCCTGAAGTGCCCAAAATACGCACAACACTGATCCTGAAGAGATCCCAAATTTGCAAAAATAAACAAAGTGTTGTCATGTCTGTCGTATGGCCTGAAGTGCCCAAAAGACACAACACTGATCCTGAAGAGATCACAAATTTTCAAAAATAAACAAAGTGTTGCCATGTCTTTCGTATAGCCTGAAATGCCCGAAAGACATAACACTGATCCTGAAGAGATCACAAATTTGCAAAAATAAACAAAGTGTTGTCATGTATATTGCATGGTCTAAAGTGCCCAAAAGACACAACACTGATCCTGAAGAGATCACAATTTTTTTTAAATAAATAAGGTGTTGCCATGTCTGTCGCATGGCCTGAAGTGCCTGAAAGACACAGTACTTTTTGATAAAATAATCTAAGTATTGCAAAAGTAAACTGGACAGAAAGCATGATTTTCATTCAAAAAATATGGGCCCCGATGGCCAAGGCTTACAAAATGTTTTACAAATGAAAAATCCTAAGTGCTAGCATCAGTGCCCACCGCATTTGAGCCCGCAGGAACAATGGCACCATCGGGAATTGAAGGATTAGAATCGAATGTGAGCCCCGGAAAAGGCTTGGTCAGGAACTCAAAGAAGCGAACGTCATCAAGACCTCCAACCGGATCATCATACGGCGGAGCAATACCCAAAGACTCATCCAATTCCTCCACTGAGGCGAAGTCCCTCTCCTCAACAGGTTTCTGGATGTCCTTGAAGCATGTCCTCCAGCCGAACCCGATCTGGTACTGGGTAGTGTCGCAGAAGCGCTTATACATCTAATTGCCACCCCGATGGCACAATTCCACCGTTGACCTCTCCACTGCCAAGAGATTCTCAGTTTCAACCTTCTCCTCCAGAAGCTTCTCCCTAGAGGCCTTCAGGCCCTCATTCTCTACCTTTAAGCCTTCGACTTCAGAGGCTAGGACCCGCCGGACTACCTCCATCTCTTTGATCTTCGACTTCAATTAACATAGTTAACTGATTAAATTAATTAATTGAATATTTCTGAGTATAAATATTTCTTTTTTCTTTAAAGGTTTAAAAATATAGAATTCATTATCTGTAATTAAAATTCAATAGTTAAATTATATTGTTACTTATTTTAATTATTAATGAAATATTTTACTATAATATTGTTTAGTGTACTATTGACATTTATTCTTATAAGATGCTTCTAGAATAATTATTTTAAAATTTATATAAATTTATCAATATATCTTATCTTATCTCACAGTTTGATTTTTTTATAAAATGGGGGTGATTATATATTTTTGAGGCTCACTTTGGGTACGTATATAGAATTTTACATGGGGGCGTTGAAAAATAAATTAAAAAATCATAAACGGGTCGGGTTATTACGGATCAGGTTCGGGTTAAGTTACCAACGAATTTTGCCAAAAATTTGAACCGGCTTCGAATTTTAATTTTTGATATCAAATCCGACCCAAATCCGTTTTAAGTATACCAAGCCCGCCCCATTCGGGTTGGACCGGATTGGAAACCAGCCAAATCAGACCATTTTGTCATCCCTACATGATTGGGGAGGGTTAGGTAGAAAAGAGTGGGGCTGGGGGGGCTGACTGCTTGTAGAGGGAGGAGCAGTAGTGGCTTGTGGTGTGTGTGCAAGAAGGCTAAGTTGGTCAAGGTTGGCGGGGTGGGTGGTGTTCTGTGTGATGGGACTGAGCATGCTAAATCATTGAGGTGGCAGAGAGCATGGAAAGCTAAAAGTAGTAGAATGGCTGGGAGGGTTAGGGAGAGCCTTGGTCAACCCAATGCACTGAAAGGAAGGGGGAGTGGGTAGTAAAGGGAGAAAAGTAGTAGTAGAAGGTACAGTGCACACCTTGGGGTGAGTGATAGGAAGGCCACTCCCAAGGGGCGCGTGTATCACAACAGCAAGCAGAGGGGAATGGTGAGGCAAGGCCTCTAATGGGGGAGGGGGTATAGGAGCAATGATAGTGCAAGTAACCAAAGGAGGAGGAGGAGGACTAACCTTAAAAGGCAAAGCATTCACCAAAGGGGGGTGAGATGACATTTTTAGAGCCCAGGTGAAGCTGCAGCTGTCCCTTGAGGTGCTTAATCTGCTTTTTCAGTGAGGCAGTTTCCTCCAAGCTATTAATCTCCTTCCTTAGTTTTTTGCATGACTAACTCCAGGTTGAGCTTGTTCAAGACGTTTATTGAGTAACACATTATCACGCTGTAGGATTTCAACAGACTCGAGCTCTCTTGTGAGGGTGTTCATTTTGGCATTGAACTGAATAGCCAAAGAAATTTCATTATCTTCATCATCATCAGACAGAGCAAAGTCAATGCCAGGCCTGAACAAAGAGGGGGGGGGGCGGGGAATGCTCAAGAATGGACAGGGAGGATTGAGAAATGGGGCATTGAGGATGAGGAAGAGGAAGTCATATATGAAGATTGTTGAGGTTAACATAGTGCTGATAGTTCTCAATGGCTTTGACGAATTAAGGTTATGTCAAAGTCACTATTTGGGGTAGCCGGTGATGTGGTGCATGGTTGTGGCTGTAACTCCATTGAAATTTGGTGTTGATTAAGATATTTCTTTTATATAAAGGGCATTCCAATCTTTTCAAGAAAAAAAAAAAAAAAAAAAAAAAAGAATAACACAAGTGGGTCAATGCAAAAATTATAATAGGCATGCATTGTGAGAACTCAATTATAGGGAGGGGGGAGTACAAGATGACTTCGATCCCTATATATATTCTGCCGCAGTTTGTCACGAATTATCTTTTCATAAACTATATATGTCAGTGCCTTTACCAATTTTTTTGTAACCATGTGCTTATCCACTTTCTATCTTCTTAACAAAATAAATAAATAAAAGAAGCATTAATACCAATATTTTGTAATCGCTCGTACTTTTGAAAGTCATTTCTCTACTCATTGCAATATCTAATAATCATAAAGTCTGGACACCAAATAACGAGATGGAGATTTCTCTAACCGGTTCCATTAATACTTCATTGTAGGTAGACCTGTCAATGGATCGGATTCGGATCGGATCAGTTAAATCCAAATCCAATTTGTTAAGAAATCGGATTATCGGATTCGGATCATAATCGGATTATCGGATTTTATTTTCAATCCATATCCGGTTAATATCGGATTCGGATCGGATTCGGATTATAATCGGATTATTGACAGATCTATTAATAAAGATGACAAAAACTCCCAATCCGCGATTCGAATCCGATAATTCGACGAATTTTCACTTAGTTAATTCATATTCGAATTTCTTCATTATAGAATATCTGATCCGAATATTTAATTAAAAAATACAAAAATTAATAAATACTGAAACAGTAAAATTATTCACACTTTTAATAATTGTATTTATGATCAATCATTATTAATAAATAATAAAATAATTAACAACTAACATTTATATACATGTACAGTATTAAATATATACACATAAAAATATCAAATATATATTTATATATATATATAAATATATTTTATATCGGATCGGATTGCTATTGAATTGTAATTAGAATTGAATTTATACTAAAACCTATTTTATATCTTTAAAAATATTGTATAAATTGAAAGTATAAATACCAAAATACTAAAATTATTCACCTTTAGTAGTCATATAGATGATCAATTATTAATAATAAATAATATTTATATATAGATAATTAGATATAGTACCAAATATATACACATAAAATATAATATTTATATTGATATATATAGATATATATCGGATCGGGTTATTATCGGATCGGATTAGGCAAATCCAAATCAAATTTGTTAAGGAATCGGATTATCGGATTCGGATCGTATTCGGGTTATCGGATTTTTTTTTCAATCCAAATCCGGCTAATCGGATCGGATTCGGATCGGATTCGGGTCAAAATCCAATCCATTGACAGGTCTAATTGTAGGTATGATCTTTATTATCAACAAAAGAATTTGGTACATACCAATATTTAAAAAAATAAATAAATCCCTAAATACAAATAAATAAATAAAACTTACCTATAAACTTCTTTCAAATTATCTAAGAATCGAACTTTCTCTATATATTTTTTTCTTTGTATGTAATTGGTTACCGGTTTCTCCTTTTTTTTTTGGTCTCCTTGGGAAAAGGAAGAATAAGAACTAATAACATATTTAGGGTTTATTAAAAAGTCTTATATATAAGTAAGTACAAAAACCATTAATAAACTTAATGTAAAGCAGGACTTACGGGTATTCACCAAAATCAGTAATCGGGCCATAATATGTGCCGGATTAAATTTTGTCTACCAAACTCACTCCTGTGCAACAAAAGTCGTTCTTAAACTCGTAAATCAAGATACGGAACGGGACGGAGCTCTTCGTACAAATTGTCATCCTACTCGATTATTGTTTATACTTTTTGTAAAGACTCTTGCAATGACTTTGGCGTGGGCTTGTTTAATTTTTTGTTTAGTTAGTCTTGTCTTGTTTTTATTTTTTTTTAAAAATTAAATAGATTTTGATTTTTATAATTTAAGATCAAATATTTTTCTTAGATGGGCCCCGCATTCTACTACACATCATCTTTTTTTTTTTTTTTTTTTTTCTATATAGGATAATTTGCACTAACACCCCCTGAGGTTTGCATCTATATATATTTTCAAAAACATATGTTTTAGAAATATATATATATTTCGAATATATATATATAAAATTTGAAAAATATATAAATTCGAATATATATTTATTTCAAAAAAAAAAATTCAAAATATATATATTATCAAAAACAAAATTTAAAAAATTATATAATTTCGAAAAACATATAATCATTTCAAAAAATATGTATATTTTTTAATTTATATATTTTTCAAATTATATATATATATTCGAATTATATATATATATTTCAACTTTTATATATTTTTTGAAATTTATATATGTTTTTTAAAATTATATAATTTTTTGAATATTGTTTTAGAAAATATATATATTTTGATTTTTTTTTTTGAAATATATATATTCGAATTTATATATATTTCAAATTATATATATATATTTTAGAATTATATATATATTTTTTAAATTTATATATGTTTTTCGAAATTATATAATGTTTTGAATTTTGTTTTTGAATATATATATATTTTGAATTTTATATATATTTTTTGAAATATATATTTGAATTTAAATATTTTTCAATTTATATATATTTTCGAATTTTATATATATTTTTTATTATATATATATTTTGAAATTTATATATATATTTCAAATTTTATATATTTTTTGAAATTTATATATATTTTTCGAAATTTACATATTTTATTCTAATTTTATATATTTTTTCAAAATTTAAATATTTGTTTTCGAATTTTATACATTTTTTTGAATTTTATATATTTTTCCGAATTTATATATATGTTTTTCAAAATTTTATATATTTGGGGTTGGGTCATAAAAGTCATTTCACATTATCCTTAATATTTTCTAATTTTATGAAGGGTATTTTGGTCATTTGGGGTGTCATGGCAAGCAAAATCAAATCTTAGGGAGTGTTAGTGCAAATTACCCTTCTATATATATATATATAATTCATGGTGGATCCCGCTGGCCACTACTCTTTACAAAATCACATAAAACCAAACAAAACCACACAAAACCAAACAAAATCAATATAACAAAACAAAACCAGATGAGACCGGAAATCAATGTCTTGGTGTTCACATAAATTAAAGTTTCCAAAAGTTGCTTTAGTTCTTTACCGACCTTATCTTTTATTACAACATCTCTTAAATCCGTGTTTCAGATCCGAAAGTTTTCCTATTTATCTCTGCTCTATCAGAGAAACTATAATCCAATATTATATACGTGTCATTAATTAGCGTTTCTTAGATATATTGTCAGATTATTGGGTAGAGTTGAAGGCTTCAAGCAAGTAAGTGTATTTTCATTTGTTTTACACTCTCTTTTTCATAGGTTAGTTTACTTCAATTCTGTAAAATATAATTTGGAAGCTATATATATATAGTGCTGATAAAAATGGAAATCTCGTTGAAGTGTGCAATTGGATGTCCAAAGGGCACTAGGGCAACTAGTGCCAAGAATGGTGATAGTGATCATGAATTAGAGCATGATGTGTTAGACAAAGTTGTTCACGATTGGAAACCTCCACAAGTCCCTCTATATGATGTTTTTCATAAAAAGCCTATTTCTTTTTTTCCTTTCGGTAAGTCAAAAAACAATATTTCTTTTTCTAGTGGCTATAAGATCAAAACCCTAGAAAAAACTGTGTCAATCCATAATGAAGGCCAAGTCGAGTTCGAATTACTTGCAAGGAACAACATATATTGGTACGAGTACGTTCATGTGGGGTTAGTACAAGTGGGTGTGAAGCCATTAACTAGGAATGCTTTAAACACATCGGTGTTGGTTTGTGTTCGTGATGGTCGTATGATAAACTTCAAAGAGTCTATATTAGGCACCATGGAGTCATCTCTATGTGATGGACCAGTTTATTTTAATTGTTACCCGAACTATTCGGTGCCGGTAGAGGATGCCCTAGACACTTGGAAACTGTATGTTAGGACTCAAAATGGGAATATTGATGAGGACTCCAAAGATGTTGCTGTTGTTTATAGGGTTTATTACAAAGTGATGAGCTCCAAATGGCTTTTCGGTTCACACTCAAAAGTGCCACTCGAAACCAAGAAAAAAACTTTCATTCAGACTAATCTGCTCAAGGATAGGGTTGCGGTGACGAAAACCATGGAGTGGGATTCAGTTGAAGTGGAAGATGATGCCTAGCTAGCTACTACCCACTGTGTGTATATATATATATATAGCATCAAAAGACAAAGTGGAGTTGATCTGCATCAAGGAATAAAGGTGTTGGTGATGGTTTGCGTGGCCTTGTTCTTGGGCTATTAGTTTCTATATGTATACTCGTAATGTTTTGAGACTGTTTTTTTTTATCAGTTTTGTTTATGGTTTGATGTTTTAACTAATTTTATGCGTGGAGTTTGGTTTTGTAGTTGCCTTTTAATTTCAGTGTTTTTTTTTATTCTTTATTGCATTGCTTTCCTAACAAAAAATAATAATAATAACAATAACATATGTAACGATGGGCTGAAGTGAGAAAGATTTCTGGAAGGTGCTTCATGAAGCACCAAACTTCTCAAATTATGGATATAGCCGAGCCTTTACCTATTGGTATGAAAAGTAACTTTATACGGAGCGCGAATTAGTAGGGCACGAGCTCATAAGAAAAAAATAATAATAACACCAATAAAATAATAAAAATAAATCCGTAAATCGTTTGGCTGCTTAGGAGTTAAGACATGAATTAGTTGAGGGGCTACTATCAGCTGTTTATAATAAAACAATGTACATCAATATCTAATTGTTTTCGGTATGTTAATGAACGGCGATGGAGACCGAATCCGCTCCATGGTTGTTCGGTGCACAAAAATATATGTTTCCGAAAAATGGAATTAGCCTAGGAACTTACTTAACATGATCTCAACCAACTGTGGTATTCTTAATCTAACCACCACCAAACAAATACAACAACGATATTTACATAATGAAGTCCCTTTTTACACCGTCAAACACATTTTTAAAACTCTATTAACATCAACCCCAAATGCTTTTTGGCCCATAATATAATCCTCCCCTTCATCCCAGATGCATTATTTTTTACCATACTAGAATACTCTTAACTTTAAACAAATTCCAATATGCCCCCACTTTATTGTTCTTTTATTAATTTTTCCCGCACTCATTTTTTAAAATCAAAATACAATCCCATATTCATATCAAGTTTTTCGAACCTTGTAAGCCCCTTTATCTCCCCCAAATAATCTGGTGCATCTTATGGGGCAGAGCGCTGCACTCTCAATTGGTAGTCTAGTCTAGGATGGGTCCAAAGGGCTTTATTTGTAGGGCTGCAAATGAACCGAGCCAAGCCGAGCTTTGGAATGTTCAAGCTCGGTTCATTTACTTAACAAGCCTAGAAAATGTGTTCAAGCTCGGCTCATTTGCTTAACGAACGAGCCCGAGCCGAACGCCATATTTAACGAGCCAAGCCCGAGCTTGTTCATGAACGACTCGTTTCAGTGCAACATATATTAAACTTCCTAATAGTTGTCTGAATTGAGTTGTTGCATGTCTGTTTTAACATATTTTCACTAGTATAATTTTTTATGAATGAATTTTATGTTATGACCGCCTAATTTCTATAATCTTTTCACAATAATCTTCATAATTTGTTCAATTTGAACACTTTCTTTTGTCAAATATGATATAATTTTACTATTTAACTTAGACGAGCCTGTTCACGAGCTTGGCGAGCCGAACTTAGTAATGTTCAAGTTCGGCTCGTTTACTAAACGAGCCTAAAAATTGTGCTCAGACTCGGTTCATTTACTAAACGAACGAGTACGAGCCGAGCTCTTAACGAGCCGAACCCGAGCCTTCTCACGAACGACTCAGTTCATTTGCAGCCCTACTTATTTGGGGAGTTCTGGGTATCAAAAAAAAAAAAAAAATCTTTTGCACAAAAAGAAAAAGATAAAATAAATTATCTTTCTGATTTTCACTCTAATTCAGGTACAAAAAGTAAACTTTGATATTGTTGATGAGGCAGTGCTCGATAAGTGGACAAGCTTCATTACATTGTGGTGGTCGAGGACGTAAACGACAAGCTGAGGTTTCTCAACGGCTTTGACGATGGAGAGGTCAACTCTGCTACTTGGGTTAGCCGATGGTGTGGTGGTTGGAATTCCATTGAAACATGGTGTTGATTAAGAATTTATTGTATATAGAGGACATTTCACAATGAATTTTTGTTCTAATTGTAATACAATAATATGAGTAAAAAAGAAATATTATACAATTAACTATTGTATTTTAGTTGATTATAAATAATAGAAGTACTAAGTGTAATAAATATTGATTATAATATTCATACAAATAATTAAATCAAATCTTATGAGAGATTAGTGTATTTTATCCGAGGAACGTTGACCAATAAAAAATATATTGTGACGATAAACAGAAAAGAGGAAAGGACTAAATGGTCCTTAATTAAACACGCATATTAATGCTTTTGGTATTTTTACTTCATACACCAAGGAAAAAGGATTTAACGATGAAAATGAATTAATTCATGTCCATGTCAAGTAATCGACCACTAATTGTAGGAGAGGATGGTAACCCATAGGTTATCGGGCACGAAAATTATCATAGCCCAACTTTTCATTAAATTAACTAGGTGCAGGCAACAAATTAATATATTTTACCACGATTAATTTTAGTAATCGGCATAGCTTAGATATTTGTGCATAAACATGATACAAAAGATTAATTGCACCCTAGTTAATTTAATGAAAAATATGCGCCAACGGGTTAATGTGCCTTTGTGAGAACTAAATTATTGTTTATACTTTTGTAAAGACTCCTGCAATGACTTTTCACGTCAACCTAGTATTGGTCTTCACATAAACTAAACTTCCCAAAACTTGCTTTAGTCCCCTACCTACCTACCTACCTTATATTTTATTACAACAGCTCTGAAATCCGTGTTTCAGATCCGGAAATTTTCCTATTTATCTCTGCTCTATCAGAGAAACTATAATCCATTATTTACTTGTAATTAGCGTTACTTACATTGTTTGGGTATAGTTGAAGGCTTACAAAGCAAGTGTGTTCTCATTTGTTTTTCACTTTTTCTTCTGTTTTGTATATATGCTATATTAGTTTGGAAGCTATATATATATATATATATATATATATATATATATAGTGCTGAAATAAATGGAAATCCCGTTTAAGTGTGCACTACAAGAAATAATAGTTCTAATGGTGGATATATTAGTTTGGAAGCTATATATAGTGCTGATATAAATGGAAATCTCATTTAAGTGTATGTTTTACAAAAAAATAAGAATTTTAGTGACGGACATGTCCGCCACTAGAAAGAATAATAACTGTCACTATACCCTATAGTGACAGTTTAGCGATGGATATCCAAATTGTCACCTAAAGTACTGTAACTAAAAATTTTGGGCTATAGTGACAAATTTGTACGCCACTATAGGTCAAATGTTTTACATGAAAAAACAATAATTGTTTTTTACCTATAACAACAGTTTTGTCGCCACTATAGGTCAAACTGCTTTTTCCTTTTTTCAATGAGAGGTCTCCAGGATATTGCATTTAAAGAAATTGCATTCAATACCAAAAATATTTCTCTAACACCAATCTATTGTACAATAAAAAAAAAGGCTTCTTTACAATAAATCTAATTGTAAATCATCCATTCCAAATATATTTTTGAGTACTCCATAAACTAACTAGAAAATAAATGCCCAAGTGCCTTTTTGCCTCCACAATTGCTAGTGAAAATTCCATGGTGGTTCTTGGCCCTCTACTGGTGATGAAATTTCCATCCACCACGTCCCTATTTTCAGCTTCACTCTGATCAGACACCTTGTTGCACATTGCAGGGTGGCCTTCTCACCCTGAATATAAAAGATATTTATAAACCTCATGCATCTAAAAGAACAAAATACAAAATACTGAGAAACTGAAATGTATAATGCAAGACAAGCAATATATCAAATTTGATGTTTCCCAACTGCAGGAAAACACAAATTAAAAAGAATTGAAATCCATAAACACAAAATCAAAGGGAAAAATAAAAATCAACCAATCAGCAATAAGTATCAATTGTAGCTTCAATTATTCTATTCATCAATTGACGGGTTGCTTTATTGATCAACTGATAGGACCAAAACAGATGAGAAAATAAAAATGAAAATAAATAACCAGGCCGATTGCTAATGCGGCTGTATTCAGATAAATAAAAATACAGTGAGAAAATCATGCAATTGTTTCGCATCTATAAAAGAGTCTTTTAACACCTATGATTGCAGGTAGTTGAAACAGTTTACTTCTCTAAGAACATTTCCATACGCACATAATGATTGACAAGGATTACTGTTACAATGACTAGTGACTAAGCAAAAGCTTCCCCAAAAAGTTTTTACTCTGCATAGGAGCACTAATGGTTTTATATCAGGTTATACGTGATTCATGCCTACGGATATTACTCGTGCTAGACAAATAATGAATGGTAATTGTTGCATAATTAGCAGTATACATGTGAGCTCTATGCAATTGTACAACCTTTGTGCTTATATAAGACATTACTGTCCAGACAAGACCAGGTTCCAGAGTTCAGAAGGCTGTTGTTTCGAGAAAAAAAAATATTTTGATTCGAATTTAGAACACGTGAAGCAAATCAAAGACAGTTAAAATCTGAAGGATACCTCTTTCCATCCATAACTGGATCATTGAACAAACAGTCTCGCAAAGGCCTCCCCCAGGTATTTAGCTCTCAGCACTGGTCTGTCCGGAAGAACAAGCCTTCTTAGGATCTTGAAATCATGTTGGCCTGGTTTATCACTGTTTTAAATGATGGTGCTTGAGAACATTGAAGATGAAATAGTATTTCAAGTGAAATGAAGCACAAACTAGGCTAAGATGGCCTATTCATGTATTGAACAAATAGGCAAGGATGAATGTATTTTCAAAGCATCTACCCATTGTTCATTCGGCTTCTCTGAGAATTTTTATCTCTATAACTAAGATAGCCTCACCTAACATAGACTCCACAACCCCCTACTGCACGAGCAACGGCATGAAACTCAGCTGCATCATGGAGGCTCTGAAAGGTGCTAACAAAACGACTTAATTACCAAGAACTTTTAAGAAGGCACTAGTAAAAAGTGAAAGGCAAAGTCATACATTGAAAAAGAATTGAAAAACACAGAGGAACAAGAAGCAAAAACAGTTCCACAAATAAGAGAACTTGTTCAGAGCACTTTGATCTCTTGGACAGCTATATACATATTCTAAAATTCGGTAAAAAAAGAAATAGAAAACCATAAACAGACTTAGTTCAGTACCTATAGTGCCAGCTTAATAATGCACTTCCAAACATAGCTTAAGTAGTGCTTATCCAAACACCTACAAATAAACAGACCCGATTTAAGATAGACACATAATTTGCGTCTTTAGGCATGATAAAAATGTGTGACTAATAAGCAAGAGATATGGTAAGCTGCGACATATAACTCTTGCAATTTGTATAAATTAGATGGATATAAATTGTTTTGCTATAATTTTTGTTTCATTAACAATAATTACTTGGGGACTCCTATTAAGCAAGTTAACAATGTGTTGGCATATGGTGAATTCTCAGCAACGCACACCATAAAATTTCCAAGCTACTAAACATGTCCTCGATGCTACAAAAGGATCATTTGTGCAACCATTATATGGTTCGTCGTGAATTTATCAACTATAAACAAGTACATTCATTCTTCGGAGCCAAATTGAGTGAATTATCATGTGAAAGAAATCGTATCTCTTAGGAGGATCGTTCACCAGAAAATGTAGTTGCACGTGCTTCAATCGCTCCTGCATTCTTATATACTCAAGATCTTCTTCAGGTTTGGTATTTCACTAACCGAAACCTGAATTGAGAACGCGTCCCAATTCAGGACATCACTAAAAGGGAGGACATAGTCCACTGAGATCACCACTGGGACACACATATATAGACTACATTTGCTAGTTTCACTACACAGATCACTCTCCAATGTTCACATACTCTCACAGTGCACAAAGAAATGGCACTAGAAGGAGTACATTTCCTACTGGTCACACTCCCATTTCAGGGTCCCATAACCCCCGAGCGCCGATTCGCCAAATGCCTCATATCGACAGGCCTTCACGTAACAGTAGCCACACCCGAAATCGCTCGTCAAACACTCCAATGGCAGATAAATTGGTACATTTTTTCTCATAATTACCTTTCTCACCAATTAGATCCAACAGTAAATGCTTTGGTGTGGGTGAAGTCCTAAGCCATCATTACTCTCTTTATGTATTTATTTATATGTGCTAATATGCATACATATATGTATATAGGTATGTATGAAATCAAAACAGATTTGAACAAGAAGCTCACTCGCAAAAGCAGATCATCCCATGCCTAGAGTTCTTCAAGCAACAATCAACAAGACATACAATCGCATGTGGGAATCAACAAATGCAATTACTCAACAAATCTATCAGAAATTCAAAATATCAAAGTATCAAACACAGGATACATGTACATCTACTGTAAAATAAAAGTGACAAAATCAATTGAAGAAATACCACTTAAAATGCCACATAAAGTTCACTAAACATACTCATTATTAAATTTCAAAACCGAATAACACAAACAACCTAAAAAATAGCTCTAATAAATGTGTGTATATCATTATATGTGTGTATACGTGTGTGTATTTATATAAGTATATATGAGAGAGTATAGAAAGTACCAATAGTAGGTGCGAGATCTTGAGCAGAGTTAGTGATGAAAGTGACGAGAAGACTGCTTTTGCTGACGCCGGAGTCGCCGATCAACAAGATCTGAAGGAGAGGTCGTAATCGCACTCGCGAACTCCATCTCCGATTCTCCGATCTTCCACGGTCTTCTCGGTGTAATCGCACTCGCAAACTCCATATCCAATCTCCTTCAAGGTCTGATCAGTCCATACCATTGAAGATGTTGGAAACCCTAACATTTGGGGATTTTTGAGAGAGAACGGGTAGTGCGCTAGAGAGAGAGAGTGTCTAGAGAGAAAGTGATTCTACAGAGAGAGCGAGTATTATTTGTTAAGTGAAAATTAAAGAGACTTATAATTATATAGCTAAATAAATTATTAAAAATGAAAAATAAACATATAGTGGCAGACAAATTGTTGATGTCACTATAGCCATACGTTTTTGTAGTGGTGATAGGATGTCCAAAGAGCACTAGTAGGGCAAGTATTGCCAAAAATGGTGATACTGATTATGAATTACAACAAGATGTGTTAGGAAGAAAAGTTTAAGATTGGAAACCTCCACAAGTCCCTCTCTATAATGCTTTTCATAAAAAACACAATTCGTTTTTAAGTGGCTATATGATCAAAACCCTATAAAAAACTGTTTCAATCCATAATGAAGGCCAAGTTCTTTTTTCGGAAAATCAATATATTAAGAAAAGGAAAAGGAAAAACAACAAGGCCAAAGGCCAAACAGCTCAAGCAACAAACAGGGCAAGAGCAACCCTTAACAGAAAGGAAAAAACACTAGCATGAGCATAGTGCATGGTTCTAAAAGTAAGTAAAAGCTCATAAAATATGAGCACAAAGAGTGGCCCTCCAACATGTAGCTAGGATGAACACAATAAATGAGAGAACGAACTTTTATTTAAAACTCACACTTTTTAAATACAAAGCTTATTCTCTTTTTTTTTTTTTTTTCTCACATTCTTCTATTCAAAATATATCTCTAACTTCTGAATAATACACTACACATTACCTCTCTATTTATAAGCATACAAAACTAATAAACAAGCTTTGAATGTTCAACCTATAGGTGTGAACATTTGACTACTTTTGTAGCCACCATCTTTGAAGTTGCATGGTCACCTTTTGTTTAGTCTTTGAAAGCATGCTTCTAGATGGCTCCATGTTTTTCTTTGTTTCCCACTTGATGAATCAAGTTTAATATTTTCAACACAACCGACCACAAGCAATCGAGCTACACAGGGATAACCCTACAACACCTGATCATCCATGACAGAGCTTGGTAAAGACCATGCTGCTGCAACTTCCCTAGCAGCCCTTGAGTTCTTGAATTTCATAGACAAAAGCTTCAACCTTAAGCATTCTTCCATTCTCAGAATGACCCTTCTTGAAGAGGAATACTTTTTGCCAAAGGTTCTGTCATTCCTTTCCCTCCAAATAATATAGATAGAAGCAGCAAAGCAAAGTCTAAATACATCAGCACCAATGGTGTTTGCGCCTTGAGGCCACATATTAGAAGCCCAACCAATGATAGCTAATAAAGATAGATCACCCAAGTAAACTCCACATCTATATTGACACCATTTCCATATTCTAGTAGAGAAGTTGCATTTGAAGAACAAATGTTCATGTCTTTTTTCATGACCCCACAAAGGCAACAGAGTTTAGAAGTGCCAATAGGAATCCCAGGTTTATCCTTGGTTCTTAGTCTCTCTTGAACTGCAAGCCATGAGATAACCAAATAGAATGTTGCCTAGGGCAAACAAGTGAAGGGGGGAAAGACCAAGGAAAGTTTGCTTGAAATTGAACCCACCATTGACTGAGAGTGTCCAAGTAACCCTATCAGTAGCTCCTTGGTGGATTGGAGGGGGGTTATCAAAAGCCCCTGGAGGCATGCATCTCAGCAGAGAGGGAGGAAATCTCCAAGCATTCCCTCTATTCAGGCCAGCAACCTTTCTGTCATTCCTCCATCTAGTGTGATCCACATCCTCAATGGAGGTTGAAATAAGAGGCCCACTAGGCATCCAAAAGTCATGCCATAGAAATGCATGTGGGGTTAATACAAGTGGGTATAGTCATGCAAAGAACAACATATTGTATAAGTACGTGCATGTGGAGTTAGTACAAGTGGGTATAGTCATGCAAAGAACAACATATTGTATAAGTACGTGCATGTGGGGTTAGTACAAGTGGGTATAGTCATGCAAAGAACAACATATTGTATAAGTACGTGCATGTGGGGTTAGTACAAGTGGGTGTGAAGCCCTTAACTAGGAATGCTTTAAACACATCGCTGTTGGTTTGTACTCGTGATGGTCGAAAGATCAAATTCAAACAGTCTCTATTAGCCGCCATGGAGCCCACTCTCGGTGATGGACCAGTTTATTTTAATTGTTATCCGGGCTCTTTAGCGCATGTAAGTGATGCCGGAGACACTTGGAAACTGTATGTTAGGACCCAAAATGGGATTGATCAGGACTCGAAAGATGTTGCTGTTGTTTATAGGGTTTATTACAAAGTGATGACCTCAAAATGGCTTTCAACATGTCAGCTTTTTGTTTCACACTCAAAGGTGCCACTCACAACCGGGAAAACAACTTCCATTGAGACGAATATGCTCAAGGATAGGGTTGCGGTGGCGAAAACCATGGAGTGGGATTCAGTTGAAGTGCTAGATGATCCCTAGCTATCTATTACCCACCGATGAGACACAAGTGTGTGTGTATATATTTATAGTACCAAAACACAAGGTGGAATAGTGCTGCATCAGGGAATCAAAGGTAGTCTTTGTTGGCCATTATAATAAAAGGCGTTAGTGATGGTTTGCGTGGCCTTGTTCTTGTACTAAATTTATGTATGGTTTGAAGTTTGAACTAATTTTATGTATGGAGTTTGATTTTGTAATTGCCTTTTGGTTTCATTGTTCTCATGGTTGCATTGCTTTCCTCACAAAAAGTAATAATTGCAAACTGGGAATGGGTTGGGCCATATTGAAAATGATTTTGAAAGGTGGCTCGTGATGCATCGAGAGTGTCATGTTCAACCAGGGATATAATATGAGCCTCTCTATATTGAATGAGAAATTTTGTTGCATATGTTTCGTGAATTAGTTGAGTATCTCATTTGGAAGCTGAATAATAATAAAAAATTTAAATTCTTTGGGGGATCTCATATTTTCCCTATATTTTCCTTACAAAAAAGTTCTTACTATTATATCAAGGGGGGCAAGCGCCCCCCATGCGGTATGGCTCCGTGCCTGCATATACATGCATAAATGTACATATATGCATAAAATTTAGGGTAAATTCTACTTGCATCATATCAGATTTGGCTATATCCCAAACCCCTGTAATATGAAATATTCCACTCAAAGCCCTACAGATTTGGCTTCTTGATTGAAGTCACCCTCCGTTAGTGAGTCGTCAGGTGTCAGCCGTTATTTGGCTGAAATAAATTTGGCTCAATAGCATCTTCCAAATCTATAAAATTTAGTACTTGAATTTTAGATATATGTATAGATACGAACATATATATATGGATATAATATATGATATTCAGCACTTGAACTTCGTTAGTCCCACGATATCATTCTCCGACTTTCATTTCTGTGTCTCTTACAATGGGATGGGTCTAGGGTTTGGGTGGAGGATCTGCAATTTGGGAGCCTTGGAGAGATGGGGCTAAAGTTTGGGGATTTGAATGGATTCTTTTTGGAAGATTGAAAGAAACATATGTTATGTTTGGTATAGTGGAATGAAATGGAATGTTTATTGATTTTGTATGATACATTGAATGAAAATGATCGTTTTCAAGTAATGAAATTTCATTCTAAGGAATGAATTTTCATTTCATTAGTAAATTTATGGAATGGTCATTCCAATCCTTAAGGAATGCTTTTAAAGTATAAAATTACTTAAACAGCCCTTTCTCGTTTCAAATAAGCAAACCACTTTCACCACAACGCCATTAACTTCTACCACAACCACTACCGCCTCCATTGTCGGACACTACTATTTTCGTTACCTTTCACCATCTTTTTGTAAAAAAATTATGAAATAATATTATTTAATTAAAAGTATATATTTATCACTATGAGGGGTATTTTTAATAAATATTATTTTAAGTTCATTTCATTTTTAAAGTGCTTCATATTTACAATCAAACAATAGAATGAGAATGATTATTCCATTACATTCTCATTCTCGTTCAATTCTAACTTGCATTCCATTCTATTCATGCGTACCAAACATAGCATTAGAGTTTGGAGATGGAGGGGTAATTTTATCTTTTAAAAATAATAATTTTTTTTAATTTAAATATAATAAAATAATTAACTGTAAAAAAGTGAATTAACAATTTTCGTTAATTCATGACTTGAGAGTTGTCACTGACAAAAAAAAATACAAGTGAGATATATCATATTACAAGGGATAAAAATGGGATATAAAAAAATACAACAATGATATTACATAATGGAGTCTGTCACTAGATCGAATTTTCGATTGCTAATCATTAGAGGAAAAAGTGCATGCCTAATTCAATTAATAAATTAGCACTTTGAACAACCATCTATGGATTGAAAGGAATTGTGAGGGCTCGTGCAAATCACAACATTTGTTGCTATCAGAGCATGCCACACACAATTCGTGAGATATTGTTTCTCCGGTCATTTCATAATGGTTTTGCCACTCAACATGTCCGTCGAGCAAGGGATTTGTCGTCATTCTTTGCTGAAACCACCAGACAGTCATTAGAGCACCTTTCCATGAGGGAAGTTTGTTAGGTCATTTCTTAAGGTCATCCTTGTTTGTGTTATTAACTCTTATTTGATTATGACGTCTCCACTATCAGTGGATCAGTGTAACTTTACCTATTTTATAAATTACTTAAATTTTCGAGAGAGAAAAAAATTAGTAGATGAGCTTAGATCGCGTGACCTAGGCCTTGATGCCCCATGTTTTATATGGACTTTAATACGGTACATTCTCTCTCTACCATTCACTCATTCAAGGGTTGGAATTCCATAATCCCATGTGGTGGGATCCTACCAACCCATCACCATCACATCTCAAATGGGATATGGATCCTTGGATGTGTGAATGGATGGAAGATAAAGGGAGAATGATTATTTACTTATTTTATGGGCCTGTTTGGATGGTGGTTTTGGTTTTGGTTTTGGTTTTGGTCTTTGATTTCAAGACCAAATCATGTTTGGTTGGTGGGTTTTAAAACCAACTACTAAAACCATGGTTTTGGCTTACCAATTTTGATTTTTCTCTCTCTTTTTTCTTTTCTCTCTCTCTATATATATATATGACCGAAAATATGAATTATTTTGAAAAAAATAATATATAATATTTGGAAAAAAATTATTTTTTTTGGAAAAATTATTTTAGGAAAAAAAAAATTTGGGGAATAAAATTATTTTTTCGGAAAAAAATTTATTTTTCCGAAAAAAATTATTTTTTCGGAATAAAATTATTTTTCGGAAAATAATTATTTTTTCGGAAAAAATTATTTTTCCCCATTTTATATCCTTTTTTTTCTAAATTTTTAAATTTTTTCAGTATATAATAAAATTATTCAGAATTTTATATTTTTTTTGAATTATATATATTTTTTCGAATTTAAGATATATTATTTGAATTTTATATATAATTTTCACATTTTAAATATATTTTTTTCGATTATATATATATTTTTTGGAATAAAAAAAATAAAAATGTCAAATATTTTCGGGAATTTTAAATATTTTTTAATTATATATATTTTTTCATTTTAATATTTTTTTCCAATTTTATATATATATTTTTCATATTTATATATTTTTAATACATATTAGTATATATATAATTATACCAAAACCAACTCTTTACCAAATATTATATATAGGTTTTAGATTTACCTAAAACCACCCAAGATCACCAAAACCAAAATCACAAGACCAAGACCAAAACCAAGTTCTCAAACGGGCCCTATATGTTCTCTTATTCACAATTTTGATAATTGGCGTTTAGAATGTTTTGGATCGATGCTAACAATGGATAGAATGAATTTCTTTTAGATTTGAGGAAATAGATTACGTAATTCTCACTCAGGCCTGACCCTGACTATAGGCCACCAAGACAGTCGCCTAGGGGCTCATTTTTTTTAGTTCTATTAGTATAGACCCAAAACTGAATTTAAATTGTCAATGTCCTTGTGGTCTGATGGCATTTCTATTTCTCCCCAAATTTGAGAGAGGTTTGGGTTCGAACCTCATTGGGCTCAAGTGGGGGTGTGTGAGTAAACTGAACTTTAAAAAAAACTGAATTTAAATGATTTCTAACTCCAATCTAATACCAATACATATTTTAAATAAATAAGATGCAGTCTAATGCCCAAATTACATTCAGCCCGTTTTTTAATAATTTAATTAAAACCAAACTAGCCCATTCTCCCACTGAATTAAAACCAAACCTAACCCATCTCCCACTAATTGAATTAAAACCAAACCTAATGTAATTTATTTTTGGGGCCTCCCGATTTTGAAATCTTAGAATCAATATATGGTAATGATATTTTTATTTATTGGTATAGAAAATTTTCTAGTTAAAATATCGGACCATTTATTTTCTTCTTTTTCTTGATTTGAATGAATTTGTAAATGATCCGATATTTTTCCTTTTTTATTTTTTCAAAAATAGTGATATCAGTATTTTTATGACTGTTTGTTTGTGGGTTTTTAATTTTGGAATAATTTAAATTCTAACCGCACAAAATAAAATTATAAAACTACAAAAATAAAAATTAAGGGAGAAAAAATTTGTATGAAAGACCTCACATTTTAGTCTCGCCTAGGCCCCAAATATTTTTAGCAATTTCAGGTCGGCCCTGTTCTCACTATAAGTGCATGTGGACGTGCTAGCATCCCATCTTTTCTACAAGAACATTTCTAGTTGATAGTATCATGATGAACAATTATTCAATATCATCAAGGACCAACCCAACCAAACAAAACTTAAGTGAAGTTTCCCTTAAGCAAGACGTACATTGGGTTCGTTCATTTAATTGCGCTACAAGGCCCACAACCCCTTAGCACAAGGTTAGGTTGAATTGAATACCCTATTTTTCTTCTTTTTCTTCCTTTTATTTTTTTTAGTTACCGAAAAAAAGAATAATTAAAACAAAAACTTTAGCACAAGGTTAGGTTAAATTAATATTCAACATGATATATATATAGAATCTTATTTTCCTTCTTCTTCTTTTTTTTTCAACATGATATACATAGAACCCTATTTTCCTTTTTTTTTTTTTTTTTTTTTGGGGGGATTTTGACATTTCATTGCTTGATAGACAGGTAGGTATAGAAGTCAAGTTTTTATGACCATAGTAAAACGGATAAAATGGTTATAACTATAAGTTGGGTGAACAAAAAATGAGTTAGGTGTTGGTCGTGCTAAATAATTACTACAACCGTCCAATTGGTGCCACCAGCTAAATTGCAGAGGCAATGAATCTTTATTATGGAGTATTATGAATACGAAATAAGGTATAATTACAAATACAACCGAAAATAAATTATATCTACAACAAATAATGAAAAATAAAAAATTCATATAAAATTTAAATATCCTTAAAACTTATCAAATTTTTCTGAATTAATTACCCTCAAAATAAATCACAATTTCACTCCATAATTACTAATATTGTTTGAGACAACATTACCCTTACTCCGTTAATGGTATATTACTAAAATGTCCTTTAGATAGTATCCTAACTTGTCAATTTACCAGAATAGCCCCTCTACCAATTGGACCCAAATAACCTCATTTTATTATTTAAAACTACCATGTTACCCTTTTAAATCCTCCCTAACATCATCTACATCTTCTTTCTTCCCCAAAATTAACTCATATGATCTGAGTTCAACACTGTTATTAAATGAGCATAAAAAATGTGTTCAAATTCGCTCATTTGTTTGATGAACTCGAGTTAATCTCTTAAAGAATCGAGACCGAACCTATTTATAAATGGCTCAATTCATTTGCACCCGAAGATATAATGTAGACCGAAATGTGATAGATCCCACAAAATTGGATTTGGGGCAGACTAACAAGTTGGCACGTGCAACTCATCCAACTCTCCCCCTACTTAGGATTTACATTACACTAAAGAATCGAATTAGATCATAAAGTAAATCTAATTAGTTTATATGAACCTACTTGGATTGAGATCTCAAAGAAGTAAATTAACTTACTAAAAGAGAAACCCATTATTGTATTAATAGTTATGAATTTCCATTTGCAAAGCTTTACTTTGTAATTAAGGCTGGCAATTGGTCCGGATTGAATCGAGTCGTTAACGGGCGGATCACTAATCGGTCAATGACCCGTTATCAACTTGATATGACGGGTTATGATTGGGTAGGGTTATGATTGGGTCGGGCTAACCCATGGTTCACGAGTTAACCCGACCTACAATTGTTTAATATATGTATATAAGCATATATGTATAATTGTATTTGAAAAGTTTGCCAAAAAAGAAAAGAATGTATTTTTCTTACGCTACTAAGCATGAGCCATCAATAGCCATTTCTAAAACAATTTAATATATAAAAAAAATTCTTTATTTACAAAAAAAATCAATGAAAAAACTAATAAAAAAAACATAGGCCCCGTTTGGAAACTTTGTTTTTGTTTTTGTCCTCTTAAGAACAAAAAGCTATCTTATCCTTGTCCTTGTTTTCTACCTTAAAAACAAAAAAACACAATTTTTGTTTGGGACAAAAAAATAAAAAACACAAGTCTTCTTCTTCTCCTACACACACACACACACACACGCACATTCACACATACGATTTGCAATTGCAATTGCAGTTGCAGATGGTGTCGAAGGTGGTGGAGGGGGTTCGACGGTGGTGGAGTTGCAGATGGTGGAGAGGGGTTCGATTTAGGGTTTGCAAAGTCGATTTAGGGGTTTCGATTTGAGGTATTTTGTGTCGAATTGGGATTTCAATTTAGGGTTCGGAGAGTCAATCTAGGGGTTGTGGTGGTGTCGGCGACTTGTGGGATGGTGGTGGTGGTGGTTAGTGGTTGTGGTGGTAGCAGCGGGTGGTGGGGTGGTGTTGATTGGTAGTGGCGGCTAGGGTTCTGTGTGTATGTGTATATATATATATATATGTGTGTGTGTGTGTGTGTGTGTGTGTATGTGTGTATGTATGGGTGTTCAATTTTGGGGTTTGATTGTAATGCAAATATGAGTTAATTCCGGGATTTTAGCAAAAATGTTTGATCCGGAATGACACTTAGAAAAATAAAAGCACTCAATTCAGAGTAAGGTATAAATTAGTCGAGCATAGTACAAGTGATAAAAAGATAAATTCGCAGTAATATAAAATATTAAAATTCAGGAGTCACCGATCGATTGGCCACGCTGGCATTGGGATTCATTCGAAAACAAAATGCTGAATTCTGACTCTTTGTGTAAGTACAACTGAAGGGCCGACTAGTCAATTCAAGCTATTATTTAGTCTTCACGCCAAGTCATCTTGGAGTGCAAGCAAAGGCATATCATAATTACACTAACGTTTGTCTATAAATATATGAAGACTCCATGAAGAAATTATATTTTTTTCATTCAGAACATTCAAGTCATATACAATTTCTCTCTCTAGAGAGAATATTCTTCTCAAGAACTCAAGAACCAACCAACCAATCATGGAGATAATTTCTACATCAGCGATGCAGTCTTCTCCATCCATGAGCCGCTAATTCGGTATCTATAGTCGGGTAATGTAGAACTTTAATTATTTTTAATGTAAAGAGGGGAAGCTAAGAACACTTATATGATGATAATGTAGTGAGAGAACGAACATATTACCTAAATAAAATTCTTTGTTGATTTTATTCTTGTCTTAGATTGAATTAATAATTAATATTGAACAACTATATTTTATCACTAGGGGTTGGAACTCCGAAGATTTAATAATGGTTTCTACATAATGGTTCTTAATTGACATGATAAAGTTTTAGGTTTACACAGGTCATGCTAAGAGAATATGATATAGACGTGCTTTTAATTTTATATTTTAGGAGTAGTTGTAGAGTAGTTGCATGCATTGATCATACTTTATTCGAAGATGGGTTGTAGCGAATCGGATCGATTGCATCTATTTGAGGATTAGGCAACTGCTTGTAGCGTTACTAATCTGATTCATATAAGTTGTATCTCCCTCTTGCAATATTATGATTCAAAGACTATATTATTAGGCTAGTGGTGGAGTTGGAACAAAACCCAGAACTTGTTTATCTTGAATTCAAACCAAATAATTATCTATTTATTTATTTTATGTTTAGTAAATATTATAAACAACAAACTAATCAAACAACTTTTAAAATATAATTCAATTTACTAATTTATAATTATTTGAAATACGACTATGATTTTTGTGGTTCGATAACCCTCTCTACCCAACTATACTATATACTACTAATGTACTTGCGTTTGAGATGTAAAACTAGATCGTGTTAATTCATTATATTAAACACTTTTATATTCACACGACCTGTACCGATCACCTCTATAATCATTTTGCTATCTATCTATTATTGTATATATTGACACGTGAAATCCACCAAATGACGACTAAAAAGTGAAATATAATATAGAAATCAACAAGAAGCAAAGTTAAACAAACAGGGGCTTATGAGCCCTAGAATCACCCATAACACTAATGATGAGAATAACTAATAACAAAAATTATATCACAAAAGAAACAAAACTGACCTTACAATTTTTCTTCATTCTTCCACTACAAACCCTAGAAGCGAAATAGGGAAACAAACAACGGTTTAATGAGCCTTTTTGGCAATAAACATACTATCAATATTTCTATATAGAATTTATGTGAAAAAAATCATCTTATAACATTTATTTTCACACAAATAGGGATTAACAATCAGAACCTAAATCACCAAGAGTTTCAAAGATACAAACCAATATCTGATTATACTATATATATTTGATTCAAATTAGGACTCAACGTAGCCATACCTTCTTCAAGATCTTCCAATAGTCTCTCTGAAAAAATATTTTTCCTTCTCTTTGTTTCTCCCTCTCTCTTATTTCCAAGCCTAAACAAATGTTGCTCTCTCTCTAAAAATATATAAAAAATGATGATAAAACATAGTTTTGTTCTTTTGAAATGGAAATATAGAAAAGGTGGGAAAGAATTTGGAGGGAATTATGAAATTTTTTAGGGAGGACTCAAATTTTGGGGCTCAGCTTTCGTCTTTGTCAATTCTCTCCAAATGGCTATGTACATATAGGGTCATGAGCATTTTACCCCCTGTAGTATGTATACAGTGCCTATAACCCCCCTATTGTTCTTAAAACATCCAATTTTTGAATATATGTGTGTTTTGCCCCCATTTTAAAATTGCCGGTGACCGGAGCTGGGAAATATCAATCATACCCTTGTTTTAATTATTTGTTTTAAAAAATAAATTACATAAAATGTGATACTACCAAAGTGCCCTAATCTTTTCCCATTTCCCACAAACCTTAATTCAAATCACAATCTTCAAAAATAATCACCAATTTTACAAAATCAGAAATTAGAAATCCCATCAATGACAAATTTGTCTTGAAGCAGCATTTTGTGTAATTATTGGAAAAAACCCAATTCTACAACTTCAAGCATCATCCACATTTGGGATCTTGATGTTCAAATTTTACAACTTCTTAGTTGCATCAATAATTATTGCAAACCCAATCCTAAAACTTGTGTTAACTTGGCTCCATTCATCTAAATACTACAAAAATAGGCTTGAATTGAATAATTTGTCCACTCTATATCAAACCATTACTTACCAATATTATCCAGAAATTTCAAAACCCAAATCCAAAAACAAATTAATTTCAAAAGTAGAATTAAAAAGCCACACTCTCGATTTGGTGAAGATCCCAACACCACACTCTCGATTTGTAACTTTGTAACTTTCGATTACAATTTCATTTAGGTTTAGAAAATTTGTAACTTTCTCTCTCTATATCTGCATATATACATACGTGAAGATAATATATATATATATATATATATATATATATAAGAGGAAGAAGGTGAGAGAAGGGGTTTTAACCCTAATTATTGGTAAGAGGAAAGTGAGTTTGGGGATCTTAGAGATGAAATCAAAATTAAACCTTTTGATTTCATTCATTTTAATTTTATCCAAATTTGGGTTTAGAAAATTTGTTATTTTCTTTCTATATATTTGCATATATATACATATATGAAAATGATGATGATAGAGAGAGAGAAGAAGATAGAGGAAGAAGGAGATGGGGAAGCGGGTTTAAGGTTAGAAAGGGTATTTTTGTGTATTCATAATTATTTTCAGTCATGTGCAACTCACATAATCATTTTGCTAAAAAATATGATCGGCCAGTGACCTAGGGGGCAAATTGTAACATTATTTAAATTAAATGAATTTATACACACATTTAAAAAAAATTGAGAGTTTTTCGCACCAATAAACCACTGTTGGGGTAAAACGCTCGCAACCCGTACATATATAAGATATATAAAGAAATATATGTACATATATGCATATTGTATAATGTTGTGAACTTCCCAAACTTTATAACTTTTCAGTTTTTCACCTAGTGGACCCCTACTAGACAGATCCAGTGTGAGAGTGGCCGGAGACAATTATTTTTCTTCACTTAAACTAAAAACTTTCCAAAAGTTGCTTTAGTCCCCTACCTACCTACCTTATCTTTTATTACAACAGCTCTGAAATCCGTGTTTCAGATCCGAAAATATCCCTATTTATATCTGCTCTAGCCTCTATCAGAGAAACTATAATATCTATCCATTATTCACTTGTAATTAGCGTTACTTACTTTATAGTGTTTGGGTTTAGTCGAAGGCTTCAAGCAAGTAAGTGTGTTCTCATTTGTTTTTCCCTTTTTCTTCTGTTTGGTATATGCTATTTTAATTTGGAAGCTATATAGAGAGTGCGGATATAAATGGAAATATCGTTTAAGTGTGCAATTGGAAGTCCAAATTGTCCTAGGGCAGGTAGTGCCAAAAATGGTGATACTGATAATGAACTACAACATGATGTGTTAGAAAAAGTTGTTCAGGATTGGAAACCTCCACAAGTCCCTCTTTATAATCTGTTTCATAAAAAAAAAGTTTCTTCTTCGAGTGGCTATAAGGTCAAAACCCTAGAAAACACAATTCTCATCCAAAATGAAGGGCAAGTTGAGTTTGAATTACTTGCGAGGAACAACATATGGTTTGAGTACGTGCATGTAGGGTTGGTACAAGTGGGTGTGAAGCCCTTAACTAAGAATGCTTTAAACACATCGGTGTTGGTTTGTGTTCGTGATGATCGTATGATAAAGTTCAAACAGTCTCTATTAGGCACCATGGAGTCCTCTCTCAGTGATGGACCAGTTTATTTTAATTGTTATCCAGACTATTTAGTGCCTGTAAATGATGCCCGAGAAACTTGGAAAATGTATGTTAGGACCCAAAATGGGATTGATCAGGACTCGGAAGATGTTGCTGTTGTTTATAGGGTTTATTACAAAGTGATGACCTCAAAATGGCATTTTAGTTCATCATCACACTCAAAGGTGCCACTCACAACCGGGAAAACAACTTTCATTCAGACGAATATGCTCAACGATAGGGTTGCGGTGGCGAAAACCATTGCGTGGGATTCAGTTGAAGTGCTAGATGATCCCTAGCTATCTACTATATACTCATGCACCGATCGATGAGACACAAGTGTGTGTGTGTGTATCATCAAAACACAAGGTGGACCGAGTTGTGCTGCATCAAGAAATCCAAGGTAGTCTTTGTTGGCCGGGCCATTATAATAAAAGTTGTTGGTGATGGTTTGCGTGACCTTGTTTCTGTACTAAATTTATATTGGAGTAATGTTTACTTATCGAAGCTGGTAGCCTCTGTTGGCCCTGACTTTTATGATCAGTTTTGTTTATGGTTTGAAGTTTGAACTAATTTTATGTGTGGAGTTTGATTTTGTACAGTTGCCTTTTAGTTTCATTGTTCTCATGATTGCATTACTTTCCTCACAACAAGTAATAATTACAAAACGAAATTAGTTTGGACGTATTGAAAAATATTTATCAAGAGTGCATTATCAAGAGTGCATGTTCAACAGGGGATATAAAAATTAGAGTATGACAAGTTTCTTTGCATGTCTCGTGAATTAGTAACAAACAAAAAAAACAAAACATCCCCCCCACCCCCCCACCCCCGGGTATGCCACCGTGTCAACTATTTCAGATTTGGCTATATCCCAGACCCCACCGTGTCAACTATTTCAGATTTGGCTATATCCCAGACCCCCTATAATATGAAATATTCCACTCAAACCCCTACAGATTTGGTTTCGTGATCGAAGTCACCATCCGTTACTGGTGTGGGCCGCTATATGTTGAAATAAATTTGACTCAATAGAATCTTCCAAATCTATAAAATTTAGTACTTTGAATTTTAGATATTTGTATAGATACGAACATATTATATATATATATGGATATAATATATTCAGCACTTGAACTTCATTAGTCCCCCCATATCATTCTCGGACTTTCATTTCTGTGTCTTACAATTTTGGGGATGGGTCTAGGGTTTGGGTAGAGGATCTGGAAATTTGGGGTAGAGTTTGGGGATTTGAATGGATTCTTTTTGGAAGCTTGAAAGAAACTTATGGTTTGGAGATGGAGGTGTAATTTTATCTTTTAAAAATAATTATTTTTATTAATTTAAATATAATAACATAATTAACTATAAAAATGTGAATTAATAATTTTCGTTAAATGACTTGACTGTCGTCACTGATAGAAAATGCAAATGAGATATTTTATATTACAAGGGATCAAAGTGGGATATAGAAAAATTTGAGGCAGTGTAACTGAAATTTTTACCCTAAGGTAAAGTGCATTAAACCCCCGAACTATACTCTCCCTCCCAAGAAAATTCCCTCAACTTTGAAAATGACAAAAAATTCCTTAACTATGACATGAAGTTGCAAATTGTCCAAATTATTTTAAAAATTACCATAATACCCTTTCTTATTGAATTATATATGCATTTTTTTTATTAACATACATTATGAAATAATTTATACAAATTTGATAATATATCTTTCATGAAAAAGTTTAAATTTAGGGTAAGAAGTTTTATATATTAAATCAAACAAAATTTTAATATCAAATTTATTACTTTAAAAATTAATAATTACAACTTATACATTTTTTTATTATTCTTGAGAATATACTTAATGCGAATACAATTAGAATTAATATCTCAAAAGTAAAAAAAATATAATGGTATAATTAGAAGTATGAATATTTTTTTTATTAAAAGGGTCTATTTATATATATCACAAAAATTTATTTTTTTTGTTATTTAAGTAATTTGTATATCTTAGACAAAAAGGTTTTTATTTTAGCATTTAAAATTTTTAAATTTAGGGTGAGAAGTTTTATACATTAAATCAAACAAAATTTTAATATCAAATTTATTACTTTAAAAATTAATAATTACAACTTATACATTTTTTTATTATTCTTGAGAATATACTTAATGCGGATACAATTAGAATTAACATCTCAAAAAAGAAAAGAAAAATATAATGGTATAATTATAAGTATGAATTTTTTTATTAAAAGGGTCTATTTATATATATCACAAAAATTTGTTTTTTTGTTATTCAAGTAATTTGTATATCTTTGGAAAAAAGTTTTTTATTTTAGCATTTAAAATTTTTAAATTTAGGGTGAGAAGTTTTATACATTAAATCAAACAAAATTCTATATCAAGTTTATTACTTAAAAAATCAATAATTATCTCCTATGAACTTATGTATTATTATTTTTGAGAATATACTTAATGCGAAAACAATTAAGGTAAATGGTAAAATTAAAATCTCAAAAGATAAAAAAATATAGTGGTATACCGTATAATTAGAAGAATGAATTTTTTTATTAAAATGGTAGGATGGTATTTTATAAGGGAATGGAGGCTTATTGCACCAAATTAATAATTTAGGGGGGTGATTTTTAGTTCAGGGAGGTTAGTTGCAAAACTGAAATAGTTTAGAGGAATTTATTATACTTTATCCTAAAATTTATTGCCGGCATAAAATATGAGTTAGTTGAGGAGTTAGTAGCAGTTTATAACAGGGTTAATTTTATTTACATCATTTCAGATTTGTTTTTACTTTAATTATATCTCCAGATTTGAAAATTTTCAATCACACCCCCGCATCGTATGAAATGTCTAAAACATCCTTAAGTCAAACACCCCTTAAATTAATTTAATCATATATTCAACCATCTATTCAACCATAATCATATATCCAAACACCACAACCCTAACCCCAGCCCCACCCCACCCCGCCCCCACAGTTGCCTCCACCAGCAACAGTCGTCGCGGCGCCACCGGTCACGCCACTCTATTCCCACCATCAATGCATACCGTCACCATCAGCCACACCCTTACCGCCACAGCCACCCTCAAACTCATCGCCAACCCCTAAACTCACCACGGGGCCATGGTGTCTCCACCGCTTAACTCGACGGCCAGAATGAGCTTTCACCGGAAGATGGAGAGGGAGAAGAGAGAATTGGGATTTGGGTTTATGGGGTAAGAGATTGATTGTGGGTTTGATCTTGATTTTGGTGGGGCAATTTGGGATTTCTTGGATTCCAACACAAGTTTTCAAATCTTTATTCAATTTTCAGAATTTAGTTCAGTAGTTATGTATAGAGGACCCGTATATATATATATATACATATATAAGATATATATATATATAGATAGATAGATATATAACCTTATTGAGCATAATAAATAAGAAAGTTATATAATAAAGTTTTCTTTTTTTTAATTTTTTCATGTTATAACTTTCACTTATATACTCCGATATCCTAAATTATATGTTCATTTTGGGATCTAACTTTTTGAGATGATGATTTTTATTGGTGTGATAGTAAATGAAAAATCAATTTTACCCTTTGTCTCAACAAGTGATGTGATGTTTATAGTTTAGATATTTTATAATTTGAATGATTGAAGGGTAAATTAATAAAGAGTTAACTTCAAGAAACCTCCCTATGCTATTTAATTTAATCAACCAACCCCTACTGTGTCTACTTGTCCCCATATACTATTCAATTTCATCATTATGCCCCCTCCTCCTCACATTTAAAGTCAAAATGTCTAAACTACCCTCCCTTAATAGTATAAGGGGGTTTAGTGAAATCAACCCTTAAAAAAAGTATTTTTCAAAAATAAATTATATTTTTCGTAAAAATTATAAATTTCAAAATATATATATATATTCCAGAAAATATGATTTTTTACGAAAAATATATATTATGTTCCAAAATATGATTTTTTTTAAGAAAAATATTCTTTTTGTGAAAATATATATTATATCCCAAAATATGATTTTTTTTTTCCGAAAAAGTATATATTATGTTCCAAAATATGATTTTTTTTCAAAAAATAATTTTTTTGTGAAAAATATATATTTGTTCCAAAATATGATTTTTTTCTTAAAAATAATTTTTTTGCGAAAAATATATATTATGTTCCAAAAAATGATTTTTTTCCTAAAAATAATTTTTTTTGCAAAAAAGTATATATTATGTTCCAAAATATGAATTTTTTGCGAAAAATATATATTATGTTCCAAAATATGATTTTTTTTCCGAAAAATATTTTTTTTGTGAAAAAGTATATATTATGTTCCAAAATATGAATTTTTTGAGAAAAATAATTTTTTTGCGAAAAATATATATTATGTTCCAAAATATGATTTTTTTCCGAAAAATAATTTTTTTGCGAAAAATATATATTATGTTCTAAAATATGATTTTTTTCCGAAAAATAATTTTTTTGCGAAAAATATATATTATGTTCCAAAATATGATTTTTTTCCAAAAAAAAATATATTATGTTCCAAAATATGATTCTTTTCTGAAACAAAATATATATTGGGTCTATTTACTAATAGGAAATATTTCCTATTTTCATTTCCTGAAGAAGAAGAATTATATTTTTGATTTCTTAAGAAAAATAGAAAGTAAAATCTTATTTACTAAATTTTGATTTTTTTCAGAAACAAAAATAAAAAACAGAAATTATGTTTACCAAAAAAATTTTGTTCTTACTTTTTATTTTTATTTATTATTTATCATAAGTTTTATTTATTTATTATTAATTTTGTATATTATTTAATTAATTATTAATTATTTAATTTATAAATATATTTCATTTATTATTTTTATTATTATTAATTCATTATTTTTATTTAATTTATAAATATATATTTTTTAATTTATTATTAATTATATTTTTATTTAATTTATAAAAATATTTAATTTATTTATTATTTGTATTTCTTATTATTTGTATTTTTTATTTATCATAATTATTATTTATTTATTATTATTATTATTATGTATTATTTAATATATTTTATTATTGTTTATTTTGTTTATTATTATTTATTCATTTATTTTTATTTTATTTATAAATATTTTTTATTTATTAAATTTTTATTTAATTTATAAAAATATTTAATTTATTTATTATTATTTATTATTTATATATTATACTTAAATTTATTAGTGCAAAAGACATGAAAGTCCCAATTTTACAACTTTAAAATTTGGTCGTTTTGAAGGCGAGAGAAAACAAAAAGAGGAAGTACCATTTTTCTTGTTTCCTCTTTTCTTTACAATTAGAGGAAACGTTTCCTTAATGGCAAAAGTAAAAATAAATTGGTAAATAAGATTTTACTTTTACTTCTTCATTTCAGGAAGTAAAAACAAAAAACATGAAATGTTTCCTGTCAGTAAACAGGGCCATTATGTTCCAAAATATGATTTTTTTGCGAAAAATATATATTATGTTCCAAAATATGATTTTTTTTCTGAAAAATATATATTATGTTCCAAAATATGATTTTTTTTCTGAAAAATATTTTTTTGCGAAAAATATATATTATGTTCCAAACTATGATTTTTTTCGAAAAAAAAAAATTTTGCGAAAAATATATACTATTATGTTCCAAAATATGATCTTTTTCCGAAGAATATTTTTTTTGCAAAAAATATATATTATTTTTCCGGAATAATTCATATTTTGGAAAATAATATACTCCCTCCGAAAAATAATTTTTTTGCAAAAAATATATATATATTTTTGAATTTATAATTTTTGCCAAAAATATAATTGATTTTCGAAAATAATTTTTTAAAATGGTTGATTTCACTAACCCCCCTTATACTATTAAGGGTAGTTTAGATATTTTGACTCAAAATGTGAGGTGAGGGGGCATAATGATGAAATTGAATAATATAGGGGGCAAAATGGATACAGTATGAGTTAGTTGATTAAACTGGATAGTATAGAGAGATTTTTTGAAATTAACCCATTAATAAATTGACCAAATAAAGTGACATTGATTTTTCTTATTTTGGAATGGGTTGAATAGTGAATGTGGACACTTAAATTGGGACGAACGGACTACTTTCTTATAACTTTATTATATAACTTTCATATTTATTAAAGAAAGTTATATAAATATTTTTTAGGCAAAAGACCATAAAACTCCCCTATGCTTTTTTTTGGCCCATTTCACTACCCTCACCTTTCTAAAACAAGCAAACTACCTCCTTTACACCACTATATGCCCAAATTGGGGGTCTTTATGCTCTTTTGCCTATTTTTTATTTTATAACTTGCCCAAATCATTGATAAAAAATAATAAAATATAACTTTATTATATAACTTTCTTATAAGAAAGTATAAAAATATTATCAATAAATAACTTTATTTAAAAATATATATAAGTGATATATAATCTTTTTGAGCATAACAAATAAAAAAGTTATATAATAAAGCTATAAGAAAGTTACTAATGAATATTTGAGCAAGTTATATTTTTTTTATATTTTTATTTTTATATAATACTCTTCTTTTTTTTTTTTAATCTTATCTGTATTTTTTATAATAAAGAATATTTAGGCAAGTTATAAAATGAGGGGGTTAAATTAATAAAAAAAAAACTCAATCCTTATTTTCAAACAAAACTTGAATAATATTGAGGGCAATTTAAGTATTAAAATAAATTTTCAAGATAATATCATGCTTGAGAGGGGTATAAATGATGACTATTTTAAAAAATAAAAAATATTAATGAGGATTCTCAAACTTTACATAATGTAAATGAAGTTAATCTCTATAATAAAACAATGTATATCCAAGCTGATCCAGATGTTCTCAAAATGATATCTACTTGACTAAAAACTATTAGCAGATACTAGTGTGGACCCCAATGTGCTCCATATGTCTCCCGAAAATGGAATTAGCCTTGGAACTTGCTTAACATGGTCAGACCCTACAATGATGTTCTTAATCTAAGACAACCAAACAAACATATACAACAACGATATTACATAATGGAGTCCCTTTACACTAGACCTATCGGATTTTGGATTGCTGATCATTAGAGGAAAAAGCGCATGGCTAATTCAATTAATAAATTAGCACTTTGAACAACCATCTACCATGTATGGATTGAAAAGAATTGTACATTTTCAAGGGCTTATGCAAATTACAACATTTACTGATATTAGAAGGGCGGAGTCAGGATTTGAAGATAGTGGAGCCGAATTTTTTAAAAAAAATTTACGTGATATAAATATATTTTTATTTAAGAATATTCGACAATGGATTATATATGTTATAAATATATAAATAGCTAAACTTTAATCAAATTGTTTTTTTTTTAAATAAAAAATAAAAACCATTTTCTCCTATTCAATCATTACCAAAAAAAAAACCCAAAATTTATTAACAAAATTGAACTTGAAGATCAACGAAGGTAAGAAAAATAAATTGGAAACCTATTTCAAAGAATAAAAATAATTTACTAGGGAATCTAAACTAAAAGTTTGAATAATTTCATTTTCAATAGTAATAATCAAGTAGTAGCCTGTAAGAGGAACTCGTCTTCCATCTTATAACGAAGTTATGTTTTAATAAATTCATTTTTAAAAAATATCATTTTTGATAGTTCAACTACTAGCTTGTTTAGCTCCTCTACCACTCTAAAATGTATCAAAATAAATCAAATGGGTAATTTTAATAACTTCGACAGATTGTAATTCAATAATTGATATTTTTTACTTGAAATTTGCTAAACATCTTGCAAAGAAATATTGTAATTTTTTCTTAGTTTTGTTAAACAACTAAAACGTCAATGGAAACATTGGGTGGGGCCGGGGGGGGGGGGGGGGGGGAAGGGGGGATAATAGCACCTATTGCTTGTGTACCGACATCACCCAAAGTGAAGAATTGATAGAAATAAAATCACCAATTATTTTAGGGTATGTGATGATAGATTTAAACCAGTCGTTATAAGAAGGTTTTTGGTGACAATTGATGAGACCAGAATATTTGGTATTCTGGGAGTTAATAAACCCTTGTTAGTCTTTTTATTTTATGAGTAAGATATTTTTATTTGAGTTGTGTGTTTAAGTATGTTTCAGGGGCCTTATCGTAAATCTGAGTTAATTTCGAGATTTTAGCAAATACGTCTAATCCGGAACAACACTTGGAGGATAAACGCACTTAGTTTAGAGCAAAGTATAAGTCAACGAAGCAGAGTACAAGCGACTGAAGCACAAATCGCAGAATAAATAAATATTAAATTTCAGGATCCACCGATCGATCGGTAAAGTCCTCGATTGATCGGTAGCAGCCGACTTTAGGATCTGTGCGAAAATACACTACAGAATTATGACTCCTTGTGCAAGTACATCATAGGGCAGATTGGTTCATTCACAACTTTTACTTGGTCATCACACCAAGTCTCCTTGGAGTGCACGCAAAGACATGTCATAATTACACTGACTTATGTCTATAAATATGTGAAAACTTCATGAAGAAAATATTTCTCCATTATATCATTCATATTCCTACAGAAGGAGAAAAAGTATCTCCCTAGGGAGAGACTCCCCAAGAACTCAAGAACCAACGAACCAACCATGAAGATGATGTCTACATCAACGATGCAGTCTTCTCCTTCCATGAGTGGCTAGTTGGTATCTAGGGTTTCTAACGAAACCCTAGTCAAGTAATGTAGAACTTTAATTGATTTTATTGCAAAGAGGGGAAGCTAAATATCACTTATATGATGATTATGTAGTGAGAGACCGAACAAGACTACCTAAATAATATTTATTTGTTAATTCTTTACTTAAGCTGAGACTAGATTAATTATTTATCTTGAACAACCATATTATTACTAAGAGTAAGAAGAAATCCAAGGTTTTAATAATGGTTTATACAAAATGGTTCTTAACGACATGAAAAGATTCTAGGTGCATACAGTTATACTAAGAGAAGATGATTATTAGTGTGTTTTTAATCTCATATTTTAGGAGTAGTTGTAGTATAAATGCATACAATGATCATGCTAATCGAGGATGCATTGTAGTAAACTGAACTTGATTGCATATTCTTGGGGATTAGGCAACTGCTTGTAGCGTTACTAATTTGATTCGTATAAGTTGTATCTCCCTAAGTCATGCAATAATAAGATTAAATGACTATATTATGAGAATAGTGATGTAGTTGGAGCAAAACCATAGACATGTTTATCTTGATTTAAAACACAAAACTTATATCTTTTTATTTTATGTTTATTAATTTATAAAATAAACCAATCAAAACATCGTTTATCCTATAATTCAATTTTCCGCTTTACAATTATTTGAAATACGAATCTGATCTTTGTGGTTCGATACCCTCTCTACCCAACTATACTATATACTACTCGCGTACTGGAGTCTAAGAGGTAAAACTAGATCGTGTTAATTCTTCATTTTAAACACTTTTATTTTCAAACGACTAAAACCGATCAACAACACCTGGAGATATATAAAAAGTGAGAATGTTGACATGAGTAGCAAGAAATCCTGTGAAAAACACGATCGTCTGCCAATGGAAGGTTTTCTGCGAAGAAGGAGACCTCCTTAAGGTACAAGCCCAATTCCGAGATCAAAATTGAAAAAAGAAATACGAACGAAGAGGAATAACCTGGTATGAACCCGACTCAGACAACTTAATTGTCGTAGCTCTTCGTTCATAAGTCATGTTCGTAAAAAGGGGGATGAAGAATGATAGGGTAATGACGACCACTCTAATTAATTAAGTTTTCCTAGCCTTTCTTGCTCTCTTGTTCCGAGTTTGAGATGGGATAAGACCCAGCCGTAGATAAAGTCCCCTCAGCGGGGAAGGTATTCTATTGATTTTAGATTTGTATCTTTATTTTTTTTTATAGACTAATTGTTATAATGCGGGAGCTTCGCGATTTAATTCAAAAGATTAAGTTAATAGGTGGGACTAACACATAATTATAAAATACTCAAGACCCTCCTTATCCGCATATGATGTAAGATAAAAATTTGTGACCTTCTCTCCCACCCAAAACCCTAAGACCCTTCCTATCCCGATCTGATGTGGGATAAGAATTTGTGGCATTCTCCTTCACTCAAAACCACAACGTTCTCATTAGGGTTGGTCCACCATACCTACATGTCCACCCTAACAATCAGGGCCTCGGACGGACCCAAACTCCTTTATATGAGTGTTTGGCGCGTTATAGGATCAAGCTAGGACTGGGTCTACTCTGATAACACTAGTCACAGGTAAGGTGCTTCACTATTTGATCCAAAAACTTAAGCTATTAGGTTGGACTAACAAAAAATTCAATTATATCCGGAATCCTCCATATCTGAATTTAATATAGGACAAAAAAATCGCCACATTATGCTATGTTGCTCGGACTCGGCTGATTTTCCTTCCTTTTTGTTAGGAATATATATTGGGTATTTTCACTCATACTACCATTCAAGTAGTCATATCAGATCATTATATAAAATAGGAAAAAATTTTTAAATGAAAACTTTTAGAACAAACATTACAAAAATGGCGACTTTCAAAAAACAGTTCCAAAAAAAAGCTAATGAATAAAAATAATTCGTATTTGACAAATTTAAGTAAAATAATTATATAGTTCATCACAAGTTCATATACATGTAAGACTAAAATTCCCCAAAGAAAACTTGTAATGTAATTTTAAAAGTTTTACACCGTGAAGTAAGATTTTTATTGAGTGAACAAACTGTTTGACAGTCCAAATAAAAAACGTTTCACATCCCGCGTCAATAGTTTTACCTAGTTAAATAAAAAAAAATAGTAATATCATGGTTAAAGGGTATTATGGACCAAAATTGTATTTTTTTTTTCTCTAGTAACTATTCTTTGTTTATTTAATTTTTTTAAAATTTGTCATATTTGTAATATCAGCCTCAAAATTTTTTTTTTTCTATAAAAATATGGTAAAATTGATGACACTATCATATGAAATTTTTTTTCCCGAAAAGTCCATATGAATTTGAGATTGAATACTTGTGACTTTTTAATGGAGGCACACGGTTTGTTGTCATAAAACTTTTACAATTCTCTACATGGAGGTTTGCTCCAACGACCATGAAAGTCTTCAACACACGAATTCAGTGTCCTCTACATAGTACAGGCTCATAGTGAGACGATCATGATGCCCTTATAATATCATTTTGCCCATAAACTTAAGTATATGAAAATAAAAAGTAATTATAGCAATTATCAATAGAATTCAGTCTTCCTAAAGACAATATATTCACTGTTCGAGAAATCATGGTGCTGTTTCATATATTTATAGGCCACTTGACACCCTTAACCAAAATGCATTTTTGCTTCTGAAAGGTGCCATTTCAATTCACTGGTTAAGAAGTTTTAGGCTATGTTTGGAAGCTGATTTTTAGGCCATTTGATCTGGGTTTGGTTTTGTTTTCTAAACAAATTCATTTTTGGTGGGCTTGGTTTCTAAATTTTGAAACAACACCAACCAAAACCAAAAAACCCGAAATCACATGTCTACAAGACCATAAAAATCTTTGTTTTTGATGGTTTTACCAACTATTTTTAAAGACATTTTTTAAGACCATCAATAGCCGCCATTTTTTACCATTTTTAAAGACATTTTTTACCACATTTTTGAAGACCATCAATAGCCGCCGTTTTTTACCATGAAAAAAATGTTCGAAAAAACTGTGTTCATGTGTGGTTTTCAAAATGTGGTTTTTGATATAAATTCGAAAATAATATATAAAATTCAAATATATATATAATTAAAAATTATATATATAAATTTTTAAACATATATATAAAATTCAATATATATATATATAATTCAAAAAATATATAAAAATGAAAACAAGCATATAAAATTAGAAAAAATATATAAAATTTGTAAAAAATATATAAAATTTGAAAATATATATATAAAATTCGTAAAAATATATATAAAATTCAAAAATATATATATAAAATTCGTTAAAAATATATAAAATTCAAAAATATATGAATATATATAATCCTTTGGCTCACCACAATAGTATATTCATTCATGATTATCCAAAAGAAAAAAAGGGGTAGGAAAATTATAATCAAAAGAACCAATGAGAGTTGAGCAATACAATCCAAGAAAGTGTTCTTTCACTATATTTTATTTATGTTTTCGTGATATTTTATTTGATTGGTAAAATGGTGTTTTTTGAATTTTATATATATTTTTCGAATTATATATATATATTTTTATGAATTTTCTATAGTTTTTATGAATTATATATATATTTTTACAAATTTTAAATATTGTTTCGAATTTTATATGTTTTTGAATTATATATATATATTTTGAATTTTATATATTTTTTACGAATTTTATATATATTTTTTCAAAGTTTATATATTTTTTCGAATTTTATATGTTTGTTTTTAATTTTATGTATTTTTCAAATTTTATATATTTTTTACGAATTATATATATATTTTTATGAATTTTATATATTTTTTACGAATTATATATATATTTTTTGAATTTTCTATATTTTTTTCGAATTTAATTAAACTCTAGGGGTATTTTGGTCCAAAATTATAGGAAAGGGGGCAAGCTGATGCAAAATGAAACCATAGGCGGGTTTTCTGATCTGGATGGGGTAAGTTGATGCAAAATGAAACAATAGGGGGGTTTACTGATAATAACCCTTGTATTTCTCGTATAGTTTTTCACTTTTTTTCTTTATTTTTTTCCATCTCTTTTATTAATTCTCCTGATCGAATAATTTTTGGAGCAATTGATTTTGCTTAAGTATATATATATTTAATAAATTTTGGAACCAGACCAAATCGTTACCAAACAGAATTTAGATATAGGACAAGACCAGAATAAAAAGACTAGGCCAGACCAGTTTTCAAACAGACCCCTTTACTAGATTGGAGATATGAAGCTTACCTTATTATTATGAAAAAGGGAAACGTCCCGAAGGTTCTGAAAGACCTTGTTTTTCATCCTTTAAGCTAAGGAGAGGGGGGCCTATCTTCTTTCTATAATCAAGCTTTAAAAGTAAGAATAAATGGGGAGATGGAGAGTTTAAAAGGTGGCTGGTGCGTAGGAGCACACTTCTATGTTCCCTTTACTAGTAGGGGTCCCGTGGTTCCTATCCCGCTGCGTTTCCCGGTCCTTTTCTTTTAGTGCTTCGACCCAAAGCGATAGCTTCTAGCTAGTTCAGTGGATAAGATGGTTGCGCTCTAGCTCACTCAAGAATGGGACGACAGTGGTCGGCCGGCAAGCTCGTTCTGATCTTGGACGTAGTACATTAGAATCTTGAAGCACCACCACGAATGCTACCGCGCATCTGCCTGCGGTACAGTAAGGCACCACCCTGTTGTGCCAGCAGCCAACTCCGGCGTGTCAGCTTAGTTATCCTCATCAAGCCACTTACTTGATGTCTAGCTTCCCAACTGGTAGACGGTTCATTTCCCCCAGATCAATGAAGAAGGGAGAAGTAAGTTGATTCTTCCGAAGAATCGGAAGCGAAACGTTATGCTGGGCGGGGGAATGGGAAAAGAAACGACTTCGAAGAAAAAAATTGGGGTTCCCAATGCTTCTCCACGCCCAACTAGATGCGCCAATCTCGGGATGCTTTACTCCTAACCCCACAAGGTTCCGAGATGGAGCTTAACCTGAGTCTCGGTTAAGAGCGACGATGATCTATGTTTCACACAGCGCACGATTCCATGGATAGTTTCATTCGGCATCGTGATGGAGGACATAGCTTACGATCATTGGCTTTGATCATGCCACTAGGCATTTGATTAAGACATTGCATAATGATCCGAACACTTTGTCGCATCTCTTTGATACGAATACAGTAAGGATCATACCGATCTCCTCTAGTACTTACTGGTACGTCAGGATCCAATTGGTCATGAACATCGTAAGGTGCTGTTTTTCGCGAATCCCAACATACCCCTGGTTGGGATGGGTAGGTCCACCACTTCACTTTCACTTAGGCCCGGGCCAAGTCAGTGGGGGGACCCTGTCGGGCTCCTTCCCCCCCCCCCCCCCCCCCCCCCCCAAAAAAAAAAAAAAAAACTATACGTGAGAGTTTCCCTTCATACGGCTCAAATCATTCTCAGATGCCCCGAGAGGCATCCTTTCCATGTTTGTTGGATTGGTTCACACGCGCGCAAACGAGCATCGGCCGTAACAACAGGAAACTATGACCAATAAAGTCAGACACTTAGATCTACATCCGCACACAAAAGGAATGTGGTTCTGGTTGAGGCTTTCTTTCCCTTATTAGTAAAGGGGGCGTGGGACGTTCGCGGAGTCCGTGCCTTCCATATCGCCACAAGAATGGTCGTTCTTGGGTTGATCCTGCTCCTAAGCATAAGGGATAGGTGGTCGGGTTCTCTTTCTACAACCCTTTTGATATGTTTTGATATGATAGGCCCGACCACCTATTTCATTCGACGTTTCAGGGTAGGGGCACGTCCGATTCGACCGACTTTTGGATAACAAGAAGGCGAGCTGATCTGCTTTGATCAAGGAAAAAGCCTAGTCAGCCACAAACTCGGTGCAGGTCATGTGACCTACAGCTCGGCCTTCGCTTTTTGAGGTTTCAAAGACTTTCTTTAAAATATCAAATTTAACACTTTTACCAACCGGCATGTTTCTTCTTCTTTTCATTGTACTATGCTCTAATTATATTTGTAAATATTTTAATTAAATGAAATTTGTGGTGGGTAGTTCATTGTAATTTGTCCTTTTATGAAAATAAAAAATAAATAAATAATAATTATTATAATAATAAGACATTTTTAATCTGAAGCACTTACTAACATTTTTTATACATGTATAACACACTGGTAATTGTATGACGGTATTTGGGTAGCCACTTGATGACATTTGGTCCATGTGTAATTAAGTAAATTTAAAGTACCTATCAACTAGAATTAAGTTAGTAGACATGAAGTAGGCCTTTATGCCCCGTGTTTTATATATTCTCCTTTATTCACAATTTTTGATCGTTGGCGTTTAGAATGATTTTCTTTTACATTTGAGGAATAGAACATTAAGGATGCTTTTGGTAACGTTAAGGATGCTTTTGGTAACGGTGTGCTGCGGGGTGTTAGTTTTTTGTTTTGGTTTGGGTTGTGTTGGATTTAATTTGATGTGATTTTATTTTGGTTCCAAATTATATTTGGTGCAGATGATTTTGGTGTGAGAAAAAGTGATGTTGAAAAACCAAACTATATTTGGTAAAGTTGGTATGAGTTGAAATTCTGAAACCAAACCATATTTGGTAACTTGGAATGGTTTCACATTTTATTTATAAATATTAAAATTTTGTAATATTAAAATATATTAATATTAATATATTAATATTAAAATTTATAATATTAAAATATATTAATATTATATTAAAATATATTAATATTAATACTAATATATTAATATTAATACTAATATATTAATATATTTTAATATTATAACTGAGGTGAAAATGGTGAAAATGATCGATCCAAAATTAACAATTCGAAATAAAAAAAAGTGATTAAGAATCATGCACACATAACAAAAATTAATCTGACAAATGATTTTATTGGAAATCAAAAAAGAAAAATAAAAAAAATTGCTCAACCTTTTTTTTGCATTATTTACATGATAGTTATTAATATTAATATTTTAATATTATAATATTAAAATATATTAAAATTTATAATATTAAAATATATTAATATATTAGTATTAATATTAATGAGGCGATGCTACAGTGCAACATGGGTGCTACAGTGCCAAATGGGGTGCTACAGTACCCGCACCATAGAAAACCATCAACTTTGATGGTTCCAAAAATGGTGCCAAATGGTTTGCTATAGTAATACCAACACCAATTTTACCAAACATGGGTTGGTACCACTATTTCGTATCAAACCAAAAAGTTGGTACCAAAACCAGTTACAAAACAGGTCCTAAATAAGTTTTTAGTCCATAATAGGATGTTATTTGTCAACTTTTCCAAACTTAGGGAACGATTGAAACACACTCTTCAATTATAACTATAATTTTTTATAATCTCAGGGGGTGTCTATGTAAATAATCTTAAATAAAAATAAGTGTGGAAAATAAATAAAAGGGTTATTTACACTAACACCCTCCGAGGTTTGGGAAAATTATACCTAGATGCAATGTTTGGAATCACCTCCTAAAATTTGAAAAAATTGACAAAGACACCCCAATGACGCATATACCCCTTCAATTAAAGAATTAATTAAATAAGTAAAATCTCTAGATAATAAAATTTAATTATTAGCCACAAACTTGTATGTTTGTGGTTCAAAATTGCATTGTTTGCAACAAAGTAATAATTGGTTGAAATGTTTTTGAACTTAATGACAAAAATATAATTCGTATTAAAAAAATATAGCTACAAACTATTTGTTGTAAAATCTCTAGATAATAAAATATAATTTTTAGCAACAAATTTGAATGTTTATTGCTTAAAAATGTACTAATTTTTATGACAAAGTTCCATTTGGTTGCAAAATATTTGCATTTGACAATTTATGCCAAAAAATTAAATTTTAGCAAAAAATTATTCATTGCAAATTAATTATTTTTAAGTGTAACAAATATGTAAAATTTATAAAAATCATTACTAATGATAGAATGAAATGTATATTTTACCATTATTGAGATTACTATTATAAGTGACACTGTTCTTTCTTAAATTATTTTTATAAATAAAATTAGGGTTAATTTCAGTAAACCCCCCTATACTATCCAGATTAATCAACTAACTCCTTGTGTGTCCACTTTGCCCCCTATACTATTCCATTTCATCAAATTGCCCCCTCACTTCTCAAAATGCCTAAACTACCCTCAATAGTATAAGGGGGTTTAGTGAAATTAATAGTATAAAGGGGTTTAGTGAATTATTTCGGAAAAAATAATATATACTTTTTGCAAAAAAAAATATTTCAAAAAAAATCATATTTTGTTCCAAAATATGAATTTTGTTTTTGAAAAATATTTTTTTTTGCGAAAAAGTATATATTATGTTCCAAAATATGAATTTTTTTTTGAAAAATATTTTTTTTTTTTTGAAAAATATTTTTTTTGCAAAAAAGTATATATTATGTTCCAAAATATGAATTTTTTTTCGAAAAATATTTTTTTTGCAAAAAATATATATTATGTTCCAAAATATGATTTTTTTCTGAAAAATATTTTTTTTGCAAAAAATATATATTATGTTCCAAAATATGATTTTTCTGAAAAATAATTTTTTGCGAAAAATATATATTATGTTCCAAAATATGATTTGTTTTTTGCGAAAAAGTATATATTATGTTCCAAAATATGAATTTTTTTCTCGAAAAATATTTTTCGGAAAAAAAATTATATTTTGGAACATAATATATATTTTTCGAAAATAAAATTTATATTTTGGAACATAATATATACTTTTTCGTAAAAAAAATATTTTTCGGAAAAAAAATCATATTTTTGAACATAATATATATTTTTTCGTAAAAAATTATTTTTCAGAAAAAATCATATTTTGGAACATAATATATATTTTTTGCAAAAAAATTATTTTTCGAAAAACAAATTCATATTTTGAACATAATATATACTTTTTTGCAAAACAAATATTTTTCGAAAAAATAATTCATATTTTGGAACATAATATATACTTTTTTGCAAAAAAAAATATTTTTCGAAAACAAAATTCATATTTTGGAACATAATATATACTTTTTCGCAAAAAAATATTTTTCGAAAAAAAAATTCATATTTTGGAACAAAATATGATTTTTTTCGATTTTTTTTTTTTTTCAAAAAGTATATATTATTTTTTTCGAAATAATTCACTAAACCCCCTTGTACTATTGAGGGTAGTTTAGGCATTTTGAGAAGTGAGGGGCAATTTGATGAAATTGAATAGTATAGGGGGCAAAGTGCACACACAAGGGGTTAGTTGATTAATCTGGATAGTATAGGTGGGTTTACTGAAATTAACCCATAAAATTAATTAACAAGTATTACAATTATATCTAGAAGTAATTGTTAATAGTTAAAAAAATTTAAATCTACACACACCAGGGCAGACCAAATATTGTGTTAGGGGCGTATATTGAATATGGTAAAAAGTATTTATGATAAATAAAAAAAATTAACTTGAGGATTAATGAATTAATAATACTACAACACAAAAGTTTAGAAAATTAAAGTGTAGACATGGTTATTTTAGTTAATTCAACTTGAGGGAAAATGGCAAGAAAGGAAAGGAAAACATGTTTATATTACAAGTCCAAAGTCAAGAGGTATTATGGACATTTCCTAGGTGATGGGGTTTCTTTGTCAAAATTTTCAAATCTCAGAGAGCAATTGAACCACAGTTGCCAAATGTTGTATTTAATTGTAATTTTTCCTAACACTAGACGTGTAAATAACCCTAAATAAAAGGTAAAGTCTTTCATAGTGTTGGTACACAAAATTCGGTGACATGTGGCAATGGGAGAGCAAGCCACGTGGTGCAAGGAGAGGAAAACACACGTCAGCGTAAGGTCTCAAAGAGAGATTGGTCTTGAGTAAGTGAAGTGGTAGTATAACAACAAGCTAGAGCAGTTGGAGTTTAAGTGGAGACTGGAAAGCTAAATGCTAAGGGTATTGGACCTTAATTATAGGGATTTGAAATTTCAAAGATTGCAATGAATCTGGCCTAAATAAACGTGGAGGAAACATCATAGCAGTGATGAAGAACGTGGGAGAAGTCGTGCGCAGACTTGAGACACGTGGAGAATAACCAAGCAACGAGTACAGATGGCAAGACAATGAGAGACGGTTAGAAGAAGTTCTGATAGGCAAAGTGTGATAGTATAAATGGAACACTTAGCCTAATTTTGGAACTCTCTCCAGCAACACACAACAATACATCTCATTATATTGCAATTTCCTTAGCTGTAATCTTTATCTTTATATGTCATTTCATTACCTTGTGATTTCCCTTTCAAGTAATGTCCTTTCAATTTCATTTCTTTTGTTACAATTTCAATTCTAGTCAGTTTCTTTCTCTGCATGTTAATTCCGGTCATCTTTGATTTCTTTAATTAATCATATCATTTTTCGTACATAACTTCAACATTTAAGTCCTTTTAACTAAGATAAAAAGAACCTAAAAACAATTGCTTGCTATCATATTCACAAGAAATAGTCTCCAATTTTTTTAAAAACTTTTTGGATTCAATTTGAATATGGTATGCTCGCACTTTACTCAAATTTCGAGAAAATTTGTGCAAACACATAGTTCAATACCATTTAGATTAAAAAAGATAAGAACCAAGTTATCTAACCAAACAAGGTGGACCCCACATTCTTAGTGCTTCACTTTAGTGGATGCTCTAAAATAATTAATCAATAGCAAAAAACATAATCAGACAAAAACTTAATAAGATGTTTAAGAAAATAAAAGCAGATAGGTAACACACAAAAAATTGTGATAATTTTAAGAAATTATTGTATGGTTTTCAATCATGATTACAAAAAATAAATATGTCAGATTCTCTTGTGATATTTGTTTTTTTGACTCCTAATTTTGTACATGTGCCCAATTATCTTTATGCTCCAAAAAAAAAAATATTGGGTGATTTAAAATTTATGATTCGGGACAATTATTACTCAATACAAGTAAATACATAATGTGTGTAATTATAATTGTGATCGATGAACATGTAATTAAGGATGAGATTAAAATTTCTCCCTTGTTACAATTATATCCCACTTATGCTAAAAAAAATTGCCAATGGAGAGCAAATCATATTGTACCTGTCTATGTTATGGAGAAGATATTGTCACGGACATCATGATTAACAAAAAATATATATATACATATATATATATATATTGGGCATTCTTGGAGATAAATTAAGGCAAAATTTTTATCACTTACTCATGATACACCACCTAATTGATTTGAAATACCAGATAAAAAATAACCAATAATTTTTCCTTTATTGTATTGTAGATCTCTCTTTCTGTCTGTTTCTTCATTTAACAACCATAATATGTCATGTGCGAAACCACAAGGTTTTAAATAGAAAACTTAGGTCCTGACGTGTTACCATTCAAGTAGAAGACAAAATCGGAGAAATTCCAAAGTAGAAGAGATCCGTATCCATTAGGAATAAGGGTGGGGGTGGGGGTAGGGCTGCAAACGAGACGAGCCGAGCCGAGCCGAGCTTTGGAATGTTCAACCTCGGTTCATTTATTAAACGAGTCTAGAAAATATGTTCAAGCTCGGCTCATTTGCTTAACAAACGAGCCCGAGCCGAACGCCAGATTTAACGAGCCGAGCCCGAGCTTGTTCACGAACGACTCGTTTCAGTACAACATATATTAATCTTCCTAATAGTTGTCTAGATTGAGTTGTTGCATATCTATTTTAACATATTTTCACTAGTATAATTTTTTATGAATGAATTTTATGTTATGATCGCCTAATTTCTATAATCTTTTCACAATAATCTTCATAATTTGTTCAATTTGAACACTTTCTTTTGTCCAATATGATATAATTTTATTATTTAACTTAGACGAGCCTGTTCACGAGCTTGGCGAGCCGAGCTTCGTAATGTTCAAGCTCGGCTCGTTTACTAAACGAGCCTAAAAATTGTGCTCAGGCTCGGTTGGTTTACTAAACGAACGAGCACGAGCCGAGCTCTTAACGAGCCGAACCCGAGTCTGCTCACAAACGGCTCGGTTCATTTGCAGCCCTAGGTGGAGGGGGGGGGGGGGGGTTGAATGAAATAAAAAATTACGTAAGAAACAAGACATTCTTTAGGTTAACAAAAGGAGCCCACCTGACCTACCAGTCATGTAATGTAGGCCTGTTCAAAACCGTTCTCGGAACTGGAACTGATCCAATTTTTTTGTTCCTGAAAAATGGGAACAGGAATCGGAATCGGAACTGGAACCAAAAGTGTATGGAACCGAAAGATCGGTTCGGTTCCGGTTCCTTTTATCATTTTTTTTTTCTAAAAATAAAAATACCAAATATTAAAAGATAATATAATTATAAATTAAAATATTTGAAATATTACAAACCCAAAATCAAATATATGATTAGCGGAATGAAAATAACTATATCAAAATATTACATCCCTAAAGTTACAATTGTCATTTAATAATAAAACAAACATTTGCATTTGAATGTTGCAAAAAAAAACACTCTTGATTCAGAATTCGGCATAGTTGTTAAGTCTTCCTATCTTGCTGAAGTCGGGAGTAAAGTGGAACCCATTGAACTTTTCAACCTTCATAAAAAAAATATATATATAAAAAATTTTAAAACCGGTTCTGGTTTCGCGGGGTAAGAACCGGAATTGGAACCGAAATTTTCGATTTTTAAAATTTTAGAATCGGAATCGAAACCGAACCCCTATGGAATCGAACCGAACCGCCGGTTCTGAACACCCCTAATGTAATGTCCACTTTTGATTATATTTCTACTTAGTACCACTTAGCACATGAAAACTTAATCTTGATAGATGTTTATTTTTTATTTTTATTTTTTTTACCAAATAATGGTGTTACAAATGCAGTGGATTTATTTTCTTTCCTTTCTTCATGATGCTAGCTTAATACTATAAGGGTGCGTTTGGTAACGGTGCGGTGCGATGTTAGTTTTTGGTTTTGGTTTGGGTTGGATTTGGTTTGGTGTGGTTTTATTTTGGTTCCAAACCATGTTTTGTGCAGATGGTTTTGGTGTGAGAAAAAGTTATGCTGAAAAACCAAACCATGTTAGGTAAAGTTGGTATGGGTTGAAATTTTGAAACCAAACCATGTTTGGTAACTTGGGATGATTTCATATTTTATTTATAAATATTAAAATATATTAATATACTAATATATTAAAATTAATATATTAATATATTAGTTTAGTAAAAACTGAACCCTCTACTTCCCTCGCTTTAGTAAACAAGTTCACAAGCTTAGGGACTCCCTTAGGTCCTCGTCCTACCTTTAGTTCAGCTCTAACAACTCCACATGATCCTTTCACCATCCATGCCCCAGTCACAAGTACTCCACCTCTCCCCAGATACAACCCTCCAGGAAGATCATAATATCTTCAAAAAACTTATCATACCCTTTTCCACATCGAACCTCATTTTTCTCACACAAATGATCAAATTGCCCTAGTAAAACAGTTTTTCCCCCCAAATTCTCATTGGATACCACACACTCCTAGTCACAACTTGCAATATTATAGAGATATCCTCTACCAAACCAATTATGTCTTCATCAAACATGTCCCTGATCGCAATGATCCAACCAAAGTCATTTACCACTCCTTGTACATTTTGAGAGTTGTCTCCCTCAAAGAGTGGGGAAAACATCCCTCTGAAACCAAAAAGTTATATTTCTTGGTTATGATATATTTCTTGGAAGATGACTTCTTAGAGGCTGATTTCTTGACTACGGTTTCTGTAGAGGAGCTTGACTGTGCTTATTCAATGACTTGTGTGACTGGGCTAGCCTTGAGTGGCTGAGAAACTTCTTTTGGAAATTCTAGTTGGACTTGTTGAATGGTTCTTTCGATTTTGAAAGGATCCCACCATTTGGTATAATGGACTCTACATACTGTGCCAATATCACCTTTAAGGTTGTAATGTCATTTGAAGATCTAAGGGATTTTGTATTTTTTGGCAAAAATTAGTAGTAGGGGGAATTGATGATCATAGGAAGGGATTTTGGACTTGGTTTCAAAATAGTTGATTTGTTCCCAGAGGATTTCAGGGATCACATCGTCGTCTAGGCCATGGTCATTCCACCACTTAACAAACCAAGAAGGGAGTTGACTGTTAAATTTACTATCAAAATTGACGAACCAAGAATGACTAAAATTTTCAGTTTGAAAAAGGAAAATTTTGAACCAGGCATCAATGTAGTCATAGTAGGTGAATGGGAGTGAGTTATCTAACTTTTTGGTTTCAGAGGGATATTTTCCCCACTCTTTGAGGGAGACAACTCTCAAAATGTACAAGGAGTGGTAAATGACTTTGGTTGGATCATTGCGATCAGGGACATGTTTGATGAAGACAAAATTGGTTTGGTAGAGGATATCTCTATAATATTGCAAGTTGTGACTAGGGGTGTGTGGTATCCAATGAGAATTTGGGGGGAAAAATTGTTTTACTAGGGCAATTGGATCATTTGTGTGAGAAAAATGAGGTTCGATGTGGAAAAGGGTATGGTAAGTTTTTTGAAGATATTATGATCTTCTTGGAGGGTTGTATCTGGGGAGAGGTGGAGTACTTGTGACTGAGGCATGGATGGTGAAAGGATCATGTGGAGTTGTTAGAGCTGAACTAAAGGTAGGACGAGGACCTAAGGGAGTCCCTAAGCTTGTGAACTTGTTTACTAAAGCGATGGAAGTAGAAGGTTCAGTTTTTACTAAAGGAGGAGGTCTGACCGGAGGGATCCCTCCTCTGGGACGTGGTTGTGGTTGTCTGTTTGCCATCAGGGTTCAGCAAAAATTCTCTGGTAAGAAAATCTGTGATTGAATTGTCACATCCACGAATGTATTCGATATCAAATTGGAAAAATGCTTAAAATAGACTGCCATCTGGCAAAAATATGCTTAGCAGCTATATTTTTAACATATTTTTCTAAAACATATTTGGCACTTTTGCAATCAACTCGAAGTAAAATTTTTTGATTTAAAATATCATCTTGGAATTTATTGATACATAGAACAATTGCAAGAATTTCTTGTTTAATAGTGCTATAATTACTTTGTGTTTTGTTCCATACTCCAGAATGGAAACGAACAAGCTGTTCTGGAGAAGTAGGGGAGAGTTTTTGTTTTAAAATGCCTCCATAACCAATGTTGGAGGCATCGGTTTCAATGATTTTGAAAGAGTTGACTGAAGGAATTCCTAAGCAAGGAAGAGTTTTGACATATTTTTTAATGTCTCTAACTATAGTGGTATGAATATCAGTCCATGGAGGGGGGTTTGACTGTAAACGATCGAAGAGTGGTTTACATTATTTCTAAGATCTTTGTAAAATTCAGTAATGTAATTTAAAGAACCAAGAAAACGTTGTAATTGAGTTTTATCAAGAATTTTGTCTGGGAATTTGCCTGCAAATTCTATGGAACGACTTATTGGGTGGAATTGTCCTTTAGATATATCATAACCATAAAATCTAACTTTGGTTCGAAAAAGTTTTATCTTAGAAGCAGAGATGACTAAACCATTGATTTTGATGGTGTGGAAGAAATAATTAAGATGTTTCCAATGAGCTTCAATGCTATTGGAAAAGATAAGAACATCATCAATGTAGACTATGGAAAAATGATTGAAAGGATTGAAAATATCATTCATAATATTTTGGAATTCACTTGGGGCATTCTTAAGGCCAAAGGGCATGACATTCCATTCATAATGGCCAAAAGGTGTAGTGAATGCAGTTTTGTATTTATCTTTTTCTGTAATCTGAATTTGCCAGAAGCCGGACTTAAGGTCAAATTTGGAGAAAATGGTTGCTTGTCCTAATCGATTAATTAAATCTCTCTTGTTAGGGATATGATATCTTATCCATTCAAGGACTTGATTAAGAGGCTTGTAATTGATGACTAGACGTGGTACCCCTCGTTCTATTTCGGAATTTTTCTGGACATAAAAAGCTGAGCAAGACCAAGGTGATTTGCTGTGACGTATGATTTTCTTTTGAAGAAGGTCATGGATTTTTTTTTTACAGAATTCTAAGACTTCAACATTCATCTGAATTGGTCGGGCTTTAATTGGAATATTTTTATTAGTGAATGATTTGATGTAAGGAAGACTAACAATATGTTGTTTTCTATGCCAAAAAGCATTGACTTTGGCATAATAGTTATCAATAATAAGATTATTGATTAATCATAAGTCGTTTATTTAGATCTTCCTCCTCTCGACATAGTCGAACAAACTTACCTTCCATTCCAGATAGTAATGACATAATTAATGGAGAAGAATACACCTACACTAATCTTGAATGTCACAATGACTGGAATATCCCAAGAGTACCCACAAATGAAATTTAGAAAATCAGTTTCATTATGTCAACCTTTTTTACAAATTACACAGTCAAAACTGTTGAACAAGTATATGCTATAAATAAAGAACACGAAAAATGCCAATTATTTTCTCAAAAAACTATAAAACAACATCGCAAAAGAGGATACAATTTTATCCATATTGGTCTTGTACAAGTTGCAATTGATCCATTAACTATTTTATGACAAAATGCATCGATTCTTATCTGTCTAAGAGATGCTAGGTTCCTCGACTATAATCAAAGCTTAATTAGTGTCATTGAAACCAACCTATGTAATGGTCCGGTCTACTTTGATTGCTTTCCTAATTTTAAGTTAATCCTAAGTGACCCTCACATACTAAAAGCTTTAACATTAAACATCAAAACTTCAAGATATGCGATGTTTGCAGGTGCCCAACCTCTAAGCTTAATTTATAGAATTTACTACAAGACTATGAAAACCAATTTAAATGTTCATGCTCTAGTCAAAAGTCCTAAAGATCAAACTTTATTAATTCAAAGCAGTACTTCTAATGCAAATATTAGAATACCAAAAACGATTGTCTAGAAAGATGTTTCCCTCCCAAATGAATGGTTACTTGAAAATGAAAATCACCCAACCAAAATTGAAAATGATGTCCGAAACCTTGAACATGTACAACAATTACTTGATGGAACTGTTAAGTTAACATTTGATAGATCTAGACACAGTTGCTCTTCCGTTAGTTCAAGCTCTAAAATATTCACCCCCTTACCAATTAGAGAAAATACTACTATCCATGATACAAAATTTGTAGAATCTCTAGTCCACCGATCCAGACGTGATCATAGATTAAAAGGAATTCAAAAGGATGAACAAGTATCTACTCCATGTTATGTCCCAAACATAGAAACTGAAGATTCAATCTCTAACCACTCTCCTACACAAACTGACTTTGAGACCGAAACTGTTAATCCACAACTATGTGTTTTAAGTAAATCATTTTCCTATGACCTTCTAAAGTTAGAAGTTGAAACCAAGTCCAAAGAAAATAAAGCAAGACGACAAATATATAAAACAAGTTACACGCATGAGGAAAGAACAAAAATTACAAAAAAGTGGCAAAAATTCATGATAACAAACCAGTTAGAAATTAGTTTCTTTGATTATCTTGAAAATTACTACAAAAAAATTAATGTTCTTACAAAACATAAATGGACAAAACATGATAAAACAATTATTTCTTCTAGTCACCCTCCTTTAGAAAACCTAATTGTTAACCACTTGAGAACCAAAATCTCAGCCTCCCCTTTTAAGGTTGTTACCTCCGTAATCGATCCTAATACTAAAAAAAATTATTGAACAAAACAATTTCACCAATCAATATTTAAGTACGCTAGGTTCTCAATTAGACAAAATAGAATCCAAACTTGACGCTTCCACCCCTGTGACTAAAACTATTGATTCCCCTCTAATCAAGCTTCCTACAAAACGTCAAGGACTACCTAACAAACCAAGCACAAACGACTCCTCTGCCTAAATTGATAAATTGTTAAAAGCCTTAGAATCACAACTAATCAAGGACAACAAAACCCTCACAGTTCTTAATTTTGATTCTCATAACGATACTGATAATTCTGAAACCTCATCTGAAGAAGACACATATAACGATATACGCAAGTTAGAAAATGCCTTTGAGATCAATAGGATCACACATCCACCAATTAACCCTACCAGTATTACAAAAAATTGGTATACCCAACCCACTCCTGTCGATATTCAATATGAAGAAAGAATCTTCCAAAACCAATTTTTTGTATCATCTAAAAAAATTTATGAATGGAATATTGATGGAATCTCTGAACAAGAAATTTTAAACAAATTAAACCACCTTTCTATGACAACCAATAGTTGCCTTACACATCACAATATGCCTCAACCTGATATTGTAGAATTACTAGCCTCTGGATTTTCAGGCATGTTAAGAAATTGGTGGGATAAACATCTTACCCAAGAAGCAAGAGATAATATAACACATGCAGTCCAAAAAACAGAAGATGGAACCCCTATTTTTAATGAAGAAATTGGCCTCAGACTCCCTGATGGAGTCAATACATTAATTTACACAATTATAGACCATTTCATTAGCAGACCAAGTGACATTACTTCTAGAATTCATGATCAACTTAGTAACCTTAGATGTCCTACATTAAGTGATTTTAGATGGTACAAAGATACTTTCTTGTCACGAGTTATGCTACAAGAAGATAGTAATAAACCATTTTGGAAAGAAAAATTTATTAATGGATTGCCCAGCCTTTTCTCTTATAAAATACGCACAGAACTTAGTAACACAAGTGGTGTTATTGAATATGACAGCCTAACCTATGGTAATATTATTAGTCTAATCCAGAAAGTAGGACTCAAAATGTGTATAGACATGAAAATTAATAATCAGCTTAGTAAAGATAAAAAGAAGACTAAATATGAGATGGGCACATTCTGCCAACAATATGGATCACCCCCAATTGCACCATCTCGACAAACAAAGAATTCAAAACAAACAAAATCCTTCCCAAAACGATATACTCGTCCTTATAAAAGATATAATAAAAAATTCCAACATAATGAATTCTATGATAAACAAAAGTTTAAAAAACACGAAAAATATACGAGGAAAACAAAACCTTTTGAGAAGAATAATAAAATTGATCTAACTAAAGTTATGTGTTATAAGTGTAGTAAGAATGGTTATTACGCGAGAAATTGTCCTGTAAAAAACAAAATTAATCAGCTAGAAATCCCTGATGAAACTAAATAACAAATTTACACAATTCTTGAGTTAAAAAACACAAGTGATAGTGATACTGAAATTGAATCTAGTTCCTCTACTGAATCTTCTGCCTCTTGTCCCAGTTCACCTGATATTAGTTTTGGGTGCAAAGATAGTTGTTGTACAAAAACAGTTAATATGTTAAATCGACACCAACATAAAACCCTTAATGTTCTCACCAAGGCGGAAGAACAATAACATTTTCTGCTTGACCTCATAAGTAAAGTTGAAGACCCAGATTTAAAAAATTCTTATCTTCAAAAGCTTACCAGATTACTCACCATAAACAAAGATACTCAACCCCTACCATAAACAAACCAAATTTTAGTCTTCATAAAACTCTTGAACGTTTTACTCCTAAAAAAGAAATCTATGACCTTCTTCAAAAGAAAATCATACGTCACAGCAAATCACCTTGGTCTTGCTCAACTTTTTATGTCCAGAAAAATTCCGAAATAGAACGAGGGGTACCACGTCTAGTCATCAATTACAAGCCTTTTAATCAAGTTCTTGAATGGATAAGATATCCTATCCCTAACAAGAGAGATTTAATTAATCGATTAGGAGGAGCAACCATTTTTTCCAAATTTGACCTTAAGTACGGCTTCTGGCAAATTCAGATTACAGAAAAAGATAAATACAAAACTGCATTCACTACACCTTTTGGCCATTATGAATGGAATGTCATGCCCTTTGGCCTTAAGAATGCCCCAAGTGAATTCCAAAATATTATGAATGATATTTTCAATCCTTTCAGTCATTTTTCCATAGTCTACATTGATGATGTTCTTATCTTTTCCAATAGCATTGAAGCTCATTGGAAACATCTTAATTCTTTCTTCCACACCATCAAAATCAATGGTTTAGTCATCTCTGCTTCTAATATAAAACTTTTTCAATCCAAAGTTAGATTTCTTGGTTATGATACATCTCAAGGTCAATTCCATCCAATCAGTCGTTCCATAGAATTTGCAGGCAAATTCCTAGACCAAATTCTTGATAAAACCCAGTTACAACGTTTTCTTGGTTCTTTAAATTACATTGCTGAATTTTACAAAGATCTTAGAAAACAATGTAAACCACTCTTCGATCGTTTACAGTCAAACCCCCCTCCATGGACTGATATTCATACCACTATAGTTAGAGACATTAAAAAATATGTCAAAACTCTTCCTTGCTTAGGAATTCCTTCAGTAAGGTCTTTCAAAATTATTGGAACCGATGCCTCCAACATTGGTTATAGAGGCATTTTAAAACAAAAACTCTCCCTTACTTCTCCAAAACAACTTGTTTGTTTCCATTCTAGAGCATGGAACAAATCACAAATTAATTATATCACTATTAAACAAGAAATCCTTGCAATTGTTCTATGTATCAGTAAATTCCAAGATGATATTTTAAATCAAAATTGTTTTACTTCGAGTTGATTGCAAAAGTGCCAAATATGTTTTAGAAAAAGATGTTAAAAATATAGTTGCTAAGCATATTTTTGCCAGATGACAGTCTATTTTAAGCATTTTCCAATTTGATATCGAATACATTTGTGGATGTGACAATTCAATCCCAGATTTTCTTACCAGAGAATTTTTGCAGAACTCTGATGGCAAACAGACAACCACAACCACGTCCCAGATGAGGGATCCCTCCGGTCAGACCTCCTCCTTTTGTAAAAACTGAACCCTCCTATTGTAGCAAAAAGTCACTATTCACTATTCACTATTCTTGTCTTTTTGTGCCTTTCTTGTATTTGTTGACTTGAGCTTGACTGTGTTCCTTTCACTTAATTTTTTGACAGATCAAATGGATCTTGGGCATCCTGGTATGGCCTGTATTTGGATTCTGTAGACGATTCATCTTCTTCATTACTGTTTGAATCTCCTTCTATTTGGGCAATGAGCTTTTCCATTTTTTCTTTAAGCTTTGCTTTGGAAGTTGACTTCTTGGAGGCTGATTTCTTGACTACGGTTTCTGTAGAGGAACTTGATTGTGCTATTTCAAAGACTAGTGTGACTGGGCTAGCCTTGAGTGACTGAGAAACTTCTTTTGGGAATTCCAGTTGGACTTGTTGAATGATTTTTTTTGATTTTGAAAGGATCCCACCATTTAGTATAATCGACTATACATACTGTGTCAATATCACCTTTAAGGTTGTACTGCCATTTGAAGATCCAAGGGATTTTGTATTTTTTGGCAAAAATTAGTAGTAGGGGGAATTGATGATCATAGGAAGGGATTTTGAACTTAGTTTCAAAATAGTTGATTTGTTCCCAGAGGATTTCAGGGATCACGTCGTCCTCTGGGCCATGGTCATTCCACCACTTAACAAACTAAAAAGGGAGTTGACTGTTAAATTTACTATCAAAATTTACGAACCAAGAATGACTAAAAGTTTCAGTTTGAAAAAGGAAAATTTTGATCCAGGCATCAATGTAGTCATAGTAGGTGAATGGGAGTGAGTTATCTAACTTTTTGGGTTCAGAGGGATGTTTTCCCCACTCTTTGAGGGATACAACTCTCAAAATGTACAAGGAGTGGTAAATGACTTTGGTTGGATCATTGCGATCAGGGACATGTTTGATGAAGACAAAATTGGTTTGGTAAATGATATCTATGTAATATTGCAAGTTGAGACTAGGGGTGTGTGGTATCCAATGAGAATTTGGGGGGAAAAACTGTTTTACTAGGGCAATTGGGTCATTTGTGTGAGAAAAATGAGGTTCGATGTAGAAAAGGGTATGTTAAGTTTTTTGAAGATATTCTGATCTTCCTTGAGGGTTGTATCTGGTGAGAGGTGGAGTACTTGTGACTGGGGCATGGATGGTGAAAGGATCATGTGGAGTTGTTAGAGTTGAACTAAAGGTAGGACGAGGACCTAAGGGAGTCCCTAAGCTTGTGAACTTGTTTACTAAAGAAAGGGAAATAGAAGGTTCAGTTTTTACTAGGGGAGGAGGTCTGACTGGAGGGATCCCTCCTCTGGGACGTGGTTGTGGTTGTCTGTTTGCCATCAGGGTTCTGCAAAAATTCTTTGGTAAGAAAATCTGGGATTGAATTGTCACATCCACAAATGTATTCGATATCAAATTAGAAAATGCTTAAAATAGACTGCCATCTGGCAAAAATATGCTTAGCAACTATATTTTTAACATTTTTTTCTAAAACATATTTGGCACTTTTGCAATCAACTCGAAGTAAAAATGTTTGATTTAAAATATCATCTTGGAATTTACTTATACATAAAACAATTGCAAGAATTTCTTGTTTTATAGTGCTATAATTACTTTGTGTTTTGTTCCATGCTCCAAAATGGTAACGAACAAGCTGTTCTGGAGAAGTAGGGGAGAGTTTTTGTTTTAAAATGTTTCCATAACCAATGTTGGAGGCATCGGTTATTACGAATGGAATGTCATGCCCTTTGGCCTTAAGAATGCCCCAAGTGAATTACAAAATATTATGAATGATATTTTCAATCCTTTCAGTCATTTTTCCATAGTCTACATTGATGATGTTCTTATCTTTTCCAATAGCATTGAAGCTCATTGGAAACATCTTAATTATTTCTTCCACACCATCAAAATCAATGGTTTAGTCATCTCTGCTTCTAAGATAAAACTTTTTCAAACCAAAGTTAGATTTCTTGGTTATGATATATCTAAAGGACAATTCCACCCAATAAGTCGTTCCATAGAATTTGCAGGCAAATTCCCAGACAAAATTCTTGATAAAACTCAATTACAACGTTTTCTTGGTTCTTTAAATTACATTACTGAATTTTACAAAGATCTTAGAAATAATGTAAACCACTCTTCGATCGTTTACAGTCAAACCCCCCTCCATGGACTGATATTCATACCACTATAGTTAGAGACATTAAAAATATGTCAAAACTCTTCCTTACTTAGGAATTCCTTCAGTCAACTCTTTCAAAATCATTGAAACCGATGCCTCCAACATTGGTTATGGAGGCATTTTAAAACAAAAACTCTCCCCTACTTCTCCAGAACAGCTTGTTCGTAACCATTCTGGAGCGTGGAACAAAACACAAAGTAATTATAACACTATTAAATAAGAAATTCTTGCAATTGTTCTATGTATCAGTAAATTCCAAGATGATATTTTAAATCAAAATTTTTTACTTTGAGTTGATTGCAAAAGTGCCAAATATGTTTTAAAAAAAATGTTAAAAATATAGCTGCCAATTTGATATCGAATTCATTCGTGGATGTGACAATTCAATCCCAGATTTTCTTACCAGAGAATTTTTGCAGAACCTTGATGGCAAACAGACAACCACAACCACGTCCCAGAGGAGGGATCCCTCCGGTCAGACCTCCTCCCCTAGTAAAAACTGAACCCTCTACTTCCCTTGCTTTAGTAAACTAGTTCACAAGCTTAGGGACTCCCTTAAGTCCTTGTCATACCTTTAGTTCAGCTCTAACAACTCCACATGATCCTTTAACCATCCATGCCCCAGTCACAAGTACTCCACCTCTCACCAGATACAACCCTCCAGGAAGATCAGAATATCTTCAAAAGACTTATCATACCCTTTTCTACATCGAACCTCATTTTTCTCACACAAATGACCCAATTGCCCTAGTAAAACAATTTTTCACCCCAAATTCTCATTGGATACCACACACCCCTTGTAACAACTTGCAATATTACAGAGATATCCTTTACCAAACCAATTTTGTCTTCATCAAACCTGTCCCTAATCGCAATGATCCAACCAAAGTCATTTACCACTCCTTGTACATTTTGAGAGTTGTCTCCCTCAAAGAGTGGGGAAAACATCCCTCTGAACCCAAAAAGTTAGATAACTCACTCCCATTCACCTACTATGACTACATTGATGTCTGGTTCAAAATTTTCCTTTTTCAAACTGAAACTTTTAGTCATTCTTGGTTCGTAAATTTTGATAGTAAATTTAACAGTCAACTCCCTTATTGGTTTGTTAAGTGGTGGAATGACCATGGCTCAGACGACGACGTGATCCCTGAAATCCTCTGGGAACAAATCAACTATTTTGAAACTAAGTTCAAAATCCCTTCCTATGATCATCAATTCCCTCTACTACTAATATTTGCCAAAAAATACAAAATCTCTTGGATTTTCAAATGGCATTATAGCCTTAAAGGTGATATTGGCACAGTGTGTAGAGTCCATTATACTAAATGGTGGGATCCTTTCAAAATCGAAAGAGTCATTCAACAAGTCCAACTAGAATTCCCAAAAGAAGTTTCTCAGCCACTCAAGGCTAGCCCAGTCACACAAGTCATTGAAATAACACAATCAAGTTCCTCTACAGAAACTGCAATCAAGAAATCAGCCTCCAAGAAGTCAACTTCCAAAGCAAAACTCAAAGAAAAATGGAAAAGCTCCGTGCCCAAATAGAAGGAGATTCAAGCAGTAATGAAGAAGATGAATCGTCAATAGAATCCAAATACAGGCCATACCAGGATGCCCAAGATCCATTTGATCTGTCAAAAAATTAAGGGAAAGGAACACAGTCAAGCACAATCAAGCTCAAGTCAACAGATACAAAGGCACAAAAGGACAAGAATAATGAATAGTGAATAGTGACAGACTACTATTGCAAACAGTAAAAGGACACAATTCTCTGCCCCTAAAGTCAAAAAGACTACAGTGAAAGACAACAGTTGTCTGCCTAGAAAGTCAAGAAATCAACAGTGCAAAACCTACAGTAAACTCTGTTATATCCTCTATATAAGCAGTCAAATGTAATGGTCTTAGGTCAGGTTTTAGTTTCCCAATTTTCTTTCTACTTTGTAATTCTATTATCTTCTCTTCTCTTCTTTTCTGAAAGCATACTAAGCCTCCGAACCCAGATGGATTGTCATACATCCACTTGTAAGTTCGTCTATCATAGTTAAATGTATTTTTAAATTGTAATAATATTCAGTTAAGATTTTCAGTCAATTGCAATTACTTACTTTGTCTTAAATTCTTCTACAATTAAATCTGAAGAGAGTTACGGTGTATGACAGACTCTGAGTCTCGCTCTGCCTAGACCACTTCAATTTATTAAATTGCTTGGACGGTTATGTCCTATATACTTATCCTACTATTAAATATTAAACTGCCTATATACTTATATAAACTGCTTGGACGGTTGTGTCCTATATACTAATATATTTACTTTTTACTGATTATATTATGCAATTGCTTGTATTTTTCTGATTTAAATCTATATTTACACTGTGATCTGTTCCTGCTCAATTCAATTAATCTGCTCAATTCAATTTTAATATTATAATATTAAAATATATTAATATTAGAAAAATGGGATTTGGTTTGGTATGGGTGAGATGGTGCAACATGGGGTGCTACAGTGCCCGCACCACCCAAAACCATCAAAGTTGATGGTTCCAAAAATGATCCAATTTGGTACCATTGGTTTGCTACAGTTGTACCAACACCAATCTTACCAAACATGGGTTGGTACCATTTTTTCACACCAAAACCAAAAAAATGGTACCAACCCATGTTACCAAACATGACCTAAAGGTTTCAAATTTTAGAAATCATTCACTTTTGGTACATTTTCGGCCTTGGTGAGCTATTTTTTTATTTATATTTTTGCACTACTGTTATTTTTTTAAAGCATTTTTTACGAAATGACCACATTAGTACTATAACTCTCAATAATTCCTAACAATTTCTTCAATTTGAACACATTTTCTTGTCAATTATGAGATAATCTTAATGTCCCGCTTAAATGAGTCTGTTCATGAGTTTGGTGAGCCGAGTTGGCTCAATTGTTAAACGAACCTTATGTGATCAAGCTCGACTCGTTTACTATATGAACAAGTCCGAGCCGAACTCTTAATGAGCCCGAGCCCACTGACGAATAGCATGGTTCATTTGCAGCCTTAAATACAAGTATAAGTTTCATCATTAAAAAAGAAATTTATAAAAGGCCAAAAGTTGAAGTATTAACTCTAGGAAAATATTTAGGTCGTGCCCCTATGAGGACAAAGTTCGTCCTCCCACTGATGTGGTCCAATACAATTTGGACATGTGGTCACATCGTTTTATGAAAGAAAAATGGACATAAAATTCATAAGAACAGGAATTAGTATCAATTCCTTATTAAAAAGATTTGATCATGTGTCCAAGTTACATTGGACCACATCAGACAAAAATATTATCCTTAACTCTATATATTAATTAATATAATTTATTGATACTGATAATAGTAATTAAAAATGAGGTCTCATGTTTTTTTTGGAAGGAAAAGAGGAAAAGCGAACAGGGGTAGAAAAGGAAAGCAAAACAGGAAATAAAACCTATAGCTCCAAGAGAAAAACCAACCACTCCAAGGGGCGATCAAACCTTGCACTCATCGTTATGACCAAAGCTCCATGCCTAACATAAAGAAGAAAAAGCAGCATAACCTACATCCTGATCACAGGGATAGTAAGGTGTGGGACTGGAAGGAGGGGGGAAGAAAAAAGATGAGGGGTTAAAGCGAGAGAAGAAGGGATTGGAAGGAGGCCTCAATCTGAATTAATTTGAATTCATATTGAAACCAAATAGGGTCAGAACTCATGGAGGGGGAATAGGAGGAAAAGGGGGAAGAGGGAGGGATTGAGCAGGGGAAATAATAGGATTCGATTAAAAGAGGAAGAAGGGGTTATGGTGGGTGGCTTCGAAGAAAGAGAAAGGGAGGTTCCAGTCATTGGCAATGGTTTCAGTAAGGGGACAATTGGGAAATTTCACAGAGAACAACTTCAACCTCGAAGTGCTTATAATAATTCGTTACGGTCACGATCGCGGAAGGAGGTCTTATGCTCGATTTCTATTAGGCGCAACACAATTCGTTACGGTCACGACAACGGATATAGTCCAAGTCTTAACCAATTCGTGTAGAGGAGTCGCCTTGCACGGGTCTTGTGAATTAGTCGAGGTGCGTGTAAATTGGCTCGGACATCAAAGTTATCAAAAAAAGAAAAAGAATAATTCAAAATATGAATTAATGTGGGAAAACTGAAATGTTAAATTGGAGGGAATTGGGTAATGATAATTGTTTTCAATAAATAATATAGAAAATATGTATACACATATTCAAGATCCATCGTGGCACCTATTGATTGGTTATTTAAGTTTTATTGATAAAGATACTTTTATTGGGAACACAAGTCTCCTCCTACAAAAGACAGTAATAATTTATGGGCAACTGTTCACATCATGAAATGTATTAACATACGAGACGTAATTTCTCTCACTATTACATACTAGTACAAATCCTTCATCAAATGTATTTACATACTAGTTTTCTTTTCTCAAATATCTCTCTATTATATACTAGTATTGCATTTGGCTTTATCAAATGTATTTGGAGTTTTGGTCTAGTAAATCCTCTACCGATACTGTCCGGGGCACAGGTAAAAATGTAGTTAAAACTTCGAGATCACCCTCCACAGGCAGCTCCGGTACCCTCTCATCTGCTCGATCATCTCCCTCAGCGGCATCCTCATTTTGCTCTGCATCATCCCCCTACCTCACACCATCACTCCTTATATCCTCCTCTATCTCCTCCGCCTGCGGCTCAAGCACAAGTGACAGTGATAGTGCCCATGGATCAACTGGATTAACAACAAGGCAACCATGTGGCAAAAGGAAGTCGCGTTCCTATGTGGAACTCTCTGGCACCCCCGCCTCAACAGACGAGGAAGACGAGGATACCGAGTCGACATACTGTGGTCTCCTGGCGTGTGTACTCAGGTGGTGAATCGGGGATGGTGCAAGAGATGACAATATTGACCTCTGTCGCACCGGTGGATCGGCCGCAACTGCAGCCTGAGCCACTCGTCTTGCTGACAACTTGCTCCTTGCCATGCCTACAATAGGGAAATTTTGAAAAGTAAGCGATAATGAACCGGACACCGAATCAAACTCAAACAATATTTCAATATATTCAATATGACGATTAAATAAGCCGTCATCCCAAAAAAATTTGATATTTAAGCTGCTTTCAAAGTAAAAAAACTCAACTTTTAGAAAACGGATCAAAACACGATTTTGACCGAACTCGTTCATCAATACTAGTTTATAATAGTTAAATAAGTCATATGAAATCAAAATATTGGAACAAAACTCATTGAATCGAAAGAAACAATGATTTTCCAAAAATTGCATTTCAGAGAATTTTTGAGTTCTTCACACGAATCCGGATGAATCACCAACTAATCTGACGATCCACTGGCAAAGAATGATGAGGAATCGAATGAATAAATGGTAGAATCAAATCTCGTAAAGATTGGTGGAGAATTGAGAGAGAAAGAAGAGTTTGAATGGAATGGGGGGGGGGGGGGGGGGGAAACTGCTGGCGGGTCCTGTTTATAATAGGCCCGCAGCTTCGCTTTAGGCGTAGTTGGCCTACGCTTGAAGCGTAGGTCCCTATGGTCCAAAATATATATATATTGTTTTTGCCGTCTTTTCATCCTGTCTTCAACTCTAAGCATTCACAATGCTTCCTAGGCTCAATTTACACTTCCTACTCGAATGATGGTGGCCTTACTACTCGTTTTTATAGGCTCGATCTTAAATACTGAAATAATTAAATTACCGTCTACAAGTATGAATTAGGCTCACAAGCTACTCTTCATCACCTAGTACCAATATTTAACGTGTACGACATTACTGATTCTCAATACTCCGGATCAAGCTTATCCAGCTCTGGTATTGGTTCAGTTAGATCGATCGTTTCTACCACACACTCAGCTGGTTAAACCTCTATATAATGCTTCAATCTTTGTTCATTCACAACAAACTTATTTCCAATGTCAGGATCATCGAGTTCCATGGCTCCATGGGGGAAACCTTCGTAATCTTGTATGGCCCATCCTATCTCGATTGGAGCTTGCCAGGAAACAACATGAGTCTCGAATTTAATAACCAAACCTTTTGATCAGGCTCAAAAACTTTCTTTCTAATATGTTTATCATGAAACGCTTTTGTTCGAGCCTTATAAATTCGCGAGTTTTCATATCCATTATTTCTCAACTCCTCAAGCTCTTGAAGTTGGAGTTTCTGTTGTGCACCGACTTTCTTTATATCGAAATTCATTCTTCGAATAGCCCAATATGCTAGATGTTCCAGCTCTATAGGGAGATGACACGCTTTACCATACATAAGACGATATGGCGACATACCAATTGGTGTCTTAAACGCAGTCCTGTATGCCCAAAGTGCATCATTTAGCCTTCGAGGCCAATCCTTTAAATCCGGACGCACCGTTTTCTCCAAGATATTTTTAATCTCCCAGTTAGAAACCTCCACTTGACCTTGTGATTAGGGGTGATATGGTGTACCAATTCTATGAGTGACATCGTACTTCTTACACAGAGCAGGAAGAAACTGGTTGTAAAAATGGCTTCCACCATCACTGATCATCAAAACTCTGGGCATACCAAATCGTGAGAAAATGTTCGATTTTACAAACTCTTCCACCACATCATGGTCAGCACGCTTTGTGGCTATTGCTTCGACCCATTTCAAAACATAATCAACCCTCACAAGTATATACTCCTTCTTATCTGCTTTCAAAAATGGTCCCATAAAATTAATACCCCACACATCAAATAATTATATAATCAGAATCGGGGTTAAAGGCATCATGTCTCGTCGATATATGGATCCATGCTTTTGACATCGCAGACATGCCTTACAAAACTCAAAAGCATATTTGAATATGGAAGGCCAGTAAAATCCACTCTGTAATACCTTGTGGGCTGTCTTCTGAGTTCCGAAATGCCCTCCACACTCCAACGTGTGACAAAACGTCAGTATGCTTTGCACCTCACTCTCGGGGACGCATTTTCTGATAATCTGATCAGAGCAATACTTATAAAAATGCGGATTATTCCAGATATAAAATTTGACTTGGCTAAAGAATCGGTCTTTCTCTTTCTTAGACCATCCTTTTGGGATTCGACCTATGGCTTTATAATTGACAATATCAGCATACCATGGTATTTGTTCCACCACAACCACATTGAACATATGTTCATCTGGGAAAGAATTCTTAAGAGGAGTAATTTCCTTTGTGGATTCGACAATAATCCTTGACAAATGATCTGCAACAACATTCTCTCAACCCTTCTTATCTTTGATTTCCAGGTTGAATTCTTGTAGCAATAAAATCCACCGAATCATTTGGGGCTTAGAGTCTTTCTGATCAACAAATACCTCAAAGCGGCATGATCTGAGTAAACAAGGACCTTGGTGCCCAATAGATATGATCAGAATTTATCCAAGGCGAAAACAACTGCTAGCAACTCATTCTTGGTAGTTATATAGTTCATCTGAGATTCATTCAGAGTCCTACTGGCATAGTAAATGGCACACGACAACTTATCTTTTCTATGACCCAACATAGCTCCTATAGCATAGTCAGAAGCATCACACATGAGCTCAAATAGTAGAGACCAATCTGGCGGACGGATAATCGGGGCTGATGAAAGTTGAGTACGCAACTCCTCAAAAGCATGAAGACACTATTCGTCAAAGACAAAAGTTGCGTCCTTAGCCAATAGTTACATAACGACCGGGCAATGTTGCTAAAATCTTTAATAAACCTTCAGTAAAACCCGGCGTGGCCCAGAAAAGAGCGTATTTGTTTAATAGATGTGGGAGGAGGCAGTTTTGAAATTAATTCAACTTTTACTTTATTTACCTCTATCCCTCGCTTAGATACAATATGGCCCAGTATTATCCTTTCTTGAACCATAAAATGGCTCTTTTCCCAACTTAAGATCATATTCGTCTCATTGGATCTCTTAAGTACCAATTTTAGATGTTTTAAACAGTCTACAAAGGTTTCCCCAAAAACTGAGAAGTCATCCATGAATACTTCAAGAAATATCTATACCATGTCAAAGAAGATAGACATCATACACCGTTGGAATGTTGCCGGTGCATTACACAAACCAAACGACATCAGTCTGTAAGCAAACGTGCCATATGGACAAGTAAAAGTGGTTTTCTCCTGATCAACAGGATCAATCGCCACCTGATTGTAGCTGGAATATCCATCCAGAAATCAGTAGTAACTCTACCCGGCTAACCTCTCCAGGATTTGATCAATAAATGGTAACGGAAAATGATCATTCCTGGTGTTTAGGTTGAGCTTTCTATAATCAATACACACACGCCACCCTGTGGTCATGCGTTATGGAATTAGCTCACCTTTTGAGTTTGGCACCACTGTGATGCTCGACTTCTTCGGCACCACCTGAGTTGGACTTATCCATGTGCTATCACAAATGGGGTAAATGATACCCGCATCTAGTAATTTTACCACTTCTTTCATCACCACCTTTTTCATATTTGGATTCATCCTTCGTTGCATTTCCCTTGATGGTTTGCATCCTCCTCAAGATGTATGCGATGGATGCAAATCGAGGGGTCTATGCCTTTCAAATGAGCAACGCTCCATCCTATTGCCTCTTTATTCTCACTCAGAACCGCGACTAGACTCGATTCCTATTTTTCTGTCAATTTTGAAGATATAATCACAGGAAGAGTCTCACCGCGTCCTAAGAAAACATATTTCAGTTTTTCAGGCAGTTCCTTGAGTTCTAAGGTAGGAGGAGTAGTTAAGGAGGGAATTGGTGGACTATTTGAAACTATCAGGAGCGGTTCAACTGGCTCCCGCCATGGTTGAGTATATAAAGCAGTCTCCCTTGCATCCGACTCTTAATAATACAACCTCCAGTATGTCTCTTAATCAATAGCTTCCTCATATTGCCATTCTCCAGTCATAAATGACTCTAGCTTATATCTCTCCAGGATTTGAGTTGAAAAATCTGCTATGATATCATCCAGTTCATCGCACTAAATATTCCCTAGATTCAGGCAATTGGTGGCTTCCTTCGAACACATTCATTCTAACCTTCATATTTCCAAAGGTCAGATATATGGCTCCGGTTCTGCAATTGATGCATGCATTTGCCGTAGCTAAGAATGGTCTTCCCAGTATTACTGGAATGTGCTTCTTCGAGTCAGGGATGGGTTCTGTATCCAGGACTACAAAATCAACCAGAAAATAAAACTTGCCCACTTGAACAATGACATCTTCAAGCACTCCTCTTGCCTGTTTGATTGATCGATCAACAAATTACAGTACAACCTCAGTGGGGCTGAGCTCACCTAACTCTAGTTGTTGGTAGACTAAATGAGGAAACAAGTCAATACTTGCACCTAGATCAAGAAGAGCTCTACTAATTTCCTAGTCACCGATGACACATGGAGTAGTGGGAGCACCAGGATCTTTCCTCTTAGGTGGAGTGTCACTTAAAAGCAATGAACTCACTTGCTCAGTCAAGAGTATTTTTGTTGGATTCTTTGCCCTGCTCATTCGCTTCTAAGTGCAAAGATCCTTGAAAAGCTTAGCGTAAGACGGTATTTGGGCGATTACATCTACGAGAGGTAAGTTGATTTTGATTTGTTAGAATGTTTCCAACATATCAGATTCTTTCAACTTTCCATACTTTGTTGGCTCTCTAAGACGTTGAGGAAATGGTGGTGCCTCCTCGTAACTTGCCCTGTCTAGGTCTTCAAGTAATGTTTGATTGACATTGTCTTCTACTGATGGTCGATCCTTTTGGAGTCTCTCAGCCTCTTTTCTTGCAGCTTCTTTCCTTTGCTCTTCTTCAGCTTCCTTCTTTTGCTCTTATTCTGCCTCATTTCTTCTTTGCAACCTCTCTTTATGCTCTGTCTCAACTCGACTCTCCACTTCCCTTCCACTTCTTATAGTTGTAATTGCTTGAACTGTTTTATTAGGTTCATTGACAAATGACCCAAGCTCCAGTGCTTGTTGTGGCCTTGGGTTAGTGATTAGCAGACTAGGTAATCTCCCTGGCTCTCTTACATTCCTCTCATTAGACATTTAGCCCATTTACATATGTAGTTGTGCCAGTGATTAGGTATGAATACCTAGCTTGTTATGAATATCCAGTATAACTTGTTCTAACCTATTAGTTTGGAAATCGGGTGGAGGAGTTTGGCTTCTTGGAGGTTAGGTTTGGTAATTATATGGCTGCACAACTTGATTGTTATTGAATTGCTGAAGATCTTGGGAATTATTGAATGCCTGAAGAGCTTGTGAATTATTGGATGTTTTGGGTTGGTAATTGGACTGAGAATTTCTAACCATGTTTGTTGGTTGTGAGTCAAATGATTGTTGACTTTGTTGGAACCTTGGCTATTAGTTATATGATTGTTGTCTCTCAGTGAACCTTGGTTGTGGGTTATATGACTATTGTCTGTCTGTGAATCATGGCTGTTGATTGGATGATTGCCCTTGTTGGAACGTTGGTGGTGGATTCTCTACATTTGTAGATTTGTAAGACAGGAGTGGGTGATTTCTGGCATTGGAGGTGTATGAATTAGTGAAAGGAGCATTATTGGAATAGTTCCACGATGCGTTGGCATCAGCGGCCATTATCTCCTGACAATCATGTTGGGAATACTCAGCTTCGACTTCAAACGTCTCTCTAGGAGGGGAATGACTTCGCTGCTTAAAATTTTCAATTCTCTCTAATTTCTCTCCAAACAATGCCATGGTATCTCTCACATCATCATGCTCTATAACATATGATTTCTCAAATCTCCTATCATGTTGTCCACCTCTAGACCTCAACTCAGATTGATATTGAATTGTGTTTTCACTGATATTATCAAATATTTCCAAAAGTTCTTTAGCTGGCTTTAAAATAAATAGACCTTGTGTGGCCGCATCTATCAAAGTCTTATGCACCTCTCCAAGTCCCATGTAGAAATTTTTAACAATATCTTGTTCAAAAAACCTATGGTGGGGACACTTATACAAAATTTCATTATATCTTTCCCATGCATCATGAAAATGCTCACCAGGTAACTGCCTAAAGCTTTTTATTGCATCTTGTGCTTCAGAGGTCTTTCCTATGGGATAATGTTTTTCTATGAATTATCTCTTAAGGGCTTCCCAATCAATTTTAATTTTTTTTGCTAATTTGATGTACCATCTTTTAGCTCCCTCTTTTAATGACCAAGGGAATAATCTCACTCGTAAGTTATTTTTGGGCAAATTGTCAAACCTAACAGTAGAGGCTACCTCTAGGAAATCATTGATGTGCTGATATGGGTTCTCTATTCTAAGGCCTGAAAATTTTGGAAGCATATTGATCATGCTTGTCTTGATCTCAAAGTGTTTTGTTCCTTCTTCCTCCAGAAAATCAGCATAGGAGTCGTACGCATCGGGCGCGTAATATCCTTTCAGTGATGTCTTTGGTGCCCTTTGTTGGTAGGTCTTTGGTCAGCCATTGCTTCTTCTTGCAGACGATAACGTTCTTCAATAGATCGACGTAAACGACGGAAAGTCTTTTAGATCTCAGGATCGTACTCGATTAACGCAATATTTAAATTAGAACGGGTCGGTCTATCGGTCATACGCTACTTAAACAACTATATTTTTTTATTTTTTGAAATTTTTGTGAAATAAAATTTAACTAAATTAACTACTTCTAAATTACATAAAATAAAACAAGAATTAATATGCGAAAATCTAGATAACTAAAAATCACAAAAGTTCCAGACGCAACTTTAGAAGCTCCGCTTTTCCCTTTTATGCTCCTCAGAGTACCTGTCAATCATAGAAAATTTAACTTTAGCTACAACTACAATAACGCAATACAACTAAACTTCTAAAACTATTGAACAATGCTCAATCTTCGTCAATGGCGCCTAAAACTTGATGCGACGTCAGGTGTGTAAAAATATGTGGTTAAAAATGACACCTTAACTACTCTAGGTTTTACCTTACGCAAGCGCATGTACCAATTGTATAATAGCAAATGGCTTGAGTAAGGGATATTGATCCCACAGAGACTGAGATTGTTCACTTTAATAATTCGAAAACACTGAATTATACTTTCTGAAAATTATTTGTTTGGGCGGTCAAAGACCAAATTATCTATTTTAACTAATATTATATAGAAAGCAAATTAAATTGGTTGTGATTCAGATGAGGGAAAAAACTAGGGTTTTCATCACTCCACCACTAACCGCATAATATAGTTCCTCACTGTAATAATTGTACGAGGGCGATCCATAACTATGAATCAGGTCGTACCGCAAATAGCTAAATACGACCCCAAAAAGGAGTACCATCAACCGGATTGCGACAACCCGTCTCATGACTAACCTAACTAGTACATGCCAATTATACTACTCTAATTTACTCCTACTGCATGAAAATAAACTAAAGCATGTTTATATTAAATCGCCAAGGCATGGCCTGTGTCAACATAGAGTTTCAAGTTTCATTACCACCATTGTGTAGAAAATCATAATTAAGCATCCGAGTTCCTGCGCATAGTGAATAATCATAGTTGTGCAAAATAATATATTTATTCCATTTAAGATAAGAATTTAGAACAAACATAGAATTTTATATTGCAAATCAGTACGGTATCTTAACTATTACAATCATCATAGTATAGTCAATAGTTTCCCCTCATTTACAATTAAAAATAGTGAAAGAACTACATTACTTGGCTAGGGTTTTGCTAGAAAACCCTAGATACCAAGTTAGTTAGCCTTGGAAAACGGTGACTGCATTGTTGATGTAGAAACGTTCTCCATGGTCGTCTTCTCCGGATCTATAGGTTTGAATATGGCTCTCAACAACAGCAATTCTGAATGATGTCTCACCAAAACCAACCCTAATGTGTACCAGAATCAGAACTAGAACTCCACATCCACACACACGTATCTGATATATGATCGTGTATATATAGGCAATGGTATAGAGAAGCCCTTTTCAGTCTACACTTCATGCAAACCTTAACTTATCGTATATATAAGTGTATATACATGTATAAAGAGGTCTAGAGTCGCAGACAAGTCTTCCAATCGAACAAAGGGTGAAACAGACAAAATCCATCAAAATATGTCAAATTCTTGTTGCACTTACGCTTCAAGCGTAGGTCCCAAGCGTACCTCTAAGCGTAGGTCCCAAGCGTACCTCTAAGCGTAGGTCCAAGCATAGAAATGTGATTTCCAACCACTTTTTGAAACTGAAAGTGGAGGCAAAAGCGTAGGTATTTTGTGAAAAATCACTTTTCTTCGTGAATGCACCAAAACGACCGTCTTGAACCCACGATACTTTTTGTTGAAGATGATGGCTTATAGAAATGTCATTTTTGCCCTATGGGAGCCATTTTTGTCTCAAACTGTCTATTTGACTCTCCTCTTAGATCGAAAGAGCATACTCTTCAGTTAATTTACTAAAGTTAACTCCATTTCTTCATTAAGCTCCTGAAACATGCGTTAACACGCAAACACAATAAAAATACTAAATAACGGAATGCAATGATGTAACAATAGTGAGTTAAGGTGTCAAAATGACTAATATTTGACACCTCTCAAATCCTCTTGTAATTAGGAGTGAATCTACCCAATTTTAGTGTAAATATACCTTATACACGTGCTAGAATGTCTTGGAATGTAACCCAATTCATAGTAGTTCACAACAAATAGAATTGTTTCGGTCTGAATTCTGCATGTCGGTGGCGTGCGCCCACCACTACACCTATGCATAGGAAATGCTACGCCTATGAGTAGCTCAGCCTACGCCTATGTGTAGGCATGGGCGTACCCATGTGCGTTAGTATGCGCCAAATCCAACTTTCTAGCCACTTTTTAGTTGTTGTATTCACTGGTAGGCGTTGCAAAAATCATGAAATCCACTTTTTCATTTTTCTTTCCATTTACACCCCTTTCATTCCTCTAACATGTTTCCCAATGTTTTGGCTTTGAAAAATGTTTGTTTTACCCTTAAGAATGTATTTTCATGGTCTAAACTTGCTTCCTCTTCATTTCTTTTGTATTCTTCGTTACTTTAAGCTTGATTTGAGTTTGACAAAGCTTGTTAATGTCTTTGTTTGACCACTTTAATTTTCTTAAACCTACCCGGCCTTATAATTCGTTTAACATGACTATTGTCTAGAACATGCCAACAATAAACAATACTAACAAGTGTTTTTACAATATCCCCATTGGCATTTCTGAGACAAAATTATGTTTTACAAAGATATCCTCACGAACAACAACATAACATCTATATCTATGAACACATACCCACAAAAATAAACATAGACTATTATCTTAATCTCATGACAATTTATCAATCTTGCAAACACAACATTAAACAATATACCGTGAAAAAAAAGTGTAGAAAACAGATATAAACAAATATAATGATCATAAGAATAACACATCAGCAATGAATGCGTAATGATCATCATAGTATAAAATACTCCTTCTCCCCCTAAGAATATAGTCTCCCTCAATTAAAAACTCTCTCCCCTTTTACCGAATCTCTCTCTCCCTTCACTAAATACTTATCCCACTTTTTATCACTGAAATGCCAAGTAAAGAGAAAACAATACAAACAATCTATAGAGATGTAGCAAAGTACTCAAATACCACTTTAAGATATAGGACTCTAACAAACTATATCCAAATTCTTAAGTAAACACAAATCTCTACAATGCAACACCCTAATACTAATGCATGAATATAGAATGTCATGAATGAACATAAAAAAAATATTTTTATCTTAGAAAATTATGAGCAAGGCAGTAGAGATAACGAACTAATCTTTAACACATCATATTCTCATATCTGACTTTACCATTATGCACACTAGGGTGGACAAAAATCCAGCGAATCCGAAAATCTAATCCTACCAATCCGATTCAGATATTTTGGATCAGTTTCATTATGGATTAGATTGGACATGGATCCAAAACCTCGAATTCGTTATTTTATAGATCGGTTCTGGATTCCACTTTTGATAATTCGGTTAATCCGGTCCAGTCCGGTATTGTTTACATATATTTTAATATATTTATATTAATAATATATAACATAATATATTATTTTAAACTAAATGATAATATCTTATATCACTAATATACTATTTCAAACTAAATCATAATATCATATTTTACACTAAATAATTGTCTATTTACATCTATAATATTCTCATTAAAATGTACTATTAACAATATATTATTTAAAGATCTATATCTTCTTTAAAAATAAGATTTACTATTCACTCAATTTCACTACTTTGAATTAGGTTTTACTCAATAGAACTCAATTAAACTAATATGAATTGTGGATTTACTCAATTAAACTTAATTTTACTCATTTACATTACTTAAAATTGAGAATGTTGTCAATTTCACTCAATTGAACTCGATTAAACTATTTTGAATTGGGGGATTTACTCAATTTCACTCAATTAAAGTCTATCAATTTCACGAAATTGAAGCACTTGGATCTTTTGATGTTGAATCAAGAATGCTTTATTTTTTCACTATAAATTAAATATGTTTTATTTATTCACTATAATTTATTTATAATTATTTATTAATAATTAACTAAATTCAATTTTACTTTTGTAGTCATAACTAGTATTTGAGGAATTTTGAAGGTAGTACCGGAGTGCGTGCAATGTCACATTATTGATGATAACTATTTTTTCACTATTAATTTATTATGTTTATAAAATATATGTGTTTTGAAGTAATTTACTATAAAATATATGTGCATACTAACTCTGTTTTACTACTTATGTTGCAGCTTGGTAGGTGTGTTACTGCACTCTCATTTCTTGAGTTCTTTGGGCCATGGTTATCATAAAGAGCATTGTATCACAAGGGGTGGTGCAATTACAGTTTCATTTGTTGTTATATTTATAGTTTTTTTTTTTTTTTTGAGTTTTTAGATTGACATTTCAGTATGCTACTGCAGTTTCATGGTTGTGTTTTTAAGTTCTTATGCTACTGCAGTTTCATGGTTGTGTTTTTAAGTCCTTATGCTACTGCAGTTTCATGGTTTCATGGTTGAGTAAAGTTCTTATGCTACTGCATATGCTGTAGCTTTATAGTGTGCTACTGAAGTTCATGGTTTCATGGTTGCGTTCAGTTATTATGATACTGCTTATGTTGCAGCTTTGTAGTGTGCTACTAAATTTTTAAGCCCTAAAGTCCTAATATACTACAGTGTATGAATTTATTATGGTCATATTTTGTTCTTGTCTTCAGCTGTTTTAAACTTGTACTTGTGGCTCAAATAATATTGTGCAGTCTATGAATGTATTTTCTCATTTTAGCTAATATAGGTTTATATTTCAATCCGCGAAACCGATCCGAACCGAACCAATCCGGTTCACCGCGGTCCGGTTTGGATTGGTTTCATTAGACAAATGGATTGGATTGGTTCCGAAAATTGAAAATCCTGTAGTAGTGGATCGGATCCAAAATATCCTCAATCCGGTCCAATCTGATCTGTGTCCACCCCTAATACACACGGTAGTGAAGGAAATCAACACACATACCATGTAGAAAACAAGTAATCACAAGTCAAACTTTACATAATATTTGTATATATCAAAAATATTTAGGTGCAAGCAAACAAATAAGATAAAAGCAATACACACTAATTCTAATAATCTCTCCACCAACTCTGATGATAATTCAGTCCAAACACTTAGGCTAGAGGTCAAATCTTTAACTAGGATCTTATTACCAATTTTTAACAACACTTTGACAAAGAACATACTAGTATTCGCATGCTTTCTAAGATATCCTTGTAACGAGGATTCCGCCAATGCTCCCAACGAGATGGTTTAGGACACTAAGTGATAAAGAACTCTTCAAACATCACACCTTGAACATCTTAGGAGGCACGACTCGAATCCTACCACTCTCAAATTAGAGTTAATCACTTCAGCCTTTTGATGTGAATACTCACTACTTCTTGAGGCACTAAGATCTGGTTGCTTATCAAAAAAGATAATTGTTCTAGGGGCCTTAAATAAATAATCATATTTAAAATTTTCTCTCTTTTATTTTTCCTTTTTTTTTCAATATTACCCCAATATTCATGAGCATGCAATATGTATTCAAAAGTACATACCAATCTAACCTAACTAATGAACATACATATCACTTTGGGTCAGATGAGAAAGATTACAAGTTTCAATAGGCATTACGATCATCTCCGAAGTAAGACAAACACCTAAGATCAAGGTTTTTAACATAAAATAATCATGCCAAGTGAACATCCCAAATCCTTATGTCAGACTAACACATCTACTTCCCATATGCATAATAAGACAAGTAAATATGAGAATATAGTGAAATATGGTAACTGTCGTACTCTAGCCAAGCTCATCATTCCAAAAATTTTATTTTATGATTTTTTTATCATAATGAATGCATGAACCTATAAACTATAATGTATGTTAATGTATTAATTCTAGGAAAATGATGTAATGTGTTCCTAGAATGATACATATGAAGACACCTAATTTAAAGAGAACATGCCATTAGATTTTCTAAGACTCACATGCTTTTGAAAATCTAATGGTTTTGTAGAGATGTCTGTCGACTGAGAATCTGTGGATATAAACTCTAGACTTTTCTCAAAACAAAGTTTAAGAAAAATGCAATAACAACTATCAGATGTACATACACCTTCCATAACACAATTTCCAGAAGTATCATTAATAGAACATTTATCGGAAGTGAAATTGACATTATAGTTATTATCGCATATTTGGCTAATGCGGAGAAAATTAGCCTTTAGTCCCTTCACATAATAAACATCTTCTAATCTAGGTAGGCCAGAAGCAACAATGGTGCCATTTTCTAAAACTTTAGACTTTTTTCTATTACCAAAAGTTGCAGTTCCAACATTACTATCTTTGAAATATCCAAACAATGACTTACTTCCAATCATGTGCCTAGGGCATCCACTATTGAAACACCAGGAACTAGAGTCACATGCTCTAAGCATAGTCTTGGTAACAAAACAATGTAGCTCACCTTTCTTAACCCATGAATGTCTAATTTTCGGTGTTCCACTTGCCAAATTAGACAAATTCTTCACCTCTTCACTCAATACCCGGATTTGATCTTCCACATTTGGTCCTTTTTGAGTTATATGTTTCTTCTCTGATTTCAAAGTTCTTTCTCTTTACTTTGAACACAATGGTCAAATGTGACATTTCACTCCACAGTGATGACATACAAGAATAAACCTTTAAAAATCATTATTAGAACTTTTATAATACTTAGAGGTAAAGGGAGACTTACTCTCAACAGATTTTATGATATAAGATTGAGCATTAGGATTCCTATCATAATTACCATGAAAGGAACTAGATGCTACTTGGGAAGCCTTAACAAAGGTCATTTTAGAAACAGTGTTTGAATTATTCGTTGTTCCTTTGAATCCTAACACCTTTGTATTTCCTGCAGATTTTCCCATACTCAACATATGATCAAGCTTAAGAGTTTCACTAGACCATTTATGGATAGTTGAGTTAGTATCCATCAATTCCTTTTCCAAATTCCCAATCTTCGTAGATTTCTCAATCACTTCCGATCTTATAGTAATTAGTTCCTTATTGAGATCATTTACACTCTTTAAGACCTGCTTCATTTCTTTTTCAGATTCAATCAATTTTTCTCTTAAGGATTATCTCTTGTGAACACTATTAAATTTAACCATAAATTCGAGAAAACTTTGCTAAGATGTGTGGACTTGTCATATAATTTATTATATGCATCTTGAAGTGAATCCCCACGATCTTCATCATCTTCAGAATCTTCTTCCCCAGACATTGCCCATCTTGTAACAACTTCTTCAACCTCCTTACTTTGTGTTGCAAGCACAATCAAATTCTTATACCCATCTGCCAATTCAGATTTATCAGAATCACTAGTTGTTTCATCATCTGATCGATCATCCCAAGTGATGACAGCTAGACCTTTTTTTTTTAACTTATTAGCGCACTCTGCAATTATGTGACCAAACCCTTACACTTAAATATTGAGGTTTCTTCTTTTTAGGGTCAAACTTGTCATTTTGATTTTGGGCTTTATTTTTATTTTAAAATCATCTGATTTATCTCCAAATTTTTTACCATAAGGCGATTTTAAAAACTTATGAAACTGTTTCATTATCACGTCAATATCTCTTGGACTCATCTCACCCTCCTCATCAAACTTTAGGTTTCCAGCCAACTTTTCAAGTTTAATTTATTTAAAACTCATGATTTCAGAGATGATAGTAACCTTATAACAAAATCATTCAGGTAGAGACCTAAGAATTTTCTTCACTATGGTAGTCTCAGGAATGGGCTCACCTAGATTGTAACTATTAGTTACTATGTCAGTTAGTTTAGCTTCAAAATTAGAATAAACTTCATCCTCTTCAATCCTGAGTTGTTCAAACCGTGAATGTAACAGTTGGAGTTTAGACTGTTTAATAATTTAAGTCCCCTCATGAGTAACTTGGAGTATATCCCAAACTTCTTTGGCAGTTTTGTACGTAGATAATATTCTAAACTCACTCGCGGTCACAACATTTAATAAAGTACACCAAGCTTTTGAATTCTAATTTACACTACTCAATTCAGTAGGAGTCCACTCACTAGATGGTTTTTGTTTTGGTTTATTCGCAATCTCACCCATCACAGTGGGAGGTGAATATCCTACCTCTACGGTAAGCCAAGCTCTCTCATCTAGAGCTTTCAGAAACACTCTCATCCTTGATTTCCAATCAGTGTAATTTGAGCCATCAAACAAGGGGGAGATAGATTCGGACCCTCCTTCACGAGGTACGTCCATCTCATAAGTTAAGGACATAGCCCTAGGTAGTTAACCTAAATCTAGACAACCCGCTCTGATACTAATTGAAATTACCTAGGAGACGGTAAAACAAGCCTAGAGGGAGGGTGAATAGGGTTTTTTGGATTTATTGACAAATTAAAATTTAATTGCGAAAAAGTCAATTTTAATCCAATTCTCTAACAAGCTAAATCATGCAAAGGTTAATCTAAGTGAGGAAGATAAAACAAGAGACGACACACGATATTTTTAAGTGAAAAAACTTGGACAACGCACAAAGTAAAAATAATGGATACACTTGATAGGTGTCAAATATTAGACATTTTGACCCCTTAACTCACTATTGTTACGTTCTTTCATTTCATTATTTGGTATTTTTATGTTATTTGCGTGTTAAAGCATGTTTCAGGAGCTTAATGAAGAAATGGAGCTAACTTCGGTGAATTAACTAAAGAGTGTGTTCTTTCTATTCAAAGAGAGAGTCAAAGAGGTAGTCCGAGACAAAAATGGCTCCCGGAGGGGAAAATTGGCATTTCCAGAAGCCGTCAGCTTCAACAAAAAGTATCATGGGTTTAAGGCGGTCGTTTCGGTACATGCACGGAGAAAAATGGTTTTCCATAAAATACCTACGCTTGTGCCTACACTTTTAGTTTCAAAAAGTGGTTGGAAAACACATTTTTACGCTTGGAGGTACGCTTGGACCTACGCTTGAAGCATATATGCGGCAAGTTTTATGGTTTTTCGATGGTTTTTTCCTGTTCTACCCCCGGTTAGTTTTGAAGATGTGCCTGTGACTCCAGTCCTCTATATACATGTATATACACCTATATATATAAGAAGTTAGGGTTTGCAGGAGGTGAGAAGTGAAAAGACTGAAAAAGACCTCTATATACCATTGCCTATATATACTCGATCATAGGGTTTTTTTGGTGGTTCAGTCGTAAGTATTCGACGTTCACGTTCATTCAGACAAGTTCATTCATTCAGACTTGCTACTATTGAAAGCCGTATTCAAACAAGAAGATCCGGAGAAGAAGACCATGGAGATCGTTTCTACATCACCGATGTAGTCATCTTCCACCATGACCAACTAACTCGGTATCTAGGGTTTTCTAGCAAAACCCTAGCCAAGTATTGTAGTTCTTTCATTGTTTCCAATTGCAACGAGGAGAAACTGTTGACCATACTGTGATGATTGTAATATTTAAGAGACCGTACTGATTTGTAATATAAAATTATATGTTTGTTCTAAATTCTTGTCTTAGATGGAATGAATGTATTATTTTGCACAACTATGATTATTCACTATGGGCTGGAACTCGGATGCTTAATTATAGTTTTCTATATAATTGTGGTAATGAAACTTGAAATCCTAGGTTGACATAAGCCATGCCTTGGCGATTTAATATAGACATGCTTTAGTTTATTTTCATGCATTAGGAATATATTAGAGTAATATAATTGGCATGCACTAATTAGGTCAGTCATGAGATGGGTTGTTGCAATCCGGTTGATGATACTCCTTTTTGGGATCTTAATTAGCTATTTGCAGTATGACCTGATTCACAATTATGGATTGCCCTCTTATAGTTGATACAGTGACGAACTATATTATGCGGTTAGTGGTGGAGCGATGAAAACCCTAGTTTTCTCTCTCATCTAAATTACAACCAATTTACTTTACTTTCTAGATTATTTTAGTTAAAATAGATAATTTGGTCTTTGACCACCCAAATAAACATTTTTAAGAAAATATAACTCATTGTTTATGAATTGCTAAAGTGAACAATCTCAGTTTCTGTAGAATCGATATCCCTTACTCAAGCCATTACTATTTTACAATCGATACGTGCGCTTGCGTAGGGTAAAACCTAGCGTCGTTAAGATGTCATTTTTAACCACATATTTTTACACAACTGACATCACATCAACACTATAATATCGATGTACTATGAATCAAAGAAGTTTACATACTCTATGAAGTTAGGACTTAGAAATAATTCTGATTTGTCATTTTTCACTCGACGTCAGAAAGTCTTGAATCACTCACACTGCCATGAAGCTCTCATTTCGATCTCCGTAGTCTGACGACTCCGTTTCTTAACGAACCAAATAACCACGAAGCCTCCTGCTTCGATCTCCGTACTCTAACGGCTCCGTTTCTCAACGGATCGATGCAACCACATTGCACAAGGTGGTGTGATGATTTCATAGCAATCGGATCATTCAATTGTGTATAAAGATGTCAAACATTGAAGCACAATTGAATAACCGCCAAAAACTAGAGAAACTATTGATATAGAATGATCAAGCAATCTCTTTTTTTCTCTCTCTGCAGACGGATTTTTTCTTTGAAAGTATCGCAGAGATCTCACAAAACCCACCCAAAATCTGTAGAGAATTCTCCTATTTATAGAGAGAATAATCCTATTTTGAGTAGACTTGTTTCCTTCTTGGACTAAAATTCTTCCCTTGTGTAATCCTCTTGTAATTAAGAGTGAATCTACCCAATTTTGGTGTAAATATACCTTATACACGTGCTAGGATGTCTTGGAATGCAACCCAAGTCATAATAGTTCACAATAAATAGAATTGCTTATGTCTGAATTCTGCAGGTCGGTGGTGTGCGCCCACCACTAAATCTATGCGTAGGCATGGGTGTACCCATGTGCGATGGTATGCGTCAAATCCAACTTTCTAGCAACTTTTTAGTTGTTGTATGCGCTAGTAGGCGTAACAAAAATCATGAAATCTACTTTTTGCATTTTTCCTTCCATTTACACCCCTTTCATTCCTCTAACATGTTTCTCAAAGTTTCGGCTTTGAAAACTATCTGGTTTGCCCTCCGGAATGCATTTTCGTGATCCAAACTTGCTTCCTCTTCTTTTCTCTTGTATTCTTCGTTATTTTAAGTTTGATTTGAGTTTGACAAAACTTATCGATATATTTGTTTGACCACTTTAATTTTTCTAAACCTATCCGACCTTATAATTCACTCAACATGGTTATTGTCTAGAACATATCAACAATAAATAATACTAACAAGTATTTTTACATTAGGATATAAAAAAATTTTAGGCGGCGTAACTGGAATTTTTACCCTAAAACTTATTATCGGCATAGAATGACTTAGTTTAGGAGTTACTATCAGCTGTTTATAATAAAACGATGTACATCAAGCTGTTGGATCCAGATGCTCTCAAAATGATATCTACTTGCCTAAGAAATATTAGCAGATAATAGTGTGGACCCCAATCTGCTCCATGGTCGTCCGGTGTGCAAGATATTTATGTCTCCTGAAAATGAAATTAGCCTAGGAATAAACTTGCTTAACATGGTAACACCTTACTGTGGTTAGAGTTGCAAATGAGCCGAGTCAAGCCGAACTTTGCAATATTCAAGTTTGTTTATTTATTAAATGAGCCTAAAAATTGTGTTCAAACTTAGTTCGTTTGTTAAACGAACGAGCCCTAATCGAACGCTACTTTTAGCGAGTAGAACTCGAGTCTGTTCACGAACAGCTCGATTCGATAGTAGCATATATTACTCTTACCAATAGTCACTATGGTTCGCCGTAACGGATTTTTAGGTTACCGTTATCATTACAGGCCGTTACGGTCCCGTTATCCGATTCTCACACCCGTAACGGCCGTTACGGGCTGTTACGGTGGCCGTAACCCCGATTCTCACCGGTTCTGAAAATACCGTAACGGTTAACATAATTGAAGTTTTTCAAAAATTCGGGTTAAAAAACTTTTTGTTATGTATATGATATGATAAATATTACTCCATTATTAAATTATTGAAAAGTAAAGAAAAATAAAATTGTTTTGATTTAAACCCGACTTGGATATAAGAGTTAAGACAATGAATCAAATAGGAGGAACTAAAGACACAATGATCATCAAAGTGATGGTTCTTCTTCAATGATGCGTAGCTTTGGTGAATTTTCGTTGGGGCAGTCACCAAGCTCACATTATGAATTTTTGTATGGTACAAGTCAAAGCTATTATCCGCTACAATCATATGAATTTTTTCATGCAGAGGAATACCCCATTGTGCCTCCTCAACCTCAAATGTCTTATGGATATTATGGACAAAGGCATAACATCAGTACAAATCAGTCTAGTAATTCATTGGGATATGCTCAGGGTCAAAATCATCCTTATCAGTTACAAAGAGAAGATGGTTTACTAATGATGAATCAAATGTCCACTGAAGATACAGCTCAAAAATGACAATCTTTTCATGAACCCCAACCAGAGCAACAAGATCCACCACAAAATTCCTTTTGGTGGTGAACCATGTATCTTTTTAAAAATTATTTTACATTGTTGGAAATAAATTATATCTTTTGTGATTTCAATTTTTTATTTATTTAAATTTAAATTTAATTTAATAATATCATAACAAGTATATCATAAACATTGAAATAACGACGACACCATTAGATTTATTAATAACTCATTTTTTTATATTAAAATTCTTTAAAAAATTAAATAAAATTCACTTAAATATACCAAAAAATCATTTTCATTCATTCATGTTGCCAAAATGATCCAATTATAACATTTTGGGTTAGATGTACAAGATTTTAAAAAAATCACGATTGCAATAACCGAGTCCCGTTACGTAACCCCGATACTGACCCGAGTCCGTTACACCGATATCGTTACCGTTACAGTGACCGATACCGTTACGGCGAACCATGATAGTCACTTAGATTGGGTTATTTATTAGAGATTAGGGTCTTTGATAATTTTTAATATAATAATATCGGGCTTAATATGTTTGTTGGGGGTGGACTTTGTCCTATATGAGATTAAATTTGTGTAAAGTAAATTAGACTTTAGATATGTTAAAATTTTATATTATATATTACATAATATAATAATTTATAATATATATATATGTGTGTGAGCTTTTAACAAGTCTTGTTCACGAGCACATTAAACGAGCTTTATTCACGAATATTTTTGAGTCGAGCTCACACTTATTTGAGTTTGGTTCATTTTTTAAGCGAGCTTGAAAAAATTATTCGAGCTTAGTTCACTTATTAAACAAACGAACGCGAACCGAGTTTTTATTGAGCCCAACTCGAATTGTTTGTTGAGTGTTTTGTTCTTTTGCAGCCCTAACTGTGGTGTTCTTAATTTACGACAACCAAACAAATCCAACGACCATTACATGATGGAGTCCCTTTATACTAGATCTGTCACTAAATCGGATTCTGGATTGCTGATCATTAGAGGAAAAAGTGCATGCCACTTTGAACAACCAGCTACCACTTAAATTTTCGAGAGAAAAAAAAAATAGTAGATGAGCTTAGATCACGTTCACGTGACCTAAGCCTTGATGCCCCATGCTTTATATGTTCTCTTATTCACAATTTTGATAATTGGCGTTCAGAATGTTTGTATTAGGATCGATGCTTTAGAATGAATTTCTTTTAGATTTGAGGAAATAGATTATGTAATTCTCACTCAAGCCCGCTCCGACTATAGGCGACCAAGATGGTTGCTTGCTAGTGCCATGGGGCCTCAAAATTTATTTATTTTTATTTCTATTAGTATAGATCCAAAATTGAATTTAAATGTTTTTCAAACCGAATCTAATACCAATACATGTTTTAAACAAGTAAGATGCAGTCCAATAACTAAATTAAATTCAGCCTATTTTTCAATAATTTAATTAAAAACAAACCAATCCATTCTCCCACTGAATTAAAACCAAACCTAACACATTCTCCCCCTAATTGAATTAAAATCAAACCTAGCCCAAAAGAACCTTAATGTAATTTATTTTTCGGGCTTCCAAAATTTGAAATTTTAGAATCAATATATGGTAGTGATATTTTTATTTATTGGTATAGAAAATTTTCTAGTTAAAATATCGGACCATTTATTTTATTCTTTTTCTTGATTTGAATGAACTTGTTTTTTCTTTTTTCAAAAGCAGTGATATCGGTGTTTTTATGATTGTTTGTTTGTGGGTTTTTAATTTTGGGATAATTTAAATTCTAACAACACAAAATAAAATTATAAAACTACCGAAATAAAGATTAAGATTAAGAAAAAAAAATTGTATAAAAAGCCTCAGATTTTGGTCTTACCTAGGGCCCCAAATATGTTCTCACTGATAAGTGCATGTGGGTGCTAGCATCCCATACAAGAACATTTCTAGTTGATAGTATCATGATGAACAATTATTCAATATCATCAAGACCAACGCAACTAAACAAAACTTAAGTGAAGTTTCCCTTATGCAAGACGTACATTAGGTTCGTTCATTTAATTACGCCACAAGGCCCACAACCCCTTAGCACAAGGTTAGGTTGAATTGAATACTCTATTTTTTTTCTTCTTCTTCCCCGGTTTTTTTTTTTTAGTTACCGGGGAAAAAAAAAAAAAAAGAGACTTTAGCACAAGGAGGTTAGGTTGAATTGAATATTCAACATGATATATATAGAACCCTATTTTCCTTCTTCTTCTTCTTCTTTTTCATTTTTTTTTTTTTTTTTTTTTTTTTTTTTTTTTTTTGGGATTTTGACATTTCATTGCATGATAGAAAGGTAGGTATAGAAGTCAAGTTTTTATGACCATAGCGTAAAACGGATAAAATGGTTAATAACTATAAGTTAGGTGAACATAGAACGAGTTAGGTCCCTTGGAACATAGAATTAGTTAGGTCCCTTGGTCATGCTAATACAACCGTCCAATTGGTGCCACCAGCTAAATTGCAGAGGCAATGAATATTTATTATGGAGTATTATGAATACGAAATAAGGTATAATTACAAATACAACCGAAAATAAATTATATCTACAACAAATAATGAAAAATAAAAAATTCATATAAAAATTAGACAAGTTGAACATAATGTCCTTAAAACTTATCAAAATTTTCTAATTAATTACTCTCAAATTAAATCACAATTTCATCCATAATCACTAATATTTTTTGAGACAGAAATACCCTTACTCTATTAATGGTACATTACTAAAATGACCTTTAGATAGTATCCTAACCTATGAAGTACGAACACGGATACGACACGACATGGACACAGCGATACGGCAAATTTCAAAATATAATGACACAACACGGCCCCGACACGTCTATAGAAAATTATAAAAAAAATTTATATATACATATTATATTGCACAAATACTTCATTTATCACTTAAACAATGAGAATCAAGTAAACTTATAAATAAAAATAAACAAATAAGTTAAATGAAATGTATAATATGTTCAAAATTCTTCATTTTATTATTATCCGAAAAATCAAATGCATCTTTCCCAACATCTGTCATCTTAGTCTCTCTCTCTCTCGTTATAGTGTGAAAATTTTCTTGATTGAAAACAAAGATTGGAAGGTATAAATACCAAAATTTTGGCTCTTTGTAATGTTATCTTGTTCCTCTTCAAATAGTAGATAAATGAATGTGTGCTCTAATTCCTCTCACAAGATGAGGAGGAATAATGATATTCAAGTATCTTTAAAGCCAAAGATTGAATTAGAAATGTTGAAGTTCCATAAGTGATCCATTATATTATCGACTCCATAAGACCTCTATCTTTCATTGAATCAACCAAATCACTACGTGTCCAACATGCGGACACGCATGTGTCCTCCGAGTGTCAACTAAGTGTCCAATTTTTTAAAAAGTCAGGACACGTTTTTGGTGTGTTGAACACGTATTTTTTGCATGTTAACGCGTCTGACACGGGTACGACGACCCTAAACGAAGTGTTCGTGCTTCATAGATCCTAACTTATTAGTTTACCAGAATAACCCCTCTACTAATTGGGCCCAAATAACCTCATTTTATTATTTAACACTACCATGTTACGCTTTTAAATCATACTTAACATCACCTACATCATCTTTCTCCCCCAAAATTAACTCATATGATCTAAGTTCAGCACTGTCGTTAAACGAGTATATAAAATGTGTTCAAGTTCGCTCATTTGTCAGACGAACGAACTCGAGTTAATCTCTTAAAGAGTCGAGACTGAGCCTATTCTTAAACGACTCAATTCATTTGCACCCGAAGATATAATATAGACTAGAATGTGATGGATTCCTCAAAATTGGATTTAGGACGGACTAGGTTGACGTTTGCAATTCATCCAACTCTCCCCCTACTTAGGATTTATATTACACTAAAGAATCAAATTAGATCATAAAGTAAATCTAATTAGTATAGGACAATACTTGCATCCTACCCCATAAGGAGAAACTTCCTCATATCCCATGAGGTGGTTCAATAAAATATGGACATGTTTCCTACATTTTAATATGAATCAAATATATTTTTAAAGGTTAATTGGGTTATTATTGTTTCCTTTTCAAATTGGGTTGTACAGGGTAGGTCTAACATCCACTTATTTAAACCTCATCTTTATCCGATGTGGATAAATAGCAGCATCTAACATTCTCCCCCATCTGAAATCGTGCAATGCCCTCATTGTGGTTGGACCACCCTACATGCCCAACCTAGGAACCGGACTCCGGCACGGGGTGGTGGCACCCAACGGGTGCTTGGCATGGCACCGGGTCAAAGATTGAGTTTGACTTTGATACCAACTGTAATGAGTGGATGCTTCGCGAATTAACCAAAAAGCTTAAGTTGATGGGTAGGACTAACATCCACCCATTTAAACCCCATTCACTTTCCCATCTTTGTCCGATGTGGGATAAATGAGCAGCCTCTAACACTTATCAACAAGTGTTTGATTTTTTATTTTTTTTATCAACATCACAACGATGACCATCAAATAAATAATATTAATTTTTTTTTTTCTTTATGGACATTCATGGAGTTATAGTGTATATATATATTGGGTACGTGGACCGACAATTCAATCCTTTTAACATAGGCCATTTTGTTGATAAAGTATATTCCGTTCCCGCAATCTAGATTTTGACCGACAGGATCTCATCGCCTTCGTTGCCTCTTGCTCAACTCCGACAAGGCTTTGCTGACTTGATTTTTGGGACTATTTTTATTATGAACAATAATTGGGTCATATCCTATGAAAATCAAATTCGTCCTCCTCATTGATGCGATCCAATACAATTTGAATATGTGGACAAAATGTTTTTAAAAAGGAATTGACACTAATTTATATTTTTATGAAATTTATGTCATCTTCCTTTTATAAAAATATTTAGCCACGTGTTCGAGCTGTATTTGACCATATCAATAGGGAGGACGAACTAGGTCCTCATGGGATATGACCTAAATATTATTTTTTTATTATAATTATTATTTTAATTTCCCATATTCGTTAGATTTATGTGTCAGAAGTCAAAATTTTCTATTAGGCATCTCTTTAAAGATGGAATAGTGCTGATTGTTACTTTGATATGGAGAAAACAAAACTAAATGTGAAAAAAAGGATGTATAGTGGCTGAGACGGTGGGGGTGGCTATTAGGTTGTATTAGAAATTCGTTTTAGATATGGAGATTTATTTTTTTTTATTTTTTTATTTTTTATTTTTTATTTTTTATTTTATTTTTTGATAAGTAAGTAGATATGGAGATTTTGTTTTCCATTTATAAGTATATTTTATATAATTATTTTTAAATAAAAATTTATTTTTTTAAAAAAATAAGACACGTGTTCATATTTTATTGAATCGCCTCATGGGGTAGGAAAAAGTTCTCTCCTTATGGGACCCATTAGTATATATGGACATACTTGGATTGAGATCACAAATAAGTAAATTAACTTACTAAAAGAGAAAACCATTATTGTATTAATAGTTATGAAATTCCATTTGCAAAGATTTACTTTGTAATAGAGGTGTCGGTATTGGTTCTTTAACAATTGACGAGTAGGATGTCAGTTCCAAATTTTAGAAACCGTTCCCTTTTGGTACATTCTCGGTGGCAGACATGTGAGAAGTGTATCGAATTAATATTTATATATATACTCTATTTTTTTTGGATAAATAATATTTATATACTATATTATGAATGAAAATACAAACTTACATTACGAGGATCATATCAAAATTGAGCCGAACTGCATATGCACTCATTATCATCTTAGGCATGATCACAATCAAATTTAGTGAGTTGTTTGGGTTTCTACGGCAAAATTTAGAATTACCATTTTTTATAAAAAAAAATATTTCGTTTTTAGCAACATAAATAAATAGTCGTAATATATGTGAAAAGAAGTGAAAAACTGTGATAAGGAACTTAATTGAATTGTTCTTTTAACTTTAGGGTACAATTCTGGTAGTGGTAACTGAAAATTTGTGAGAAAGAAGAAGAAGGAAGAAGAAGAAAATTGGAGATAAAATATTTTATGTATTCTTATTGTATATTCAATTCTGATACAAGGCTAGCATATATACAAGATTATCCCTAATGAACTATGAAAGAAAATAATCACAGCTAATTCATCCTACAATCAGGAAGCTATACATGTAAACAAAATCAATGCAATAAATTAAATAATCAGCAAGGAATAATGCTAAATATTTGTTTCTTATTTTAACACTCCCCCTCAAGTTGGAGAGTGGATATCAAGAACTCCCAACTTGCCAAGCAATGTATGAAAATCGACTTGTCCCAATGGCTTAGTGAATAAATCAACAATTTGTTTCGCGTTTTCTATAAAAATAGTTCTGAGTTCTCCTTTCTGTATTCGCTCACGAACTGTATGACAATCTATCTCAATATGTTTTGTTCTCTCATGAAAAACAGGATTGACCGAGATGTAGATTGCTGCCTGATTATCGCAGAAAAGTCGAGTTGGTTCTGGATGAGATACCTGAAAATCTCGCAATAAATACCGTAGCCAAGTTAATTCGCATGTGATCAATGCCATGGACCTATACTCAGACTCGGCTGAAGATCGAGATACTGTGACTTGCTTCTTACTTTTCCATGAAATAAGTGAGTTCCCAATAAATACGCAATAACCTGTGACAGACCGCCGTGTATCTAAACAACCTCCCCAATCTGCATCACAAAAACCTGTCAATTGTAGCTTGCCATGTGAAGAAAATAGGAGACCCTGACCCGGAGCATTTTTCAAGTAGCGTAGCACACGGTGAACAACTTCAAGATGTGGTTTCCTGGGTTGTTGCATGAATTGGCTAAGCGTATTGACTGAGTACGTGATATCCGGTTTTGTGATGGTAAGGTAAATTAATTTTCCAATCAACTTTCGATAGTATGTCGGATTATTAAGTAACTCCCCCTCATTCGAAACAAGTTTTAGGTTCTGTTCCATAGGGAATTTTGTTGGCTTAGCACCTAATAAACCAGCTTCCTCAAGTATGTCAAGTGTATACTTTCGTTGACTGATGGAAATTTCTGCCTTAGATCGAGCTACTTCAATCCCAAGAAAATATTTCAAGAACCCAAGATCCTTAATCCGAAAACAGCTGCCCAAATAATCCTTCACGTTCTGAATTGCCTTCTCATTATTACCTGTGATGATCATGTCGTCAACATAGAGAAGTATAGCAGTAAAAGAACCATCACTGACCTTGGTAAATAGGGAATAATCTGCCCGAGACTGTTGGAAACCAAACTTCTGAATTGCAGAAAGAAACTTGAGAAACCAACTACGTGAAGCTTGTTTCAGTCCGTATAGAGATTTATGGAGTCGACAAACCAAGTGTTGCTCCCCCTGTCGACGAAAGGCAGGTGGAGGACTCATATATACTTCTTCTGTTAAATCTCCATGAAGAAATGCATTTTGAACGTCCATTTGATGAAGAGACCAATTACGAATAAAAGCAATGGCTAACAGACATCGAAAAGTTGTAAGTTTAGCAACCGGAGCAAATGTTTCAGTGTAATCAATCCCTTCTCGTTGTGTAAATCCCTTGGCCACAAGACGGGCTTTATATCTTTCAACGGAGCCATTAGAATTATATTTGATCTTGTACACCCATTTACATCCAATGGGATGATGGCCAGGAGGCAACGAGACCAAGTTCCATGTGCGATTTGTTTCAAGGGCAGAAATCTCATCATTCATGGCAGTAACCCATTTAGGATCTTGACAGGCCTGCTCATATGTTTCTGGTTCAACCAAGTGAGACACAGTGTGGATAAATGTTTTATGAGCAATAGAAAGATTGGAGTATGAAACATACCTTGATATTGGGTGGCGAGTGCTAGACATGACAGAAGAAGATGAGCCTGAAGCAAGAAGACTGGAATGGTTTACCTCATAATCCCGAAAATGGGAAGGAAGTCGGGTAATGCGAGAGGATCGTCTGGGGGTGATGATGGTTTATGTTGTAGAATCATTGACAAAAGAGGTGGTGCCATGGGGTGGTGAAGTGGGTACCGCGGTGGTCAAGTCTGTGTGGAAGTTGTCAGTGGCAGGTTGGGCAGCGCCATGGTGTGAGGTGTTAGGTGCAGCGATATCAGGGATGTTGGGTGTTTCAATGTGGGTTTCTAAGGGTAAAGGTAAGGTTGGAATGTCATTTTGATCGTTTAGATCATTGTGAAGTATGATGGTGATGGAAAAATGGTTTCATGGAATACAACATCACGAGAGATAAATAATTTTTGAGAGTTCAGATCATAAACACGATACCCTTTTTGTCCATGAGGATAGCCAAGAAAAATACATTTACGAGCTCGAGCATCGAATTTATGGTGGGGAGTAAGGTTAGTAGCATAACATAGGCAACCAAAAGTGCGAAGATGGAAATATGTGGGTGATTTGTTGTGAAGGCGATGATAAGGTGTTTGACAGGATAAAACGGGTGTTGGTAAACGGTTTATCAAGTAGCAGGCTGTTTGTACACTCTCCCCCCAAAAGTGTAAGGGTAAGTTGGCTTAAAATCGAAGTGAACGACCCACATTTAAAAGATGCCTATGTTTACGTTCTACGACTCCATTTTGTTGGGGTGTAGATGTGCAAGAGTGTTGAAAGAATGTACCATTTTCTTGAAAAAAAGGTTGTAATGATAAAAATTCTTTTCCATTATTGGATCGTAAAGCCTTAATCCTACAGTTAAATTGAGTTTTAGCCCATGAAAAAAAATGATTTAAGCAATGTTTGCGTTTCAGATTTAAAACACATAAGATGAATCCAAGTGTAACGAGAATAATCATCAACAATTGTCAAAATTAACTCTATGAGGTCCCCAAATATCACAATGAATTAAATCAAAAGGTGCAGTAGTAGATATGGAACTAGTAGGAAAAGGTAAACGAGTCTGTTTGGCTAAAGGACAAATATCACAAAAAAATTAGAATCAAAATAAATTTCTGGGTTGCTCTTGGAAAGTGCCTGAAGTGGTGCGGTAGATGGGTGTCCCAACCGTTGATGCCAAAGATTTGGTCTACAGTTGATGTGATGGGCGAGATGTGGATGATGGCTTGATTCGAAATAGTATAAACCATTAAACTGCTTGCCCAGGCCAATCGTCTTCTTCGTAGCCATGTCCTGCACCACGCAAAAATCAGGATAAAAAGTCACACTACAACCCAATGCTTGAGTAAGCTTGCCAACTGATAATAAATTAACTCTAAATTTTGGGACATAAAGTATATCATTTAGAGTAATGCTATCAGACAACTTGGTTGACCCGACAAATTCAATCTTTGCTTGACCACCATTCGGTAACTGAACAAAATCATATTTAGGAGCTGTCTTATTGAATGTTGGCAAGGTGTTGGAAATATGATCTATAGCCCCACTATCTATAATCCATTCAGCAATCGACAACGATTCAATTTTACAGCAAAAAGGTGAATGAGTACCTGTAGTGTTCGCAAAAGGTGGTGTATTACCAGTTTCTTTCCGAAGTAAAGCCATGAGTTGGTTGTACTCTTCGGGAGTTAGAGTAGTGTTGATGGGTCTTTGTGCCTCGGAGTTCTCATATGTTGTTAAATTGTTGGCAGTGGGTCTTTTTCCTTTAGGCTTCACATCTTTTCCATGAAGTTTATGCCCTGGCGGAAAACTGTGAATATAATAACAGCGATCAACCGCGTGGTAGTCTTTTCCACAAAAAGAACAATTCTTCTTTTTACCATTAGTGATCGTCTGCTCCTTCTCCAGCGATCGACCGGTCTCTGATGGAATAGAAGAACTTAAATACAAGCCTTGCTGATTTTTAGAGGTTTGCATCACAGCATAACCTGTAGTCTCACGTCGTGCGACAACTTCAGTTTGCCTTTCTTGTTGAAGCACCAAGGCATGGGCCTTGCGTGTATCTGGGAGAGGGGTCATCATGAGAATTGAACCCCGTACGGTAGCATACGAATCATTGAGTCCCATCAAGAACTGCATGACCCTTTCTTTCTCGTCACATTCAGCAAGACTTTTTAGACCTCCACAATTGCAAGAAATTGGATCATGATAAGAAGTCAACTCATCCCAAAGTGACTTCATCTTTGTGTAGTAGGCAGAAATAGATTCTTGTCCCTGTCGTTGCTCTGCAATCTCTTGTCGGATTTGATAAATTCGGGAATCATTCCCTTGTGAAAACCTATCTTTCAGATTGTTCCACACCTCGCTTGCAGTTTCTACATAGATAACACTTCCTGCAATATTAGATTGAACCAAATTCAAGATCCAAGATAATACCATGTGATTACATCGTTGCCACACCAGAAATTTGGAGTCGGTTTGTGGCGGTGCTTGTATCGTCCCGTCGATGAATCCGATTTTGTTTTTGGCACTTAGAGCTATTCGCATGGCGCGACTCCATTTCCCATAGTTGTCTCATTCAAGTGTTTTGGAAACCAAAACGAGACCCGGATGATCCGAGTGGTGTATGGTGAAGGAATCCATGTTGTCTAAAATTTTCTCTGTCATCTTCTCAGTAGAAACGGTTTCGTCTTTTTCTTTCTCTGGTGCAGCGGAAGACATGTATACAACTTAATGCTCTGATACCATGAAAATTTGTGAGAAAGAAGAAGAAGGAAGAAGAAGAAAATTGGAGAGAAAATATTTTATGTATTCTTATTGTATATTCAATTCTGATACAAGGCTAGCATATATACAAGATTATCCCTAATGAACTAGGAAAGAAAATAATCACAGCTAATTCATCCTACAATCAGGAAGCTATACATGTAAACAAAATCAATGCAATAAATCAAATAATCAGCAAGGAATAATGCTGAATATTTGTTTCCTATTTTAACAGTAACCATTTCCATAGAACTAATAACGCTAGTACACTTAGGGCATGTTTGGATTGGCTTTTCAAACGCTGTTTTTGGCAAAAAATTTAGAAGAGTTGTTGGGTCTTGGGAGAGCGTTTTAAAGAAGCTGGAGGTACAAACTTCTCAAAACAACTTTTGTTTCTATTTTTCTTCTGCAGAAAGACAAAAGTAGAAGTTACATTAACAAGACCTTAATTGATTGGAACTGTATAAAACCAGAAAGTATACACCCGTAATTGCAAACAATTACATTGCACAATTTATGCAAAACATTTGTGTGTCTCTCTCTACTGGCATACTTTATAAACTCAACCATAGTAGCCAATACCCTCCCACTATCTCTCTACTGTGTGAAAAATGGAAGTATTGATCAAACTTTTGTTTTATTTCTGCTTGCTACTTAGTGGTTCTGTTTTTGCTACTGCCACTCTGGAAGGTAATGCCTAATTATGCATTCACTTTGCTTAGTTTCAAAAGTTTGTGACCCAATGATCTATGCTTTAAGCTACAACTTTGTATTTCTTTAGAAATGTATTGCCTAGTACTAGAAGAAAATAAAAATACAAGAAAAAATTGTGTGAGCGGTTCTCTTTTCCTTTCGTGATTAGCGTTGTTCTCACATTTCATCTTGCTCTCAAACTTGCGCGTAGAAAGAGAGCGATAATATTTTTAGGTGAAAAAGATTGTTCATTGATAATAAAAATGAGTGCACTTCGATTGAAGTGAATGAGGTCCCTCCTTAAAAGAGCATTGGTTCAGAAGTTATGATTTCTCCTTCTACTTTAAAAGGTTGATTATTTGATGATATTTACCGGCAATATTGCGGGTCATTGTGGATGTATTATCCAAAGCACACAACCAAAAAAAAAAGGATACTAACAACAAAATATAAATAATAGAGTAAATTACAGTTACACTTTCTTGATATATGATATATTACACTTGCACCCCTGTCGTTAATTACAATTTTACCCTCTCTAGCAATGAAGTGACTTATCTACCCATCGTTATTTTTCATAGGTTTAAATGTCTTTGCATCTAGTTGAGAGTATTCTAGACATTTTACTTCTGAAAAAGTGATGACTAGGGGGGTATTTATTACAATTTTTACAAATTTGAGGGGGTCTAGCTGCAATCATCCAAACAACGGATGGTGCGAGTGTAATATATTATATCTTGAGGAGGTGTAACTATAATTTATCCTAAATAATAAATAGCAAAAAAAAATAGGACAATAATTAGGTCATGCCCCATGAGGACCAAGTTCGTCCTCTCCCATGATGTGGTCCAATACAAGTTGTATACGTGACCAGAATCCTTTTAAAAAGGAATTGATTTTGATTTGTGTATTTATGGATTTTATGTCTAACTTTCTTTTTAAAAAATTTGTAGCCACATGTCCAACTTGTATTGGGCAATATCATGGGGGATGACGAACTTGGTCCTCATAGGGCATGACCTAAGTATTGTTTAATAAAATAACTTAAGAAGAAGAAGAAGAAATTATTGAATGATAAGACTATGAATCACATTATTATTCAAAAAACTAAAACTCTCATGTCCTCTTTCTTCAACCAGGACTCCTCCCAAATGGAAACTTTGAGGAGCAACCAAACCCAACCTCCCTCAACAAAACCCAATTAATAGGAAAACACTCCCTCCCCAAATGGGAAACCAACGGCCACGTCGAGTACATCTCCGGCGACCCCCAGCCAAGCGGAATGTACTTCGCGGTGGCCCACGGTGTCCACGCCATGAAGCTGGGGAACAAGGCCTCATTTTCTCATCCAATCCAAGTCAAGCCAGGCTCCTTCTATGCACTCACATTTGGCGCCACAAGAAGTTCTACACAAGCCGAGGAGGTGAGAGTCTCAGTGCCTCCTCAAACTGGGGACCTTCCTCTGCAGACACTGTATAACAGCAATAGTGGTGATACTTATGCTTGGGGGTTCAGAGCCACTAGTAATATGACTCAGCTCAAGTTTTATAATCCCGGGGTTCAGGAGAATCCTAGTTGTGGGCCACTCTTGGATGATGTTGTAAGAACACTTTTTAGTATAGTTTATTTATGGCATGTTTTAGAGAAAAACCATGTTGAGTGTTAGATAGATTATTTTAGTTTCAACGACATATACAAGCTTCAACAAAGGCGAAATCAATCATTGAAATAGTGAACAGTTCAAGTGAAATGCAAAATTGAGCGTATTAAGTAAAAATGTCTCCCGGAGGGCAAAAACGATATTTTCTGAAGCCGTCATCTAAAGCAAAAAGTATCGAGGAAATTAACAGTCATTTTGGCATAGTTGCAGAGAAAAGTGATTTCCATGAAATTAACTATGCCTATAGAAGCAAAAAATGCCTAGAAAGTGAAGATTTACGCCTGGGCTATGCCTTACCCTGTGTCTGACCTATGCCTAAGGCATAGCTAGGCTACGCCTAAGGTGTAGATGCGGTAGGGTGATTTTAAAATTGTAAATTTCCTTTATTTCCCTGATTTGTTCGTAGTTGCAACTTCACACCTTGAAGTGCATGCAATATACATTATATTCATTAGAATATTGGGTTTAACTCAGTGGGGTGTGAAATTACGAGAAAGGACGAACTTAGGGTTTGCTTCATCATTGTATCTAAATACTAAGGTCTACAAGGGAGGAGGCGAGGGTTTTTGAGGGAGATCTCTGTAGTATTCTATCATTCATATCCTTCTACAGAGATAGAGATAGTGAGAGAAAATATCATTGAGTGATTCTTCTTATTCTCTCATGTTTTGGGGTTGATTCTATCATGTTTCTATATCAACGATCTTATGCATGATTGAATGACCTAGATTCTGAAAAATCTACACACCGCTGATTGCAACTTGATTGCGTTGATCCGTTTTGAAAAGTAAAGCCGTCTGAGTGCAGAGATCGAAGCAGAAGGCTTAGTGGTGATTTGATCCGTTGAGATGTGGAGTCGTTTGAGTACGGAGATCGGAGCAAAAGCTTTGCAGAGCGCAAGTGAATCTGGACTTTCACACATCGAGTGAAGAATAACAAATTACAATGGTTATAAGTTATGTTTTCATATAGTCTGTATAAATTCTCTGATTTATTGTGCATCGATACCCGAGCATATCCGTGGTTTTTACTTAGAGTCTTTCCAAGGTTTTCCACGTAAAAATCTCTGTCTTCTCATGATTTATTTTCTGTACTTATATTCATAATTGCTTGATTGATATGATTTGATAATTAGGCTTTGTGACTAATTAAAACTGAATTTCTGCTAAATAATTTTAATTGATCATAAGATCAATAAAAAACCTATTCACCCCCCCCCTTAGGCTATTTTCATTGATCGTCTAAGTAATTTCAATTAGTATCAGAGCGTGGTTTCCCCGATTTAGGTTAACTACCTAGGGTTAGATTTGAACTTAGACGATGGAGATGCCTCGTGAAGGAGGTTCCATATCTAGGTCCCCGTTATTTGATGGCTCGAATTATACATATTGGAAAGCGAGAATAAGAGTGTTTTTAAAATCGTTAGATGAGAGAGTTTGGAATGATGTATAGATAGGATATTCACCTCCTATGATGAAAGATGATGCGACTAACGAAGTTAAAGCAAAACCGTCGAACGAGTGGACTGCTGCTGGGACGTACAGTGCAAATTGGAATTCAAAAATGTTGAATGTGTTGTATAATGCGGTAACCCCAAGTGATTTTAAAAGAATCGCTACGTGTGAGATTGCCAAAGAAGTATGGGATATTCTTCAAGTGACCCATGAAGGAACTTCAAAGGTCAAACAATCAAAACTTTAAATTTTGAATTCTCAATTTGAACAGCTGAAGATGGAGGAGGATGAAGTCTACGTTGACTTTGAGGCGAGACTAACTGATATTGTCACAGGTTGTCATAATCTAGGTGAACCCATTTCTGAGACAACCATAGTGAAGAAAATACTTAGGTCTCTGCCTGAACGTTTTCGATCAAAAGTTACTGTCATCTCAGAGATTATGAGTCTTAAAGAAATAAAAGTTGAAGAATTGGCAAGGAACTTAAAATCTTATGAAACGGAGATATTTAAAAATCCCCCAAAGAAGGCTAGTGGCACTAAAGAGAAGAGCATAGCTTTCAAAACCACTAGGGAGGATTGTCTTGAATCAGATGGAAAAAGTGAGTTGAGTTTGACTAATATTGCCATGTTTGCTAAGAGGTTGAACAAATTTGTTGAGGCCAAGCAGAGCGGTCAAGGAAAAAGTTTGGAGATAGGATGGGTGAGTCTAGAAATAAAAATAAGACTCAACCTCGGAAAGACAAATCAGATCTTAAAAAGAAAAAACCTCAATGTTTTGAATGTCAAGGATATGGTCACATAGCTACAGAATGTGCAAACACTTTGAAAAAATCCAAAGGATTAGCTTTTAGTTGGGATGATGAATTTGATAATGGATCAGCTAGTGATGCAACAGAATCAAAGGTAAGTGATGATTCTGAGAATTTCACCGTATTTGTTGCTCAAAGCAAAGAGGTTAAAGAAGTTGCTACAAGTTAGACGATGTCTGGAGAGGAAGATTCTGAGTGTGATGAAGATTATGATGACATGCTTCAAGATTCTTATGACAAATTACTTGATAAGACCACACAACTTCACAAAAATCACATGAAATTGTTGACTAAAAGTCTTAGTATGGACAAAGAATTAAATTCTTTAAAAGACGAATTAGTCAATAATTCTCAAACTCTAAATCTCCTACAGACTCAAAAGGCCAGATTGGTTGAGGAATTATCTAAGTTTGAATAAGAAAGGACTCAGGCTTTGAAGATAGTTGATGATCTCAAGAAGGAGTTAGTGGAGAAATCTGTCAGGATTGGAGAGTTGGAAAAGGAGTTGAAGGATGCAAACTCAATTATTCATAAATGGTCTAGTGGAACTCTTAAGCTTAACCATATGTTGAGTATGAAAAAATCTGCAGGAAATACAAAGGGACTGGGGTTTGATGGAGTATCACATAATCCGAATGTTGTGTCAATAACCACCTTTGTAAACGCTTCCCAAGTAGCATCTAGTTCTTCTCAAGGGATTTCTAATGCTAAATCTTTTGTGAGAGGAGATCTTCAAAAAAATTCAATTTTTACCTCTAGATATCCTAAGAGGTTAACTAATGAAGGTCATAGGTTTGTTCCTATATGTCACTACTGTGGTGTCAAAGGTCATATTCGACCGAGGTGTTCAAAACTAAAAGGGAAGACTTTGCAATCAATGAAGGAACAAAAAACTCGACATGGAGCTTACGTTCAAGATCAAATTCGAGTGTTAAATGAAAATATGAAGATTGTTTTTTGAAATTGGCAAATAGAGCTTCAAAGATGAAGAAGGCATGGGTCAGAAAAGTGAGCTACACTGTTTTGTTGTTCATTCTGCACTTAGAGCATGTAATTCAAGTTTATTGTATTTGGATGGTGTATGTTTGAGACATATGACTGAAGATAAGTCATTATTTGGATTTCTCGAGGAGTGTCATGGTGGGATAGTCAATTTTGCTGATGGGGAGAAGTCTAAGGTTCTAGGGAAAGGTACCATTGTGGTTTATGGTCTACCTAAGCTATAAGATGTGTTGTATGTTGAGGGCTTGAAAGAAAATTTGTTGAGTATAAGCCAGATATGTGATAATAATCATAATGTAAATTTCTCTCCTGATAAGCTAGAAAATGTGTTCAATTATTGACTTTTTTGGGCATTGCGTGATGGAAGGTATGCACTCATCTGATAATTATTATTGCATTGTTCCAGATTCTCAGTTATCTTACATAGAGTTAAACGTGATAAAGTTGAAATTTGGCATCAGCAAATGGGACATGTTAATTTTCGAGATTTAACGAAAATTACTAAGAGTGAAATTGTTAGAGGTGTCCCTAAGCTTGGTTTTGGAAAAGGGATTGTGTGTGGACCATGTCAGAAGGGTAAACAAGTTCAATGTCAGCACAGGAAGATAAATAACATTCGTACTTCCAGACCTTTAGAGTTATTGCATATTGACTTGATAGGTCCCACTCGGACCATTAGTAAAGGTGGTAAGAAGTATATCTTTGTTATGGTGGATGATTACTCAAGATTTACATTAGTTGGATTTTTGGGTGAAAAGTCTGAAGCTGCTGAAAATTTTAGAAAAATGTGTTTAAAAATTCAGACTGGGAAGAATTTTCCCATTACTAGAGTAAGGAGTGATCATGGAAAAGAATTTGAAAATTCAGGGATTGATACTTTTTGTGATGAAAGAGGAATAAAGCATGAATTTTCAACACCACGTACTCCACAGCAAAATGGAGTGTTTGAGAGGACGAATAGAGTTCTTCAAGAGATAGTTAATGTTATGATATATGGAAGGAAGGTTCCTAGGTATTTTTGAGCCGAGGCAGTAAACACAGCCTATTACACCTCAAATAGAGTTTATATTAGGTCTGACACTTTAAAAACTCCTTATGAACTGTGGAATGGCAAGAAACCCAATGTAAAATATTTCAAGTTATTTTAAGCAAATTTCTATATTCTTAGAGATCGGGAGTCCATTGAGAAATTTGAGTCTAAGAGTGATGAATGAATATTTCTTGGATATTCATTGATGAGTCAAGCATATAGGGGTTTTAACCTTATAACTCAAACGATGATGGAATCTGCCAATGTAGTAGTTGATGACTCATGTGTTGATGAGTCTCCGACATCATATGTTCATGATATTGTGTTTAGTTCCACTTCTAATAAACTTGTTCATTATTTTGGAGATCAAATGACACATGAATTTGAGATGAGCATGATTGGTGAATTGAACTTCTTTCTTGGGCTTCAGATTAGACAATTGAGTGATGGGATTTTTATTTCTCAAACTCGTTATGCCTTGGAATTGGTGAATAAGTTTGGTTTGAAAAAGGCTAAGGATGCTCGCACTCCCATGAGTACTAGTGTCAAGCTTAGCATAGATATTAAAGGCAAAGATGTTGATCCTACACTTTATAGGAGTATGATTGGGAGTTTGTTATACTTGACTGCCAGTCGACCTGACACAGCTTTTAGTGTTGGTTTGTGTGCATGTTACTAGTCATGTCCTAAGGAGTCTCATATTACTGCTGTGAAAAAAATTATTAAATAGGTTAAAGGGACAGTGAATTATGGATTGTGGTATCCATTAGGTACTCATACTGATATTGCATCTTTTTCTGATGCTGATTGGGCTGGTAATGTAGATGATAGAAAAAGTACTAGTGGAGGGTGTTTCTATGTTGGTAATTACTTAGTTGTTTAGCATAACAAGAAGCAGAATTGTGATTCTCTTTCCACTGTTGAGGCTGAGTATATACCAGTTGGTAGTTGTTGTACTTAGGTATTGTGAATGCGTCAAATGTTGTAGGATTATGGTTTTTCATAAGGCGTGATGACTGTGTTCTGTGATAACATGACTGCAATAAATATTTCTAAAAATCATATTCAATACTCTAGGACAAAACATATAGATATTCGACATCATTTCATTCATGATCTTGTTGAAGATGGTATAGTGTCTCTAGAGTTTATATTCACAGATTCTCAGTTGGCAGATATCTTTACAAAACCATTAGATTTTCAAAAGCATGTTAGTCTTAGGAAATCTATTGGTATGCTTTCTTTAGAATATATATATCTTCTTATCTATCATTCTAGGAACATATTACATTATTTTTCTAGAATTGATAGTTAATCATCCATTTGTATTATATTGATGTGACGTCAGATGTGTAAAAATATATGGTTAAAAATGATACCTTAACGACACTATGTTTTACCCTATGCAAGCGCACGTATCGATTGTAAAATAGCAATGGCTTAAGTAAAGGATATCGATCCCACAAAGATTGAGATTGTTCACTTTTGCAATTCATAAACAATGAGTTATTTTTTCTAAAAATTGGTTTGTTTGGGTGGTCAAATACCAAATTATCTATTTTAACTAAAATTATCTAGAAAGTAAAGTAAATTGGTTGTGATTCAGATGAGAGAGAAAACTAGGGTTTTCATCGATCCACCAAGGACATATACAGTTACCCTTGAAGCTCAATTTTGAATTCAACATTGAAGCACATGATCTCCTCCCCCAAACTTGATTTGGATCACCTGAAGATATGATCAACAAAGAATAAATACCCAATCATAGCAAGGGAAAAGAAATTTCCAAAATATCCATAAATTCACACAAATTTTTCAAGGAATTAAAAATTCTCCTTTTTGTTTTCCGATTTGGCCTTAAGGGCCTACAATCTCTAAAAATTGAAATTTGAAAAAATTAAATGACCTACTATTCTACAAACCGAGGCTAGAAACTAACTTTTACAGCCTGGGACCAATGTATAACGTCGTCGGCATGACAGGACCACTCAAAGGGTTATCTAACACCCTTCCTCTGTGCAACACTTTCCCTAATCATAGAACAAAATATAGGAGGTAACTCTCTCAGTGCTCTCACCTGTGGACAAATAGTACTATCTATGACATCAAATATAGAACAATAATCACCATATAAAATACCTCCTCTGTCACATTCTAACTGAACCCCATGTACAGGCAATGTGTCCAATAGATCATCCTTCAACACCTTATGTAATACTCCCTCCACCAATTCATCACTCTCCATTAAATTGACATATGCCATAAATTCTGGTCCCGGATCAATCTCCTCATAAATCTTCGGCAGCTGACCACGCCTCTTTAACCTCTCATTTCCAAAACCTACCTCTCCGCGGGGGTAAACCGATTTAACTCTAAATGATCTATCCCTTCTTAATCGGATCTTCCCTGAAAACAATTTCAGTTTCGAATTACACCGTCGTCCCTTCCGGCTGAGCTCAAGGAACTTAAAACGAACATACATAACTTGATGTCCTCTTGTACGAGCTATATAAATTCGTACATCCTCATACGCACAATTCTGTATCCCCTCACATTCATCTCTTAATCGCGGATCTTCCCAAGCATACAGCTTGTCTACCATGTTTATACTCAACACTCGCTCATCTGGAAAGGGATCCTTAAGAGGGGTGTCATCCTTAATAGGTTCTATGGCAATTCGTGGCAAATGATCAGCTCTAACATTTTTCACAGCCTTTTTATCTTTCAATACGTCATCCTCCCTATGCAACACCTTCTCAGAAAGCATACTTTCAGACACCAACTTCTGTGGAGGAATAAGTTGAGGTTCAAGCAACTCTTTTGATGATCTCTCTAATGGCGAGTACAACGCAGCTCCCTATGCAGCAATAACTTTCAAACTAGATCGTTGTTGGTCCTCCCAATTTTCAAAATTCACCTCCGATTTTTTCATCACTAAGCTATTCTCTCGACCTTCAATGTCATCATACAATCCAATCTTATAAAGTGAGTTGTCGGGCACTAATGCTAATAGTGACTCAAATAGAGATTCAGGCGAATCTCTTGGCTCATCCCATGTGTCAAACTTTGCATTTGACCTTTCAATCACAGCATCCAGGTCATTTCCTATGCAACTCTGAAGTACCGGTCTTTTGCAAGTCTTATTAAATTCTTCTACATTAAAGCACTCGACCAGTGTATTGCTTTGCTGACCTGTATAAAAAACATTCATCCTTACCTTCATATTCCCAAAAAGATATATACATCGCCCCAGTCCTGCAATCAATATGCACATTGGTTGTGGCCAAGAACGGTCTTCCTAATATCATTAGGATATGTTCATTCAAGTCTTGAACAGGTTCTGTATCAAGAATTATGAAATCCACTGGGAAGTAGAACTTGTCTACTTGAATGATGACATCTTTCAAAACTCTCCTTGTTTTCTTGATTGACCTGTCTGCAAATTGGAGCTCCACCGAGGTAGGACTGAGATCTTCCAACCCTAGTTGTTGATAAAATGAATATGGTAGTAAGTTAATACTTGCACTCAGATCAAGAAGAGCTCTACCAATTTTCTGGTCACCAATGACATATAGAATAATGGGAGCACCAGGATCTTTCCTCTTAGGCGGTATGTTACTTAAAACCAATGAACTCACTTGTTCAGTCAACATGATTTTTTTGGAGTCTTCACTCTGTTTTTCCGCTTTTACATACAGAGGTCCTTGAAAAACTTAGCATAGTTAGGTATCTTGTCTATAATGTCTACGAGAGGCATATTAATCTTGACTTGTTAGAATGTCTCCAACATGTCTGACTCTTTATTCTTACCATCTTTGGTCGGCTCTCTAAGATGTTGAGGAAACGGTGTTTCCTCCTCATATGGTGTCATTTCTGGATCTTCATCTTCCTCCACTTGAGATTGATCTTTCTGAACTCTATCAGCCTCCTTTCTTCATTCTTCTTCAGCTTCCTTTCTTTGCGCTCATTCTGCCTCCTTTCTTTTCTACAACCTCCCTTCATGTTCTTCCTCAACTCTACTATCCACTTCCCTTACACTTCTCAGAGTTGTAATGGCTTGGACTATTTCATAATTATGCTCAGCAAATAAACCACGATCCAATACTTGTTGACTCTTTGGATTAACCACTGGTTGCCTAAGAAATCATTCCTCTTCAAGCCTATTCACCACATTAACTAGTTGCCCCATTTGGGTTTCTATCTGAGCAATGGATTAGGATTTAAAGTTCATCGATTGGATAGCTACCTGAAAATGATTAGATTGATTTTTTAACTCCCCAAAACCTTGATTTTTTAACTCCTTCAAGGCGCTCATCACCTCTTCTTCAAAGCCAGGTGGTCTTGGTGGTGGATTTTGAGTTGGATTTCGATGTTGGAGATGATTTTGAGGATATTGAGGGTACACTTGATTTGGATTGAATGCTTGGGATTAGTTTCCTTGAGACTGAGTTTGATAGTTATATGGTTGGACAGCCTGATTATTATTGAATGGCTGGAAAGCTTGAGAATTATTGTATGGCTGTCTGGATTGGTAATTTGACTAAGGATTTTGAGCCATGATTGTTGGTTGGGAGTCGAATGATTGTTGACTCTGTTGGAACCTTGGTTGTGGATTCTCCACATTTGTAGATCCATAGGACAAAAGTGGGTGATTTCTGGCATTTAAGGTGTATGAATTAGTGAAATGAGCATTATTTGAATAGTTCCACAATTCCTTGGCATCGGCAACCATTATGTCCTGACACTCAGTTTGAGAATACTCAGCTTCTACTTCTAAGCTCTCTCTTGTAGGAGAATGACTTCGCTGAAGAAACTTGTCAAATCTTTCTAATTTCTCTCCTATCAACGCCATTGACTTTCTAACATTCTCATCCGGCCTTCTAATAAGTGTCAAATACAAGCCATTTTGACCCCTTAACTCACTATTGTTACGTTATTTCATTCCATTATTTGGTATTTTTATGTTGTTTGCGTGTTAAAGTATGTTTCAGGAGCCTAATGAAGAAATTGAGCTAATTTCGGTGAATTAACTGAAGAATGTGTTCTTTCTATCCAAGAGGAGAGTTAAAGAGGCAGTTCGAGACAAAAATGGCTCCCAGAGGGCAAAAATGGTATTGCCAGAAGCCGTCATCTTCAGCAAAAAGTATCGTGGGTTCAAGACGATCATTTTGGTGCATTCACGAAGAAAAGTGATTTTCCATAAAATACCTACGCTTTTGCCTACGCTTTCAGTTTTAAAAAGTGGCTGCAAATCACATTTCTATGCTTGGACCTACGCTTAGAGGTACGCTTGGGACCTACGCTTGAAACGTAAGCCTAATTACCTTGAAGCGTAGGCCAGCTACGCTTGAAGCTTAAGTACGGCAAGAATTTAAGGTTTTTCGACGGATTTTGCCTGTTTCACCCCTGGTTCGATTGGAAGATGTGTCTGCGACTCCATACCTCTATACACATGTATATACACTTATATATATTAGAACTTAAGGTTTGCATAAAGTTGAGAGTGAAAAGACTGGAAAGGGCCTCTCATTACCATTGCCTATATATAGTGTATATCAGAAGAGATATATATATATATATATATAGATATAGATATAGAGGAATTTTAGAGGAGATGTTCATTAGGGTTGTTCAGTTGTGGAGGTTCACGTTCATACATTCAGAGTATTCAAAACCTAGAGATCTGAAGAAGAAGACTATGGAGATCGTTTCTACATCATCGATCCAGTCACCTTCCACCATAGTCAACTACTCGGTATCTAGGATTTTCTAGAAAAACCCTAGACAAGTAATGTAGTTATTTCATTGTTTTCAATTGTAACGAGGGGAAACTGTTGACCATAGTGCGATGATTGTAGTAGTTAAGAGACCGTACTGATTTGCAATATAAAATTATATGTTTGTTCTAAATTCTTGTCTTAGATGGAATGAATGTATTATTTTGAACAACTATGATTATTCAATATGAGCAGGAACTCGGATGCTTAATTATGATTTTTTACACAATGGTGATAATGAAACTTGGAACTCTAGGTTGACACAGGCAATGCCTTGGCGACTTAATATAGACATACTTTAGTTTATTTTCATGCAATAGGAGTAGATTAGAGTAATATAATTGGCATATACTAGTTAGGTCAGTCATGAGACGGGTTGTCACAATCCGATTGATGGTACTCCTTTTAGGGGTCATATTTAGCTATTTACGGTACGATCTGATTCACAGTTATGGATTGCCCTCTTACAATTGATACAGTGAGGAACTATATTATGCAGTTAGTGGTGGAGTGACAAACACCCCTGGTTTTCTCTCTCATCTGAATCACAACCAATTTACTTTTCTTTCTAGATAATTATTAGTTAAAATATATAATTTGATTTTTGACCACCCAAGCAAACCATTCTCATAAAATATAATTTAGTGTTTTTGAATTGCTAAAGTGAACAATCTCAGTCTTTGTGGGATCGATATCCCTTACTCAAGTCATTTTCTATTCTACAATTGATATGTGCACTTGAGTAGGGTAAAACCTAGAGTCGTTAAGGTGTTTTTTTTAACCACATATTTTTGCACACCTGACGTCGCATCACCTTCCTTCCATGACAAATGTTTTGCTAGATCCTATCTCATGTCCATCTCTAGCCCGCAACTCAGATTCATATTGAATTATATTCTCACTAATATTATCAAACAAATCTAGGAGTTTTTTTGCCGACTTCAGGATATATTGACCTTGTGTTGACGCATCTATCAAAGTTTTATGTGCATCTCCAAGTCCCATGTAAAAATTCTTAGCTACAACTTGTTCAGAGAACCTATGGTGGGGACACTTATACAAGATCTCACTATATCTCTCCCAAGCATTATGAAACTTCTCACCAGGTAACTCTCTAAAACTTTTGATCGCATCTTGGGGTTCTGAGGTCTTTCCTATGGGATAATGCTTTTCTATGAATTCTTTTTTAAGGGCTTCCCAATCAATTTTAATTGCTTTAGCTAATTTGATATACCATCTCTTGACTCTCTCCTTCAACGACCAAGGAAACAATCGCACTCTCAAGTCATTTTTGGAAAGATTATCATACCTAACACCTGACCTACACCTAAGGCGTACATGCGGCAGGGTGATTTTAAAAATGTAAATTTCCCTTGTTGCCCTGATTTGTTCGTAGCTGCAACTTCACACCTTCAAGTACGTGAAATATACATTATATTCATCAGAATATTGGGTTTAACTCAGTGGGGTGTGAAATTACGAGAAAGGACGAACTTAGGGTTTACTTCATCATTGTCTATAAATACCAAGGTCTGCAAGAGAGGAGGCGAGGGATTTTAGGGAAATCTCTACAGTTTTCTATCGTTCATATTTTTCTACAGAGATAGAGTTAGTGAGAGAAAATATCATTAAGTGATTCTTCTTGTTCTCTCATGTTTTGGGGTTGATTCTATCATGCTTCTACATCAACGATCTTATACATAATTGAATGACCTAGATTCTGAAAAATCTACACACCGTTGATTACAGCTTGATTGTGTTGATCCATTTTGAGAAGGGGAGCCTTCTGAGTGCGGAGATCGAAGTAGAAGGCTTCGTGGTGATTTGATCCGTTGAGAAGCGGAGTTGTTTGAGTACGGAGATCAGAGCAAGAGCTTCGTGGAGCGCGAGTGAATCTGAACTTTCAGACGTCGAGTGAAGAACAACAAATTACAATGGTTGTAAGTTCTGTTTTCATAGAGTCTGTACAAATTCTCTAATTCATAGTGCATCGATACCCAAGCGTATCCGTGGTTTTTACTTAGAGTTTTTCCAAGGTTTTCCACGTAAAAATGTCTTCTCATGATTTATTTTTTGCACTTATATTCATAATTGTTTTATTGATCTGATTTGATAATTAGGGTTTGTGACTGATTAAAATTGAATTTCTGCTAAATAAATTTAATTGATCATAAGATCAACAAAAAACATATTCACCCCCCTCTAGGCTATTTTCATTGATCGTCTGAGTAATTTCAATTGTTGCCATCAAAGAGCTTTTCCCGCCAATGCCTCCAAGAGGTGTGTGTTTCTAACATTTTGATCAATGAGTATGTTGCTTCTTGTTTTTGCTTTTGTTTGTTCATTTCAAAGAGCATTTTATGTTTTTTCATTTTTGGTTTTCATGGTCCTTGATGTATATAGTTTATTTGATTTGGACTTTCAGATGTAAGTTTTATGGTAAAATAAACCGAACTAGCCTGAAGTTTGAGTTAATTGCACACGGCGAGTGTGATCGTTATATATTACTACATTGAGTTTATCATCATCACTCCACGACAACATCAAAGTAAATGTTATTTTTATTAATATGTTGTCTTTTTTGTCATATAACGGAATAATAATCAATTTTTTACACAAAATTTCACTAACAAATCCAACTCTAATATAATGGGAAGGGAATTTTTGAGATCGTGTATCAAATTTCAAGAGCATACAATGTAATAAATGATAAATATAGTCGTTTAAATAATTGAATCAAACCTAAGGGAAAGTTAATGTATTTTATCTCAAGTTATCATATATTAGAGGAAACACTACACAAAAAAATTGTGGGTTTGTTTATGTTAGTAGCAATGACTCATTTTCTCGAGGATCGGGAAGAAAATTGGAAAAGAAGAAGTCAAGAAGCAAAATTGTTGTGATGGTTCTTCAACGAGTACTCCGTAACCGCGAACTTGTACAATTGATGAAAAAGTGTCAAAAGACTTTTGCGTACTTGCGCGGCACTTGCGCATCCACCGAGTACTCGGTGGGAGTTTCATCGAGAACTCAGTGACCCAGAATCGGGATTTTAAAAGGAAAGACTTTATGACTCATATTCTAATTGGGATGTGATTCTAATTAACTTGTTCACCACTCCAGCCTCTCCTATAAATACAAGGGTCAACCCTATTGTATTGTGTGACACAAAAGTGGGACAAAAACACAATATTGAGAGAGAGAGATCAAAAGAATTACATATTAAGATTCTTTGAGAGAGTTGAGAATAATATATGCTTATATTATTTCCGGTGATACAAGTGTGAGTATACACGGTGTGTGTGTGTGTGTGTGTGTATGATCTGCAGATCATCCCCTTGTAATCATCTCTTTGATTATAGTGAAACGGTGCTCTCCGTGGACATAGGCCAATTTGGCTGAACCACGTATATATCTTTGTGTCGATTGTGTTTGGTGTGTATTTGTGCGTTTTCTGATTTGCAAGTATTCGTGGCATGGTGAATAGGGTTAGCAAACACTAGTTTTGTTCTTGGGCGTGTGTAAGAACCCTAACAGTTTAGGAAGACGAAAATTCTTCACAAAAAGGTGAAATTTGTTGAAAGGTTAAAAGATTTTTCAACATGCATTTCAGAGAATTAAGTAGTGTAGCAAAGTAATGGAAATTACTATTCCATGGTTTGAAATGCATGAAACTTTCAAAAGTAAGACAAGACTAAAAGGACACTGGGTAAATTTGTGTAAACTTTTCTAGAAATCAAAAAAATTCCCTTTCTTGTTTGGAAATTTTTTATGAAAAAGTTGTATAATTAAGTTAATTTCTTGCTATTTTTATCTTACCTAACAAAACCAATGGGATTTCTACTTTTTTTTCTCCACAGCTCTATGTTTCTCTCTGATATTAAATTTGGTTTATTTGGTATTTTAATTTTGGTCTCATTTTTTTTTTTTGGGTAATTAATTTTGGTCTCATTGTTAGTTTGTTCATTGATTTCCTGTACTTCTCTATCTCAATTGCCTAATTAATTGTTAGCAATAATTTATATGGTACAGTGGTATCTAACCTTATATCAGCACATTGAATCCTGATGTTATCTGCAGACTGAAGTTTTAGCCCTGATTTTGAACCTATTTTTTTTATTCAATTTTTTTTTTTGATATATTTGTCTTTGTGCTTCTGACAAGTAAATTTTCACATATCCTACTTGTCTGTTTATATTGGCAATAAAATAAATTTTATTTTCCTATGCCATTTTGATAATTTCTTGCAGATAACTTGGTTAAGAATGGAGGTTTTGAGGAGGGTCCCCATATATTAACAGACACTTCCCATGGTGTTCTCCTCCCTCCCAAACAGAAAGACCTAACCTCCCCACTCCCCGGCTGGATCATCGAAACCCTCAAAACCGTCAAGTTCATAGATTCCGACCACTTCAACGTCCCCTTCGGACTCTCTGCAGTTGAGCTGGTTGCTGGAAGAGAGAGTGCCATTGCCCAAGTGATAAGAACAGTTGCCAACAACTTCTACACTCTCTCATTCGCCGTTGGCGACGCGAAGAATGGCTGCCATGGCTCCATGATGGTTGAAGCATTTGCTGCAAAACATACCCTAAAGGTCCCTTATGAGTCACAAGGGAAAGGCAAGTTCAAGCCTGCTGTTTTGAAGTTCAAAGCAATCTCAGCCAGGACTAGACTGACATTTTACAGCTCATTCTATCATACTAAAGTAGATGACCATGGAGCACTTTGTGGCCCTGTCATTGATCAAGTTATAGTTTCACATGTAGCTTAGAAGAAAAACAATAATCTCCAAACTACAAATAGGCATTATCTAGAAATGTTCTCTTATATTATTACCCTTCTCATCCATTTCAATATTTGCATTAAGAAGAGTAAAAGTTGACGTCATATTTCAATGGCCATGTCTTCATATCTTATTGTTTTTTGTCAATTTGATTACAAGTCTGTTCATATACATTTATATAACATATATATGTATATATGAATCTATATCTTAAAATGGTGTTGCTCTTGTACAAAATCAATCAAACGCTAGAGCAAAATTATTGCAAATGGTACAATGGTCTTGTCTAAACATTGGAGACCTCGACTGTGTCTTTTAAGCCATGTATGTTTGGCCTGAATAATGGAGCAGAGCATCCCCTCTTGTTTATCTCCCCGAAAAAGGTTGTCCCCTTCACCGGCCGTCATCCAAAGTTCCCACAAGGCACTTCTCTAATAAGAACTCAGCATTCACCCAAGCATGGTATTTATCTGAATATCATTTAAGGATTACAACTCTTGGAAGTCTATCAAGCTTCAAGTGATGAGGAAACAGAGTACATCTAAACGAACAGAGAAGATTTACGACGAAGAAGAGAGCAACATACATATAATGAAGGCCTAAACTTCACCGATGATAACTTCGTATTAAGCGGATGGAATTGATTGTAGGTATCAATTTCTGGTGGTGGTGTTTATATGTAGATAAAGTTATTACAGAGGTCTTGAGTGCTGCAATTCAGAGTTTTCACAATATGGAACAAAAGGCAACTTAAGAAAATAGAGTTTAATAACGAGGTCCAAAGAATGAACTAAACTACAAAGGGTCGGTTACATGAATCGTATTTTTCTATTCCGGCCATCTAAGGCCATAGGGCCCCAGTCAAATCACATGCTATGACGTCTTTCTTTACAAACTCTGCAATGTTACTTATGGCCATCCTTTTGCCAAGCACTACTCTCGATATGGATCGTGTCACTCTTCCTAACAAGTGACTAAGTGGCTATCTTTGCATCCAAACCATATTAATCGATTCTCTCTCATTTTCTCTCCAATGTATTACTTCAACCATCTCATGTATGTAATCATTTTCCTAATTCTATCCTAGGAACATCGTGTCACATATTCATCTCAACATTAGCATTTTCACCAGTCACTTGATGCATGCTGTTTCACAACTCCAAACAACTTGTTCCATAAATTATGGTTGACCAAATGATTACCTTATAGAACAACATTTTCAACCATAATATACTCAATGCTTCTATTCTCCTTTATTGTGAAAAATTGGGGCTACCAAACAAAAACAAAATAGTGCTTTTGGCATCTTCTGATTCATGACATCCCAATTTGTATTTTTTAATTAATCATAAATACAGTTTTACCCCAATAATCTTAAGGGTAAATTACACTTTCACCCCCTATTGTTAATGTAAATTACACCCGCACCACCTGTGATTTCGCTAATTACACTTTCCTCCACTAGAACCCATCGGTGTTTATGTCCGGCCATCGGAGAATGGAAATGACCCTTGTGCCCATGATTTTTAATTCCTTTTTAATTGTAAACTATATTTCATATTTAAATTACTCATTTACCCTTTCATATTTTAGGGTTTTGAATAAATGGAAAAACATCTCTCTCTCTTCCTCAAGTCCCTAAATGAATTGAGGGGGTAATTGAAACAAATAAGGGGTGAAAGTGTAATTAGTGAAACCACAAGGGATGCGGGTGTAATTTACATTAACAACAGGGGGTGAAAATGTAATTTACCCTAAAATTAAATACTTTCAGTTCTAGAGCAGCTTCCTCCCTAACTTCCAGTTTAGCATTTACTCCTCTCATATCCTCTAGTAAACAATTGTCAGACAACCATAGAAAATGATAAGAATTAAAAAAGACTACTGAAGGATACTGAATAAGGACGTGCAATCTTTTCCAACTGCCTTCATGAGCAGATCAACACCTGAGAAAGAGAATAATCAAATAAACCATATTTCAGGCATAAAACATGTACAAATTTTGGAATGGGAAAGCACAGAGATAAATACATCAGTTGTAACTGTCATATTTTAGCATCAGCAGAATAAAACTCCTTAACTTTTATGTAAACAATCACACGGTACAGTCTGTGAACTTGTTATCTCAGTGATTTTCTAACCACTTTATTCTAAGGGATTTTCTTTCCTACAACATTAGCTGCTGTGTATAATATCATTAACTTAGAATAGAACTCAACAAAAGTCAGATTATTCAATTTTTAAAGGTTTAAACTCAGTTGTAAGCATTTAAATTACAGAAATCATAATAGTACTAGTACCTTCATAAACTTTTTTCTAAGATTCTTCGTTTGTTTAGCAAAAGCACAATTAGAAATCATAGAAATAGCAAGCAGACACAGCAGTAAAAAAAAGCATTAAGAGCTTTAGAATAACAATTGGCCTCAGTTATGTCTTCTTTACTCTAATCCTTACTGGGCTTCGGTGTGGATCCTTTAACTGAAGGTTCAAATCCATTTCCTAGAGTGATCACGACCATTTCATGACTACGTTTGGGAAAGACTCTTATCCCAGTTTTCAATAGTTATAGTTAGCTTCATGGAACAACACTGGTCATGATATGAATCCACCTTCCTTAACACTATCCATGATCACGACCTTTTCATGAATACATTTGGGAAAGACCCTCATCCTAGCTTTTCAGTATCTATAGATGATTTCATGGAAGAACGGTTACAATATTTATGAAGAACCGGGCAAAGCCCGTGAGTTTGAAGCCCACATGGCCCACCTTTATTATTGGAGATATGGGAAAGAAAGATGATTTTAGGGATATTTTATTACTTTATGGTTATTTTAGTATTTTTAGTTTTAGTATTTATTTATCATTTTAATTATATTATTTATTACTTTTATTTAGGGTTTGAGTTGCCTATAAAAGGCTTGGATGTAACAAACATCGTTAGTTTTTGGAATATTGATTATATCGTCTTTTTATGAGTTCTTCTCTCTTCTTCTTGTTCTTGCTCTTCTCACACCAAATTCCATCTCTTCTATTTTATTCTCTTCTCTATCTCTCTCTTCTATTTCTTTCTCTATCTCTCTCTTCTATTCATCTCATGTCTCTCTCTCTTCTATTTATGTTACTGTGTTCTGCATCAATTTGGTATCAGAGCGAACGATCCGTGTTTTCATAGTAAACTCTAGCCGCCACTCATAAACCCTAATCCTAGCCGCCACCGCAAAACCCTAACCCTAGCCTCTAGCCGCCACTAAACACTACCATCGATCAATCGCCAATCAAAGAGCCAAAGCCAATATTGCTTTACGAAACCTATTTAAACAGTTCTTCAAATATTTTTACTGTTAGTCAACCTTTACCACAGCTCTACACAGTCACCAATCAACCACCACCCTCCATCAGTATTCTCCTCGATTAAACCCTATATATCATTGTAAGCCACCAAACCAAGCAAACCAAAGCTACCAACCATCAGCCAAACAAACCTAAATTTGCCTTGTCACAAAACACACAGCCACCTTAAACATCTTTCATCTTTTCAACTAGAATTTTTGTTACCCAAACTAGCCGCAAACCCATTGTTGCAGACTCCATAAGCACACCGCTGCTGCCACACAGCTGCCCAATACCACACTGTAAGAGCAACTTATATCAATCACACCCATCCAAAACTAACTACTGCTCACAAAGACGAACCAACTTACAGATTACTACAGCCTCTGCACAAGCTGATTTGATTCTGTTATCTAAACAATTGCCAAACCTTTTTGAAAGAAGGGAAAAAAAAAAAGGGGGGGGACTACATCAGAACAAATCATTGATGTTATCTCAATGATTTTCTAACCACTTTATTCTGAGGAATTTTCTTTCCTACAACGTTAGCTGCTGTGTATAATATCATTAACTTAGAATAGAACTCAACAAAAGTCAGATTATTCCATTTTTAAAGGTTTAAACTTAGTTGTAAGCATTTAAATTACAGAAATTGTAACAGTACTAGTACCTTCATAAACTTTTTTCTAAGATTCTTCAGATTGCTTAGCAAAAGCACAATTAGAGGTCATAGAAATAGAAAGCAGACACAGTAGTAAAAAAAAAAAAAAAGCATCAAGAGCTTTAGAATAACAATTGGTCTCTGTTATGTCTTCTTTACTCTAATCCTTACTGGGCTTTGGTGCGGATCCTTTAACTGAACGTTCAAATCAAGTCGCTAGAGTGATCACGACCTTTGCACGACTCTGTTTGGGAAAGACTCTCATCCCAGTTTTCAATAGTTATAGTTAGCTTCATGGAACAACACTGGTCATGATATGAATCCACCTTCCTTAATACTATCCATGATCACCACCTTTTCATAAATAGATTTGGGAAAGACCCTCATCCTAGCTTTTCAGTATCTATAGTTGGTTTCATGGAAGACAGGTTACAATATGAATCCACCTTCCTTGATGCTATCCATCCTACCCTGAAATTAAGCAACATATGCTGATACTAAATGAAAAGAATATAGGACTGTGACCATAGATTCTGATTACAGCTCCGCTAGGCCTCAGCTAGGTCTACAGGAGAAGGTTGAATAGGTCTCAATTCAGTTTTTAACTAAATTTAACAAACTTCCAAATTGTAAGAAAATTACCAAAACAAAATAAAAGTAAAAGCTAATTAACACGTAGACACATGATTCTCATCCAATTTATAAACTCCATTATGCATGGGAATACATAAACACTAAATATGTATCAATTACTGACAAAAAGTAATGATTTTTACATACTAAAAACCATGGGACTTGACCAGGAAGATCAAAAGCCACTAATTAAGAAAGAGGTCTACAAGTAGAGGTGGCAAAAGGGCGGGTTTGGGTTGGGTCGTAAGCGGACGGGTCATAAACGGGTCAGTGACCCACTCTCAACCTGCTGAGACGGGTCGTAAACGTGTTGGGTCATAAACGGGTCGGGTCAACCCGCAGGTTGAACTTGACCCATTTTCTTTAAAATTTTAATAAAAATGCTTAACCAAAAATTAATATATTTTTATATATTTACCCAGACATGTTCACTTGGTGATCAAGATGTATACATACACACTTGAAGTATTAACCGAAGTATTAACCGTCAGATTTCATTTACATATTCAACTTCAGCCTACAAATTCTTTCAACACCACCATTGACCTGGAGATAAAATCGCACATTATATATATATATATATATATATATATATATATATATTACAATAAAAATAGAATTCTATTCAAGTTGCCCACATGCACCTATTTCTAACAATCTCATGGATTAAACATCAATTTCTATACTGATAACCTTATGTTTTCAACTTTATGATCAAAATTAAGTTTTACCCCAAATTCTATACATTTATATACACATATGCCCACACCAAACAATAAAAATCTTGAAAAAAATCCAATAAGTTTTTATTTGAATTTTCAAAATTGCACCATTCAGTTAAATGAATCTGAATCAAAATCATTTACCATCATTTCAGATTTTGAGCCTCACCAACAAAATCCCTAAAACTTTTTACATTTATATATATATATATACACACACCAAACAATAAAATTCTTGAAAAAACCTAATAGATCTTTGATTTGGATTTCCAAAATCATACACTTTTTCACCCATCAGATTGTAAAATTCAATTAATTCATCCCTCCATTGCTAAAAAGATATTGTAAAATCTGTAAACATTTATATACATATATACACACACACACCAAAACACTGGGAAAAAAAAAACCATGAATTTGATCTAGTTTTTCAAAAGAGAAATGTTTTCAATGAATGCATCCCTCATATGTATTTTAATATACATAAATACATATATTTATATACTTATATATATATATACACACACACAGATAGAGAGAAAGAAGGATGAGAAAGAGGAGAAAGAGGCGCCAGTATATATATATATATGTATAACTAAAAGAAAGACGTGTGGGATTGAGAGAGAGAGAGAGAGAGAGAGAAAAAGATAGGCGTGAGAGACAGAGGTGGTGTTGTCCGCGATAATGAGGGGCGATCCTAGGTTTGTGCATATAAGTGACGGGTTAACACGGGTACCCGCACCCAACCCAGTATCAACCCGCAAAATTGAAGAGTGTTAATAACCCAACCCGTTAGTGACCCGCATCTTAAACCACTCACCCAATAACCCAAAATTTGAGGGCGGGTTGGTGGGTTTGGGTAAATTCTGTCACCTCTATCTACAAGTAAGTTACAAGATACTCCCTAGAATCATTTAGTCCTTCTGAGCTCAAACATACAATATAACTCCCTAGACACTATCAGTTGATTCCTCCTCACACAAGTTGTTTCCTCAGAAATCCTAATTTCCCTTTTTGTACTGTCTGCTTCTGTGTGTTTAAAAACTTGTTGAATGGCATTGAAAACCTTGTACCAACCATAAATTGACAAACTCACCATGCTAGATGTGTGATGAATATGAAACAATCAAACGACAAATACTCTAGCAATCAAAGATCACTAGAATTGCATATACTGCAGAATGTCTGGATGCTTTAATGCGTTGTGCTTAGCTTTTTCAGAACAGTGGATGCCTTAATAGTGTAAAAAAAGAAGTTACTGAGATTTTGAGCGAGTCAAAAGAAATTAATATTCATCCTAAGAAAAGATAAAGATGATAACCATGCTAGCAAGTAAGGTAAAGATGATCGACACCAGGCCAGTAGGCTTCAATGGATCCCAAGAAAAAGAACTATTTGAATATGACAAGAAAATATAACAAAAGGCCAATTATAACCGTGCTATCGACTCCTAGTTATTATTTTTAGAAAGGCATTGAGAGACTAACTTTGCTTCAAAAACTATTTGGAATTCTTCCAATATAAAACTTAATATATATGTACCTCCCGGATGAAATTTCATGTATGGGGCTATATTGTAAACACGGCCTTTCAGAACAGTCCACATTGAGTCCTCTGTTTGGTGTTGTTTAACTTCATCCAAGGATATAAGCCGCTTGTTCGACTGTCCCTTCAACCCTGAATTTAAATACATAAACAAGAAAGATGAGAAATAATTTTAATGTCCTCCTAACATACTTTGGGACTGTTTGACCAATTCCTAATAATTAATTTGTAACAAACACATCACTTAACTTTATGGGCAACCTAGGCTTGCCAAGACAACTACAAGCATATAGAACCCGACCAGTACATGGCTTGATCAAGATTAGAACTAGTCTCATGCACATACTGAAAGCATTATGATGCAAATACAATGTCTGTAGTGAAACCCTAAACAGATGCCCCTTCACCAACACATAACAGACAATACGTGTAACAAATTCCACTTCTACCCATACCAGAAACACTTTTCTTCAGAAGTGCATGGTCCATGCAATGTTTAACTGAGATACTCATAATTAACCAATAGCGTATAAAGGGGAAGTGTGAGCAGAGCATTAGCCAAGACCAGTGGTACTGTGTGTGTTGGAGAAAGATGGCAAAAGTACATAGCGTAATCTAGCATACACAATACAACAATCCAACCAATTCACAACTTCTCATGTATAGATCAAGTTATGAACAACTATATAACTCTTATTCTGATGCAAAATGATTTATCTATCTGTACTCTGCTCCACATGTCCATACAACAAACCAAATTAGACTAACCAGTACACTACTAGTCAGTGCAAGCAGCACCTGTGTCCCATTATGAACTTCACAGGCACAAGCAAACTTTTAAATCCCTCTTTATGTAACATAAATTTTCAGGGGAAAAAAAAAGGTGTTTCAAAGAGCAAAGAAGTTACTTCAGACACTCAACAAAAAGAAAAGAAAAAAAAGTTAAACAAAGGTCAGAACTGATTTGAATATTGGTCTGGGAAAGCACCACAATTTTATTTCCTTTGAAGGCCATGAACACTGAGACATGAACAAAACATGGACTTGCCAACATGACCAGTATGGAAAAGTAGGACCATACATGTTGAGGCATGGCGACTCAAGATACACTTTCCATATGAAAGTGATATTGTGTTTGACCAGCAAACAAACAAACCAAAGAAGTATTATATGTACCATCGAACTTATAAAAAAAAAAAATTGGCCATGTCGCACACCAAGGCATATTAAGGATGCAACACATAAGTATTATATATGTTCTTCCTTGCATGCTAGCCCCTTTAAAAACATATCCATGTACCATGAAATTTAAAATACTATTATGCCAAAAACTTATAAATAAAACCGCTACATTGATTTCCAATCACGATTATTGTTTGTTCCACCCTAAAGAAAGTCATATCTGATGCCCAATTTCCTTAGTCCTATGTTAAATAGTGTCGACAATATAGGTCAAGCAACCAAAGCTAATAATTTTACACTTCATATACAGAAAATGCCAGACACTTGTCTAGAGTGTAAGAAGGTGTTGGTGCTCAACATGACACAGATTCAATGTGGGTGTAGCTGTTCTTAAAAGCGTATGCACTTCTTAGGTCATCTTCTCGTGTGATTTAAAGTGTGAAGAAATATTACTGATAAAATGATAAAGACACTTGGGTTGAACTTACAGTGAACATTAAAGCACCATGTATTGTGTTATTGATGTTATGATATGCCGTAAGTCATAACTACATGGCCCTCAACATAAGCTTTCGAGGCTCACGAAAAGGTCTATCTAGATTATCCCTATCACAACAAGAATGTAGGTAGCCTTCCCGCACCCAGTTAGTATCAATAGTCCCCAGATCATGCCTCCCTGCTAAGGTTTTAGGGACCCTCGCCCTCACTAAACTTGCATACTGACACAGGTACTTGAGCACTTGCTACATGGTAAGAGAAGAACACTTGTAAACTACATAAGGAAGTATAACATCTTTACAATTGAGGGGATTGGTGGGAGAAAATGACTCTCCCCTTCTACTAAAGTCCCACCTCATCCTCCTCGATGGAAATTCTGGAACGTCTACTAAGGGCCCATTTGGTTCGTGCTTTTGCTTTAGAGTTGTGGATTCTACAAAGCAGAAGTACATGTTTTTGATGTGGAGTGTTGTGAGTCTAAACTGGAAGCATGTTTGGTATTGATGCTTTTGTTGTGTAATTTGTAAAAGCAAAAATATAAAAGCAACTTTTTTTTAATGAATTTTAGTGAACAGTGACCAAAACATAAAAAATAAAAATAAAAACAGCTTTTTTTTACTTTGTAAAAATGACACCATTTGCTCTATGTTTTTCTACTGTAGAAAGCAAAGCATTGAGTGCCAAACATACTTTTGTTTTGAAAATTGGTAAAAAAAATAAAACACAAAAACAAAAGCATGAACCTTGACAAAAATGACACTCAATCTGGCATGCACCATACCATGCAGTAACAAAGTCCTCGGAAAAACTTGGATGGAATCTTAAAAAAAAAACAAACAAACAAAAACAAAAACAAAAAACTCCTGGTAGAAATGATGGAGCATGACAATCGCCTCGAGGCAAGCTTCAAGGAACACTAGAAACACCAAAGAACGAAGCCTGAAACTAGAATATTAAACATAAGACTTTCTCCTCATAGTGGATCTAAAAGAACACAAACACCTACTCAGCTAAGTCTTAAACATTGATGTAACTTACCAGGAAAAAAAAAAATAGAAGAAGCCTATGTATAATAATACTGTAGTGGAAATGAACTGCGATCACGTGTATTGGAAATTAAAACAATAGAACAGATGATTCATAATTCTGTCATCTGACTTCTTCCTTAATCTTAGCAATCAAACGGAAGGAATAACCTATGAGTGATTATCATGCATGCGGACAGCTAGTATATAAGTGATAAGCACCTGCCAAGTCAGGATGTGTGCGAGTAAGCTTAAGCCAGTCCATTTGACTATACCCCTTCTCAAAAGGAACCTTCTTCCGTGGTACAGGCTTCTTTGCAGGAGTCTTCTGGTCCTGTGAAACCTTAGATGTATTTCCAGCATCTACCGATGGTGCCCATCTTGCCGGTTCATTCATTTGTTTTGAAGGTGATGTATCAATAATGTTAAAAGACAAAGAACCAACAGTTCCCTGCTTCTTTGAGGTGGCATTACTTGGTAAATTGTTTTTCCACAGATTACCACCTCTCTGATCATCACCAGTGCCATCTGCAAATTCATCTTTTATAGTTATACCGCTTATATCAAGCACCACTTTCTGCGACTTAACACCATCTTGGTCAACAGGCAAAGCGACCTGACATAAAACAATCTTGAAATTTGGAATTTAACAAAATATCTAGTGCAGCCAACTATTAGGCTTCCAACCAAAAACAAAACATCCACCTTTTTCTCTTTTTGAGGAAAAAACAAACAAACAAACAAGTATAGACCAATAAGATGTAAAAGTGTTGTATATTTTGGTATTTCAGAACCTGCCTGACAAAATGTGAAATCATCATCATTCTCCATGTCACGCTCAATGTGATTCCTGAAAATTTTCAAACAATCCGGGCTGTCTAAAATAATTAGTATCATTCGAACGACTAAACCAGAAAAATCAAATGGTGCTTTTAAGACTTAAAATACATAAATAAATAAAAGGAGGAAGTCATTGACATAGTTCCCCAACAACCAAATCCAAGACAATACAATAACTGGATTTTCATGTTCATTGTGCAATTGTGTTCAAACAAAATCTATGTTTGTCTTCAGGTCAATGTTTCAAGCTTTGGCAGACTCCTGAAGTCTACTCGGATGTGGGCAGAATCATGCTTGAGTCAGGCTGAGATTCAAATTCTCAACCCGAACAAATCTTTACCAATTCAGCATAACCAAACCAAGATTCACGGCCAAATTTTCAAATCACTGCAGAGACGGCAATGATTCACAACCACAAATTTTCCACCTTCCTCTCTATTTTATATTTCAGATCAGAAGACCAAAATAGAAAAAACGATTGAAAGCCAAGATTAATTGATATGTTTTGACATTTTTTATAAGCAACTAATACATGGTATAATAAAAAACACATTTTTATTACACGCAGAAATATATAGATTCGGTAACAGTCAGTTCCAAAGACATGGTACGATGTCATCCGCTTTGTGCATGAGCCCACACGGTTTTGCTCTTCAATGTCATCCCAAAAATGTCTCATACCATTTGGAGACAGCACTAGTACATGTAAGCACTTCACCATCACTTTCCCCGTTAACATGTATAGTAGCCCATCATCCACTCACATCACACCCGCACATATAGATCGCCGCATATTTGTTATGCTAAAATAGTACATAATTAAGTAGCCTCAATATTAAAATAAACAACACTAGAATTACTGAAAATTTTGAAAAAGTATTTAAAAATACAAAACAAGCAAATAAGTTAAGTATATGATTCACCAACGAAAAAACAAAAAAGAAAAAAAAAAAAAAAGAGTAAAGTATAGGGTATCAAGTTCCAATTACAGGTATACACATTTCTAACTTCTTCCTGTAATAGATTATATCGATATTGCTTTTTCTTCTAATATGCACCTGCAAAGTACAAATTATCACATGGGTACCGCAAACACGCCTTCAACCTTCAAACCTACCTTTGAATTTTTTTATAAAAATCACTAGTCATTCAATTGTTGTATTAAAAATTTATATTTTATATCTTGTTTGATGTTATTCATATCATAATTGCAAAACTAAAATTATTAAATGAGTTATTTTTGGATACAAGATACAGCCATACCCAAGAAAATTCAAAATTAGCTTGATCAAGAACAGATTAATGAATATGCACATTTTAGAGTAAATCAAAAGAATCAAAACATAAACCCTAGCCTGCGAATTCGACAACTGCAAAGAACCCTAAAAAATTCAAATACATTGCAGCGAGAGATCTTACCAGCGATTTCGTCGACGACCAAAAACCTTAGCCTTCAGAGGTCTCGCGGGGAGCGGAACGATCTGCGAAATGTATACAAAACAGTAGAAATTGTTGATATATGAGGACAACTTTTCAGGTGTATTACATTGACCTACTCTCCTCTGTAATTTTTATTTTGGACCATTTTTTTTACTTGGTTTATTAAATGTTTTTAAAAGGACTTGTATTTTTTTACTTGGTTTAAACCCTTATGAGTAGCGGTGTTCAAAACGGACTTTGGTTCCAGTCCCCTGTTTTTCAGTTCCTTGAAAAAATTGGAACTGGTTCGGTTTCGATTCCTTTTATCTTTTTTTTAAAATAAATAAAAATATCAAATATCAAAAGATAATATAATTATAAACAAGAATACTTCAATTATTTCAAATCCAAAATCAAATGCATAATTAGTGGAATGAAAATAACTATATCAAAATATTACATCCCCTAAAATTACAATTATCATTTAATAATCAAACAAAAATTTGCATTTGAAAGTACAAAAAAGAAAAATTAGAAAGGGCTTAAGTTTACTATGTATGTAGTGAACGCATCCGAATTAAGTTTGTTTTAGTAACAATTTTTGAATCTGAAATTCACAATTTCCGAATTGAAAAGTATACTGTGTATGTAGTGAACCCATCCGAAATTTTTATTTTTATTTTTTTGAATGGTAAAGAAATTTTATAAATCCAAAGATCTACCAAAGAAATCTAGAACAATAACCCATGTTTCCCAATCTTTTAGAAACAAGAAAGGAAAAAAGAAACTCAATAAAAGACCAATGAAAACTCCATAAGTATTCTATGCTAGAGACCATCTGAGATGAAGTTGCCAAGCTATTCCATGCACGATCACAGCAGCAGACAAGAAGAACATTGAAAGGGATAACCAGAATTCTGATCCAAGCATCAAAGCAACTCACGAAACTGCAACTAGCAATGCTATGTAAAATATACAGTAGCAAAAAAGAAGAGCTACCCAAAGCCAGAAACGAGACTGAGGAATCATTCATCCATCCGTAAGAAAGCCAAGCTATGTTGAAACTGATAATCCAAGCACAAAATAAAATCCCAGTAGCAACAACACTGAAAATACTGCAAAGATGAGCACCTACTACCGAACTATCAACCATCAAAATGCAACAGCAAATTACGAAATCGGAATAGAAATAGGCAAGTTCCATGAAGCAACAAGATTCTGATTCATAGTAGTATTCTCAAAGTTCTTTAGAGAAAAGAACTTGTATCTCACTACCTACTGAATTTTAGAGAAAACTTCCTCTTGAGAACAATAAGAATTTGAGAAAATCCGTCTATTCCTTTCCATCCAAAGCTCATAAACTGTAGCTGCAAAGGCCAAATTATATTAGAGTGCATGAAAGAGATTTGCCTTGGAGATTAGACACTGCCCAGTCCATAATAGATTGCCATAAACCATCATGTCATTTCTTTAAACCTTTCTGAACAACCATCCCCCAAAGTCTCTTAGAGAAACCACATTAAAAGAAAAGATGTTCCTTATCCTCCATACAAAGGCCACAAAACACACAAGTAGCAGAATTCACCAAACCAATGGACATAAGAGAGTATATAGTGTTAAATCTATCAAGAGTAACCAGCCACAAAAAGAAAGAGTGTTTGGGAATATGATGATTGAACCAAACAACATTATACCAATCCACTTGAATGGATTTATATCTAATAGAATCCCAAGCTGTAGAAATAGAAAAATTGCTCCCAGTAGGAATCCAAATAATAGAATCAGCTCTAGAGAAATCAAAATGTAGATTAGGAGGAAAATGAGTCTTGAAATCTAACCATTGCTGAGAATTCAAAGTAGGGAACTGCCAACCAGTGCCACTTAAAAGCCTACTCACAAAAGCATTCATTCCAAGACCAGAGGAAATAATCATAGCAACACTAAACATAGTATCAAGAGTACCACTAGGATGCCACATATCAAACCACAAAGAAGTACTTCAACCATTCCCAATAAAATATTTGATAAGATGTTTGAAAAAGGGTCTCAATTGAAGAATTTTCTTCCAAGTCCAACAGCATTTTCTAGGCTGAGGGAGATTCCAGAAACTCTTACTGATGAATCCAAGAGGTCCATAGAGAAGTAGAATCAAATTGAATAACACACCAAAGATGTTTAGAAATAGCAGTTACATTCCACTCTTCTAAATCCTTCACACTCAAACCACCCTCTTTAATGGGCAAACAAACTTCATTCCAAGCTACTTTACAGCCACCTTTACACATTTTAGAACCTGTCCATAGGAATTTCCTTAAGATGGTTGTCAAGTCTTTAAGGACCACTTTTGGAAGAAGGAAAGTTGAAGCCCAATAAACTTGAGTAGAAAAGAGAATTGACTTGACTAATTGAAGTCTACCAGCAAATGAGAGATATTTTCTAGACCAATTCTCAACTCTGGTTGAAAGCTTAGCAAGTAAAACATCACAATCATTCTTTTTGAGTTTAGAAGATAACAGAGGAACACCCAAGTATTTGACAGGCAGAATACCCCGCTTGAAACCCAACTTGGCCTGAATTTTATGAAGACTAGGAGAAAGGATACCAACATGAAAAATAGTACTCTTTGACATATTAGGAAGCAAGCCAGACAAAGCACCAAAATTACTCAAAGTTGTCATTAAATGATTAACAGAATTCATATCACTTGAAGAGAATAGAAGATCATTTGTAAATAAGAGACTAGTGATCTGTTGGTGCTTACATTTCCAATGGTAAGTAAAATCATTATAATAAGCCTCATGAGTAAGCATACCAGTAACTCAGTAAGAACCTCCATAACAGGCACAAAAAGATAAGGAGATAATGGATCACCTTGCCTAATCCATCTTGAACTTTTGAAGTAACCTTTAAACTCACCATTAATGTTAGTAGAGAACATAGGGGAAGTAACACAAGCCATGATAAGCTTAATCAAATGAGGAGGAAAATTAAGTCCCAACAATGTAGCTTCCAAAAAAGACCATGAGATTGTATCAAAAGCTTTAGTCAAATCCACTTTCATTGTCAACCTAGGATCACCATCATTTTTATGATAATCCATAAGCAACTCTTGAGCAAGGAGCACATTATGAGAAATGTTCCTACCAGAAATGAAAGCTCCTTGGTTTGAACTAATACAAGAAGGAAGGCAAGTCTTGATTCTGTTGGCAATCATTTTAGAAAGACATTTATAAAGAGTAGAGTAGAGGGAAATAGGCCTATAATCAACAACCAAGTTAGGACTAACCACTTTAGGAACAAGAGTGATAATGGTAGAATTTACCTCCTTTAACAAATGACCAGAGTGATAGAAAGCTTGAATAACTCTAGTAACATCAGCTCCAACAACACTCCAAGTATGCTTGTAAAACATTGCATTAAAGCCATCACTCCCAAGAGCTTTGTTATCCTTAAGAGAAAACATGGAGAGCCTTATATCATCATTAATAATAGGCCTAGATAAGGATTCAAAAAGCTTAGTGGATAAAGGAGTTTTAATGAAAGGATGAAGATCATGGATAGGAGGATAAAGATGAGCAACCAATAAATTTTGATAAAACCCCACCACCTCTTTCTGGATTAACTATAGATCAACAAGTCTAAAACCATCAGAAGAAGTAATTGAGTGAATACAATTAGCTTTCCTCCTAAAATTTGCCACTTTATGGAAGTAAGAAGTGTTCTTATCACCCAAATGAAGCCATTGAATCCTGGATTGTTGCTTATAAAAGGACTCATCAGCATTGGAAAGATTAATGTATGAAGCCAAACAAAACTTCTCATTTGATAAGGCAATAGCATTTCCTGGATTTTGATCAAGATGTATTTGAGCTTGCTTCAAACACCCTTTAGCAGCCTTAACTTTAGAAGACAAATCATTGTAATTTGCCCTATTAAGACATTTCAATTCTTTCTTGAGAAGTTTAAGCTTTTGAGTAATTTGAAACATGAATGAACCAGCTATATCAACCTTCCAAACCCTCTCCACAGTATCCATGAAACTAGGATGTGATTGTTAAATCTGAAAGGAGCACCCATTTTGGTAATTTGAGAATCCAAATGAAGAACAATTAGGGCATGATCAGATATAACACTAGGTTCAAAAAGAACCTCAGAATTTGCAAAAGATGAATTCCAAGACACATTAATCAAAACTCTATCCAACTTTCTGAAATAAATTTCATTATTCCATGTGTACTGAATTCCTGAATACTTCAAGTCATACAACTCAGCCTGATTAACACAAGTAGCAAACTCTCTTTTGGCAGCATCCCAAGTTGAAGCACCCCCAAATTGCTCATAAGGAGACAAAATAGCATTATAATCACCAGTAAAAAAGAGAGGAGAAACAACATACGTTTGAGAAACTTGAACTATAGTAGACCATAATCTTCTTCTTCCAATATAATCATTCAAACCATAAATGAAACCTCCAAGACAAGAATAAGATCCTCTAACACAACTGACGGAACAAAGGATGATTTTATCAGATTGATAAAGAGATTGAACATGAATTCTAGAAGCATCCCAATAAACCCAAAGTCTACCATTAATAGCATGATCATAATTGTGAATGAAGCTACATCCTCTAGTAATAGATTGAAAAATAGTTGAAGCATGAGGCTCTCTCACTCTAGTCTTAATCATACAAAGAAGTGGCATATTATGCTTCCTAATAAGCAAAGCAAACTCCTTCAATTTCTGAGAGGTATTTAAACTCCTTAAATTCCAAAATCCAAAAATCATTTAAAAAGTAGATTGAAAAATAGTTGAAGCATGAGGCTCTCTCACTCTAGTCTTAATCATACAAAGAAGTGGCATATTATGCTTCCTAATAAGCAAAGCAAACTCCTTCAATTTCTGAGAGGTATTTAAACTCCTTAAATTCCAAAATCCAAAAATCATTTAAAAAGTGGATTAAACATCCTTAACCCCAACAGTTGGGGTAGTGGAAATAACACCCATTCGAATTATTAACTAGGCAATGTATGTAGTGAACCTATCTAGCTAGCTTAGTTAGGGTTTAAGCTTAGTATACTTCCCCTTAGTAATTCCATACAAATTATACATCTTCAAGGCTTCGTCTAACTAAAAATTTATATATATATAAAAAAAAATAATAAAACAAAACAAAACGGTTCGGTTCCGGTTTGGATTGGTTCCGCGGGGTTAAGAACCGAAACCGAACCGAAATTTTTGACTTTTGAAATTTAGGAACCAAAATCGAACCCTAATGGAACCGAACCGCCGATTCCGATTCAGTTCCATGAACACCCCTACTTATGAGTTATGACAAATAATACATTTTTGCTAGGGGCACGGACGAACTTGGAGATTTCCTTGAGTGGGGGCTAGAATTGTTATTATCCTAATTCAGTGAGGATAGGGGTAAGGGGTTTTTAATAAAATTTCAGTGGGGGCATAATGATTATTCTTCTAAATTTAAAGGTAGGTAATAAGAAAAAATAAAATTCAGTGGGGGCCACCATTCCTACTAGTCCTAAGGTAGATGCATGTCTGGCTAGGGATGCAAGTTGGGCTGACCCAACCCTGTCCAACCCGAATATGATGTCAACCCAATTTTGGATTAACCCAATCCGACTTGCAATAAGTTTCAGATTGGGTTGGACCAAACCCAATATTCATTTGGTCGGGTGGGTTCACTGGGTTTCCGAGCTTTTTACCCAAAAAAAAAAACTAAACTTGAATGGAGATGTGATGATCAAAATTAGGAGAAATTGTTAAAAAAAAAAAAGGAAAAGAAAAAGGGAAGACAATGGTATTAAAATAAAAAAAAGTAAAAAATAGAGAAGTTCATGAAATTGGCGGGAAGAATACTTGGAAAAGTTATTGCATAATTTTAAATAACATGTTTTAAGATAATTACAGTCTTGTATGCAAGAAAATGTCTTTATAAAACGAACCCAATCTATATGTCGAAGACTCGAACTGCTATTGTTTAGCATCGTATAACCCAAAATCATTTTATAATTTCTCATCTCCTGCACAATGATTATGTTGATTCTACTTAAACCTTTAAATTGCAAAATAGCTCTGATTTTCATAGGACCATGGAAGAGAAAGAAGAGAAAATAGGGTTTCGCAAAATGAGGCTTACAATGGCTAAGGTTGACGGGTCAAATAACATTTTCGGTAGGGGAGACAAAAACTACCCAAAACCGTCAAAACCACACATATCCGACAATTAAATATGACTTAATGAGTGAGTGTTTTATGTAAGTGGGTCATAAACAGGTCACCCATTGATATGCATTAAAATATACATGTTATTAGTCATTTGGTAGGGGTACCCATTGTTAGAGGCTGCACATTTGTCCCACATCGGATAAAGATGAAAAAGTGAATGGGATTTAAATGAGTGGATGTTAACCCTACCCATCAGCTTAAGCTTTTGGGTTCATCCACGAAGCATTCACCCGTTATAGTTGGTATCAGAGCCAAACCCAATCTTTGATCCAGTGCAACGCCAAGCACCCGTTGGGTGTTGTCACCCCGGGCCGGAGTCCGGGTCCCAGATCAGGCAGATAGGGTGGTCCAACCGCAACGAGGGCGTTGCGTGAGTTCGAATGTGGGAGAATGTTATAGGCTATCCATTTTTACCACATCAGATAAAGATGGAAAAGTGAATGGGGTTTAAATAGGCAGATGTTAGCCCTACCCATCAGCTTAAGCTTTTGAATTGATCCGCGAAGCATCCACCCATTACACCTATTATGATGACCCATTTAACCTTTGTAATATTTTTAAAAGCTTAGTGTATGTTTGACAATTGGTTTTGGGCTCAAAATTTTGGTTTTGGACTGTAAAGTATAACCCAACCCATGTTTGGGTGGGTGTGGGTTGGTCTAATAGTACCAACCCATGGTGTACCAAATGGGGCGTTTTCCAAACCATTTGAAAACATGGTTTTACATGGTGTGGTTACTATTGCTCCAAACCAAAACCAACACAGCCCACACCATTTCTAAAATTTGGTGTACCTTTTGTTGAAGAGCAACAAAACCAACACAACCCAAACCTAATAAATTGAAAAATAAACTAACACAACCCAAACCTAATATTTGAAAAATAAAATTCTTACAATTTTACTATAATTACACTGCACATTGATAGTCACATACCTAATATGATATGAGTAGAGGTGGCAAACGGACGAGTTTGGGTCGGGTCGTTAATGGGCGGGTCAGTGGCTCGTTCTTGACCCGTTATGATGGGTTGATAACGGATCGGGTCGTAAATGGGTTGGGTCAACCCGACCCATATATATATATTTTTTAGAATAGTTATATGTATATATTTATTGAAAAAAAAATCAACTAAAAAAAACTATATATGATTGAACAATAAAATATCAATACACAGATATTTATTAAGCCACACGTGACTAATTTTTCACTCATCTCTATTTCGCGCAATTCTTATCACTCTTTCTCTCGAATTGCCTCAGTTTTCAAGCAATTCGAGGGTTTTTGTTGCGATTCGTGTCTTGAATTTGCTTATTTCGTACTTGGAATTGTGCTGAAAGGTTATTCGTTTCTAGGACTGCAAATGAACCGAGCCGAGCTGAGCTTTGGAATGTTCAAGCTCGGTTCATTTACTAAACAAGCCTAGAAAATGTGTTCAAGCTCGGCTCATTTGCTTAACGAACGAGCCTGAGCCGAACGCCATATTTAACGAGTCGAGCTCGAGCTTGTTCACGAACGACTCGTTTCAGTGCAACATATATTAATCTTCCTAATAGTTGCCTGGATTGAGTTGTTGCATATATGTTTTAACATATTTCCACTAATATAATTTTTTATGAATGAATTTTATGTTATGACCATCTAATTTCTATAATCTTTTCATAATAATTTTCATAATTTGTTCAATTTGAACACTTTCTTTTGTCAAATATGATATAATTTTACTATTTAACTTAGACGAGCTTGTTCACGAGCTTGGCGAGTCGAGCTTAGTAATGTTCAAACTCGGTTCATTTACTAAACGAGCCTAAAAATTGTGCTCAGGCTCGGTTCGTTTACTAAACGAACGAGCACGAGCCGAGCTCTTAACGAGCCGAACCCGAGCCTGCTCACGAACGGCTCGGTTCATTTGCAACCCTATTCGTTTCTAGATTGTCTTTAATTTGTGTGATTATTTGTTTTGGGAAATGGACAAGGCCTTTATTGAACGTGGATTAGTGGTGAGAATTAAGGGTTTTTCTTTATTTTTCCTGAATTATTTGATTTGCTATTGTTGTATGTTTTCAAGAATTCTACAATAAATTTCGAAAAACAAGGTAAAAGATGTGATGATTTTGAAATGATTACTTTATGTTTTCAAAATATTGTGATAAAATCTATGGGTGTGCATATTTGGATATGTGTATAACAAAATTGTTGTATTTTGGAGGGGAATGCATGTAGTGTTGCTTTTATTATTTGTATTACAACAACAATTCTAGCAAGTTGATTTCGGTCTTATTGTAATTCGACAACGAGTTTATGTAAAAGGGTTGTGTGAACTTAGGGTTATGAACTGGGAAGAGGTTAGTACACTATGGATTGTGGTAGGTTGACCTAAAATGTCTGGCATAAAGGCCTCCTTGGATTTTAAATCACTCACTTAATGGGTTAACACGGATACCCTCACTTGACCCGTTAACAACCCGCATGTTAAATCACTCACCCATTACCCAACTCATTAGCAATGCATATGTTAAATCATTCACTCATTACCCAATTTTAACAAGCGGGTTGATGAGTTTGAGTAATTTTTATCACCTCTAGATATGAGCAAACACTCTACAAAATCTAATACACCCTTCATAGTACCACAATTTCTTTCTTCTTCTATTTTTTTTTTTATGTGCTTAATTGATAGTCACATACCCCTGGAATTGTTTGAACTAAATTGTGACAGGTATAACATCAAGTACTCAACAATTTATGGGGAGATGTCAAATTTTTTTAAAATGGTTAAAAAAAACATAGAGATTTCAAATGGAAAAAGATTATAAATTTTTAAACTACATATACGAACCAATTGAATAATTCTTGTAATATGGTGAAATATTATTGTCCAATATTAATATTTTTTGTTAAAAAAAAATTCATCCTTAATGTATTTTTATTTATATATTTCATTTTTTAAAACATATATATTTACAAAATGTTATTAAAAATAAATAAAATGTCAAACCATTTCAAGTTACCAAACATGGTTTAGTTTCAGAATTTCAACCCATATCAACTCTACCAAACATGGTTTGGTTTTTCAACTTTATTTTTTCTCACACCAAAACCATCAGCACCAAATATGATTTCAGTTCAGAATAAAATCAAACCAAAACAAAATCAAACCAGTTGCCAAACACACATTTACACAATCTTATAATATATTTCGACAATTCGGAGTATCTAAAAAATGATTCAAGGTCAAAATGGGGCGGAGCCACAGTATAGCTAGGGGGGTCATGCCCTGCCCAAATTTTTTCAAAATTTTTTTTTAGTCTCAAAAATTATATATATTATAAATATGTCTATAAAAATTACATATGGCACCTCCAAGTTTTTAAAAAATCTCTTTGGTAGCTTAAAAATATATATATTTTACCAATAAATTTATAAAAATTGCATTGCCTCCTTCAATTTTTTTAAAAAATTTATTTGATAACCCAAAAAAACATATAAGTTTTACTAATAAATTTATAAAAAAATTAGATTGGCCCCCTAAATAATATCCCACGCTCCACCCCGGTCAAAATAGTTTAGAAATTAATTGAGATGCTTCAACTTTTGGTCAAACATTTTGATTATGCGATTACTAGTTGGCGTAAAAAAGGATTATTCTAATCAAAATCGTTCAATATATGAATGGTCTGAAGCCAAATTCAACAATCGGATATGAAAGTGAAAATGTGAGCCCCATGCGCCCTGGGCTTGTTCAATCGTTAAAACTTAAAATTTAATTGAAAATTTTGACAAAATAAAGGTTATTCCTTGCTAGAAACCACTTTTTGAGGATGAATGTCCAAAAACCACTTTTTGAGGCCTTGGGAAGTGTCCCTAAGTCAAAACTAGTCGTACCTTTTATGAATTTATAAGTTTACAAACAATTTAAATTTATTGGTGAGGTTGGTTTAACCGTCTGATAATTGGGTCACAAAGTCAATTAAATGAGCAAACTTCCTATGGTAAAGTCGGGTGAATTGGTAGGTATTGTGCATGATACTCCGATGTGAAAAGGTATGTTATGGTCGTACTAACTCACTTGAGAAAATTGTACAACAATTCGTGTCGATTTAAAAAACAAAATTACCTTTTATGACTTTGTTCTTTGTTCTCAAACAAGTAGATCGATCCAATCCAATTCGGTTCAATCTGTTTACAACCCGAATCATTTTTTATTCACCGTGTACAATCCGACTTATGGGTGTACACTTACCATCCCTAAATTTCAGGGAAAGCACCATAAATGAAGAGGAAATAAAAAGGAAAACAGAGACAAGGGGGTGGTGCATACTGGGAAATGAACTTTGAAAGTTCATAGAAAACATGAAATTCTGCTAAATTCTAACGCTCATCTCTATCCTAAAAACAAACAAGTAAAAACAAATGGAAAAAATTGTTGGATTTTTTTATTTTTCGTTCTTCAAGTGCAACTCTTGCTTTCATAATTATTTCACGAGTAATTCTATAACTGAATTGTTCTTTTGTCGGTGGGCTTTTCTTTGAGTCGATTTCTACAAATATTATTTAATTATATCAGAATTGGATTGTTCACTCGAGGCTTTTCTTTCTGTCGGTTCCATAAATATATTTAGCTCATTACGCACTACATAATATATCTATATTTTAATATAGATGAGTATATATAATATTATTGTATATTGCGCCACATAATAAATTAACAAATGACCAAATATTCTGAATAATAAATAAAGGCTCGGTAGTACTAGTACTATGAATTATAAAATGCCGAGTTTTATACAAATACAATTGTAATTTTTCACCATTTAACAAATTCTTTCAGAAATAGGATCCTCATTTAACTAGTTCTGAAAGGATATCTCCAGCTTTCTATGTAGATTAATTAATGGTTAAAAATAGTCAAACATCATTCAATCAGTTTTTTTTAATAAGTATATCACAAAAATATTATATTTATAATTTTAATGAGTGATGATGTATATATATTTTTAATCATTAGATCATAGTCTATCCTTGCCCATTCTTTGATGCTTGAATAAAAAGTAAAAAATAAATAAACATGAAAATTAAAGTTTGTTTTTTTTTTTTTTTTTTTTTTTTTATGTGCTATATGAGTAGGAAATGCTGGCTTGGTAACATAAGAAAGATATAAGAAGACATCCTCAGGAAGAAAAAAAGAAAAACTGTGTGTAAAATATATCGACCATATAGAGAGAATTAATAAGTAGAAGTAATATGATTTTTGAGAAAGTAATTTTTATTTTCATACATTTTGGAAGCGGCTGCAGCAAATAAATCAAACAAGTTTTCTTAAATCTTGATTCTTGAACAACCCCAATTCCTCAAAATAAATAAAATAAGAAGAAAAGAAAAAAACATAATCCAAAGAAAAACAATAGACCAATCACTTACGTATTCCATATAATACCGCCTAAAATAAATATAGATCTGCCAAAAAAATTAAAATAAAATAAATAATAATAATAATTGTAACAATTTGTCACATTCAAATGCCAATTTCACTAAATTTCCATAACCAGTACATCAAATTAAAATAAATAATAATAATAATTGTAACAATTTGTCACATTCAAATGCCAATTTCACTAAATTTCCATAACCAGAACATCAAATTAATCGAAACCATTTTTATTTTTATTTTTATTTTTAATTTTGATCAGATAACAGAATAAAAACCGAGATCAGAAGTGTCCCCAAAACCCTTGACCACCTTGGAACCGCAAGAAGCCACCCGCGCCGATCCGTCACCGGTGGCGGCGGCGCCACCGGACGCGCCACCGTGTGGGTGGTGGTGGGTGTCGTCAGAGTTAGCCGGTGGGTGGTAGTACAACCGCGCCGTCTGTGGGCAATGAGAATGGAACCTTGCTGCAAGCCTCACCCCTACATCCAACAATTCTACATACTTCGACATCTCTCTATATCTATATATTGATATATATATCTGTATATATATATATACTAATATATAAGAGGAAAAGGGAAGAAAAAGAGAGACTGAAATTTTTGTTAGAAGACGTCCCACATGGGAGAGTCCATACAATGAAGGAGAGAGCTGGAAATTATTTGCTTCAAGGCTTGTATATGCTATACATATATATATATATAGAATTCATATATAGAGATACACATACACGTATATAGCTAGCTGTCAATTCGTTGTCCTTTCCCTTCAACATTTTCACATTTGGTAACTAAAGGGTTAGTCCTAATTTTTTGTGTATTTTCACTTTATACCCCAAATGTTTCTGTATTTAAATTCTGATTAATGATATATGAGGCCCACCTCATAATAAATTCTCCTTTAAACTAGAATATTCTGAGCATAAAATTATTTTATTACAAGATTTCACTAAAAAAGATAGGTTAATATACTATAAAATAAAATTATATAAAAGCAATGCAAAATATTTCATTATTTTTTAAATGAAGATATAGGAAAACCCAAAAATATTTCTTAAGTTTTAAATGAAGATAGAAAAAAAATTAGAAATCTTGCTAATTTTGTGCGATATACTGCAAATAAAATATTAATCCTTTTATCTCAAAATAAGTGTCAACATTTGATTTTTCAAAAATATTTGGAGTCTTTTGTGTTTCCAATTTTTCCCTTTGAAAATATAATATAGTTTTAGTTTTTAGTGAAACTCATTATTTTTTGAAGTTAATGAAAATAAACACTTATTTTGGGACGGATAAAGTTATGAAAGTGAACACTTATTTTGGGATGGAGAGAGTATATGAATTAGTGACAATGTAATTTCTGCACAATAAAGTAATGCTTCACAAGATGCGTCTTGCTAAAAAAACATTAAACAAATATTTAAGTAAAAAAGTTAAGAAATAAAAATTATAATGAAGTTAGCATCACAAATAATTTTTATAAATCGTATCTTTTTCTATCTCTCTTGATTCTTATTAATTATTTGTTGTTCGATAATGAGAATATATACAACCACTCAACCATATGCTCAACTACTCATTGTCTCATTGTCGTATATGTGTATAACAATTTGAAAATGCAATTACTAGAAGTTCTAAATACCAAAAATGATTTATAATTGAAAAATTATAAATATTTCCAAACAAGGTAATGTTAGGTGCCCTCCATCCCATTTGAATAATTGAGTTAGGTATATTCCTCATTATCGGCCCTAAACCACATATTATTGTCCTTATTCCTCAACTAGTTTCACCAAAAGAAATTCTGGTCCATCATAAATTTATAATCATGAAAAAAAATTCTATAAGTAATATGAGGAGGTAAACATAAATAGAACATAATAAAAGGTCATACGTAGAAATAATTGTTAGTACTATGTAACAAATACGATTACGTAAGACTCGGGACAAAAAGCGCGTGGTTTTCAAGTTTGAACGTAAAATATTCGCCGCGTGCCGGTGACAGGTCAATTGGTATTCATTGCTAGGTCAGGTCCAGTACGCATTGAATGAATCTATTAAAATTACGCAATTAACCTCATTAACCCAATTTCTCATTGACTTTTACATTTTTCTATTTCATTTTTCTGAAAAGTTCTTTATTCTAGAAAATTGTCTTTGACTTTCCATTAGATTTTGAAATCTGTGCCAAAATTAATGCTAATTCAAATTTTCATCATAATGAACTTTGAATATTTTGTACTATATAGTACGTTAATGAATAAATCAATATACTTACCGGTGTTTAACAAATAATTTTGTGTTATATGATGGAAGCTTTTTGTGGCAGTTTGAAAACTTGATTTTGGTATTGATTTTGATTTTGGTGGTTTTGGATAATTTTAGATAAATTTAAAACATATATATAATGTTTGGTAAGAAGTTGATCTTGGTCTTGGTCTTAGTATAATTATATATATATACTAATATGCATTAAAAATATATAAAATTTGAAAAAAATATTAAAATGAAAATATATATATAATTAAAAAATATTTAAAATTTCCGAAAATATTTGACATTTTTATTTTTTTTATTCCAAAAAATATATATAATCGAAAAAAATATTTTAAAATGTGAAAATTATATATAAAATTCAAATAATATATCTTAAATTCGAAAAAATATATATAATTCAAAAAAAATATAAAATTCTGAATAATTTTATTATATACTGAAATTTTTTAAAAATTTAGAAAAAAAAAAGATATAAAATGGGGAAAATAATTTTTTCCCGAAAAATAATTTTATTCCAAATATTATATATTATTTTTTTCAAAATAATTCATATTTTCGGCCATATATATATATATAGACAGAGAGAGAGAAAGAAAAGTCAAAATTTGTAGGCCAAAACCATGGTTTTAGTGGTTGGTTTTAAAAAGCCCAAAACCAAGTCCAAAACCCACCAACCAAACATGGTTTGGTCTTGAAATCAAAGACTAAAACCAAAATCAGGCCCAAAACCACCTATCCAAACAGGCCCATGTTACCAAGTTTGAAAATGAGAATCCAAGTGCATTGGTCCAATTGAGAAAAAAAATTAAGGCCATGTTTGGCAGGCGGTCTTTCTGGTCTGGTCTGGTCTAATCTGATTTGAAAAAGTCTGTTTGGTAAGCGGTCTGGTCTTACTATTTATTTATTAATTATTATAATATTTATTTATGTATTATTTATTTCTTTATTTATTATTTCTTCACTTTATAATATATGTTATGATTTATATTATTAAATTATTATTTATTAATTTATATATTAATTTATAAATATATTCTATTTATTTATTATTATTTCATTATTTAATTCATTTAATTTATAAATTATTTATTCATTTTTTAATTATTTAAAAATATATTTTATTAATTTAATATTAATTTATTATTATTATACTCATTTATTATTATTATTATGAAGTATTTATTCATTATCATATTTACTTATTATTTATTATTATATTTATTTATTATTATATTTATTTATTATTATTATTTATTTCATTTTGTTTATTATCAATTATTTTTATTATATTTTTAAATATGTTTTATGTAATTTATTATTATTTTTATTTATTATTTAGTCTATTTATTATTATTATTATATTTATTTATTATTATTGTATTCATTTTTTATTATTATTATGTTTTATTTAAATTTTTTTTTTTTATTAATTATTCATTTTTAATTATTTATAAATATATTTTATTATTTATTCATTTATTTATTATTATTATATTCATTTTTTAATTATTATTTGGTATTATTTTTTTCATTTTGTTTATTATTTATTATTTATATTTTATTTTTAAAATATGTTTTATTTAATTTATTATTATTAATAATAATTTATTATTATTATTTATTCATTTTTAATTATTTATGAATATATTTTATTAATAAGACCAGACCGGACCACCAGGAACCACCTTTTTTTTTTGTCTGAAATGAGGCCATTTTGGTCTCATTTGGTCTTACTTGGTCTAACCAAAAATTTGGGACCAAGGCTACCAAACACGGTCTGGTCCAATAAAACGCAAGACCAGACCAGACCACCTACCAAACATGACCTAAAATTTAATTCATATGAAAATATACTTTTATTTTTATCAAGAACAAATATTTGGTTGGAAGAACATTGCAAATATAATATGAATTCTATTTAATTTGTGGGGGTCATTTTGCATAGTTCCATAAATTATTTAATGCAAATAGTGAATTAATTGGGGAAAAAGTTTCGAAAAACCCGATTATCAAAAAAATAAGTTTGAAAATGATACTTGGATATGATATAAAAACTAATATACTTATTTTCAAAATGAGACATATCATTTAGGAAATTTTAAAATAAAAAGATTGACCCGACTTTTGAGAAGGAGAAATACTATGGCCATGTTTGGTAGGCGGTATTTCTGGTCTGGTCCGGTCTGGTCCGGTCCGGTCTGATTTGAAAAAGTCTGTTTGGTAAGCGGTCTGGTCTTACTATTTATTTATTAATTATTATAATATTTATTTATGTATTATTTATTTCTTTATTTATTATTTCTTCACTTTATAATATATGTTATGATTTATATTATTAAATTATTATTTATTAATTTATATATTAATTTATAAATATATTCTATTTATTTATTATTATTTCATTATTTAATTCATTTAATTTATAAATTATTTATTCATTTTTAATTATTTAAAAATATATTTTATTAATTTAATATTAATTGATTATTATTATACTCATTTTTTATTATTATTATGAAATATTTATTCATTATTATATTTACTTATTATTTATTATTATATTTATTTATTATTATATCTATTTATTATTTATTATTATATTTATTTATTATTATTATTTATTTCATTTTGTTTATTATTTATTATTTTTATTATATTTTTCAATATGTTTTATGTAATTTATTATTATTATTTATTATTTAGTCCATTTTTTATTATTATTATATTTATTTATTATTATTGTATTAATTTATTATTATTATTATGTTTTATTTAATTTATTATTTATTCATTTATTTATTATTATTAGGTATTATTTATTTAATTTTGTTTATTATTTATTATTTATATTTTATTTTTATAATATGTTTTATTTAATTTATTATTATTATTATTAATTTTTTATTATTATTTATTCATTTTTAATTATTTATAAATATATTTTATTAATAAGACTAGACCGGACCACCAGGAACCACCTTTTTTTTTTTGTCTGAAATGAGGTCATTTTGGTCTGATTTGGTCTTACTTGATCTAACCAAAAATTTGGGACCAATGCTACCAAACACGGTCTGGTCTCATAAAACGCAAGACCAGACCAAAGCACCTGGGACCAGACCACCTACCAAACATGGCCTATATATGAGGTACCTATGAACAATCAAGGAAAAACCGTAGATAAATTATATATATTTTTAATATATCTAGTCAATTAGAACCTTTTTTGTAATTCTTTATACAATCAATGAATAAATCGAAATGAGACTTGGGAAAATAAAGGTATAAATGTACAAATATATATATTTTTCCCTTCATTAGATTTTCTTTCCTTTATATTCAAATAAACAAAATCATATCCGCCCTTTTTCTTTTCTTGCATTCTTTCCCTCTTTGCTTTTCATTTAATCTATCAAAAGGTGATTGTTTGGAAACTAGTGTTTTCGTTTTTGTTCTTACTTTTTTCATTATTCATGGGAACAAAAACGCGTTTGGGAGCCTTTCATGGTTTTTGGTTTCGTGAACAGTAAAAAAATGCTTTCTCATCCTTAGTTCAAATTTTGAGAACACCAAAATGGTATTTGTTTTTGTTTTCGGCACTGTTTGTTCTCAGCCAAAAAACAAATTAATTGTTGCAGATTTCTTAACCGCCATCTTCAACCTCCAAACCCTAACCTCCATCTTCAACCTCTAAACCCTAACCCCCACCCCCACCACCAACCGCCATCTCATCACCACTACCACTGCAAATCGACACCACCATAAACCTCCACCACTGCAAATCGACCACCACCAACACAAACCCTTACCTCTGTAACCTGACACCCCAATCGAATTGGGGTGATGTGGTCTTTATACATGCTACCACTTATATATTTATATATATATATATATATGTATATTCATGTATGCTAATCTTTTGAACAACAGTAGAGTGACCCTGTTCATTGTTGTATGGAAGACTTGTAAGTGTACATTGTAGCTGGTTTGTACAAGAGATGACAATCAAGTCAAACTTAATTTCACCCTTTGACAATTTATTTTATACTTTTTATTCCAAATAAATCTCAAAAACGTATTTTTTTTTTATTCCCGAAAATTTTTTAGACAAAATTTCCAACCAAACATATTTTTATTTTCGAATTACCCTTAGGACAAGAACAATTTTTTTTTTTTGTTCTCAAGAGATAAAAAAACGAAAACGAATACATTAGTTTCCAAACCAACCCATATGCAATCGTGGGAGGCATGCATCATTATTCTAATTTTTTTTATACGTTTTTAAATAACAAACAAGAGACAAACAGTTACGTCACTAGAAAAACCACACTTTTAAAAGCACGCAAAGAAAACAGAAAATAAAATAAAATAAATAAAATACAATTTGACAATAGGAGATATATGACCACACAGAACAAAGGTCATTATCATAAGGACTTCAAATTTCTAAATAACCATAATTGCTAAGTTGCACATGGCAAAAAAGCCAATCTCATCATATTGCTTTCACATGTGGAGTATTATTTTTAATTGTCTCATTTTTTTTTTCAGGAAAAAGAAAAAATAAATTGGCTAGGATCAAATTTTCTAATTTTGTTATATCTAGAATTAAGAATTGTAGCTTAAAGGTATTTGTTTCGCATCCTAAAATAAAAGAATAACATTTCATCTTTAAATTTCAACTAAAAAACCATTTTGATATTCTTAGGGAGATGAGCGATTTATGAAAGTTATGACATATTTCTATTGTCCCTCCTTTAACCTCTTCCTTTCCACCAAAAAATGGATAATTTTAAAATACATGAAACCTTAAAATATTTCGTAAAATTTTAAAAATGACAATTTTTGGAGCTTATATTAAAAATACGACAACATTCAAAAAATAATTTAAAGAAAAAGTCAATTTTCAAAAATAATTTTTAAAAAAAGGAAAACCACATTTTTTGTTTATAATGCCCTTAACCCATTTGCAGTCATTTTCCTTAATGTCCTTATCTTGTATTTCACTAAAAAAACTCTACTAAATCAAATTTTCTGAATCGACGTAACTACCCTTTCATCTCAAACAACACTTCTTCTCACAATCATCATCTCCATCAAGTATATCATTATGCAAAAACAAAAAAAACAAAATTAAAAAATGCTATTGAAAAACTTTTATTTCATAAGGTATAACTGTTAATGCAGTTTGTAAAAAAAATTGACACAATAGGTAAACTGTTTTGTTATAGCGAAAATGTACAAAGTATGAGCACTTCTCAATTTACAGAATAAACACACTTTCAGAATTTCATGTAAACTTTTTTTTTCATTGAGTAATACTTCTAATTCTTGCTATAAAACGTATATTTCATTAGGTAAAACTTTTGACGCAAGATATGATTCTTTTCTACTCTATATGTAAAATATTTTATTTCACCTAAAATTTATCAAGAGTAAGCACTTCTCGATTTCCAAAAAATACACACATTCAGAAATTCATGTAAAATTTTTGTTTCATTGAGTAAAATTTATATTTCACTGTGTTAAACTTTTAACACAATATATGTAACATTGTTACTCTTAGTGTTATATAATATGTTTAACCTAAAATCTATTGAGAGTGAACACCCATCAAATACTAAAGAATCCATATATATATGTACATCTATGTATATATATATGATGAGTGCCAAATGTTGTCCATTTTAAGCACCTAACTCACTATTGTTACGTTTTCTCATTATGTTATTTGATATTTTTATGCGATTTGTGTGTTAAAGAGTGTTTCAGGAGTTTAACGAAGAAATGTGTTAACTTTGGTGAATTAACCAAAATACATGCTTGTGTCTATCTACAAGAGAGCAAAAGAAGAGTTTTTAAGTAAAAAATGTCTCCTGAAAGGCAAAAATAATATTTTTCGGAGCTGTAACTTCGAGATACATACCAAAGGAGTTGAGGGGTTTCTAACGGAGCACTTATCAATAAAAGTGGTTTCCAAGTATTTTGCTACGCTTATAGTAGCTAAAAGTGGCTAGAAAGTTCTAAAACTACACTTTCGCTATGCTTGACATTTTTTGCCCAGAAGAAGCTACACTTAAGCGTAGCAACCCCTACGCGAAGGTAGAGTTGCAGAAGACGAGTTTCAATCCGATTTGAACTCTTTTGACATATCTTCGACTCCAACACCTCTATATACGTGTATATGACATATTATACATTAGATTGAAGGGTTTGGCTCAGATTTGAGAAGAAACACATCAAAGATGAATCCTACTCAAGTGGGACAAGTTGAATATAAGCAGGACTCTTCTCAATCACTTCTATAATTACCAAAGTCTTCTACAGATATGGGGGCTACGTTTTTAACCTAATTTCCAGAGAACTTTCTCTTTAGATTCATATCATTCAAAGGGAATGAGTCATTTAAGACCTAAAGATCCGGCGAAGAAGATCATGGAAGAAGTTTCTACATCAACAATGCAGTTTCCTTTTACCATGAGCAACTAAACTAATATTTAGGGTTTTATAGCAAAACCCTAGCCAAGTAATGTAGTTTTATTTATTTGTTTCCATTGTAACGAAGGAAAACTGTGACCATACTGTGATGATTGTGTAGATCTGTAATCGTACTTATTCTTGACACGAGATCTTATATTTATTCTAATTATTATCTTAGATTGAATGAATATATTATTTCAACCAATCATTTTATATTAAACATATCATGATTTTCTACACAATGGTGCTTAACACTTGAAATCCTAGGTTTACATAAGTCATGCCTCAACGAGGTAAGATAGACATGCTTTACTTTAATTTTATGTTATATGAGTAGATTAGAGTAAAATAGATGACATATACTAATTACACTCTGTTCGGAGATGGGTTGTAGCGAATCCGGTGGATAATATCATTTTTGGGGCGTATTCGACTATTTGCAGTACGATCTGATTCATGCTGATGGATCGTCCTCTTGCAATTGAGTAAGTAGATAAGTTATATTATGCGGTTAGAGATGGAGCAATGAAAACCCTAGTTATTCTCTACCTTGATCACAATCGCAATTTAAATTCCATTTTTTAGTTAATTTAGTCATAGATCTCAAACAAAACAATTCAAACATTTTTCAACTATAATTCAATATTTTTAGATTGTTAGAGTGAATAATCCAAGTCTCTGTGGGATTAATATTCCCTTTCTCAAGCCGATCTGTACTACAATACAATTCGTGCACTTACGAAAGGTAAAACCTTATCGTCATAAGGGGCCATTCTTAACCATTATTTTTATCACCCCTAGACGTGCATCAAGTTTTTGGTGTCGTTGCCAGGGACTTGGCATTATTCTTATCTTTAGTAGTTTAGTACTATTGCAATATTGTAGTGTACTTAAAGTTGAAATTTTTGTGTGATTGACAGGTGCTCTGAAAAGCATAAAAGGATTTAGCGGAGCAGTGAAAGTTGCGTCGTTGGACCACTTGTGAGTTTTAGTTTCTTTTGATTTCACGCATAATTTTAGCTTTATTTTTTGTTAATATTTAGAATAGTTTAGAAGTAGTTAGTGTTATTTTCATATAAAAAAAAATCGCATAAGCGATCGGCAATCACTTTTCGATCCCAACGTTGAATTAGTATATTTTGATCCGGAAATCAAGAGAACTTTTTGAAGGAATCATCAAGCGAGATTAGAAGAGCTTCGAAGGAAGTTGGATTGTGAAGGGATGGTGAATTGTAATGCAGCAGCGCGACGAGCCCCAGCTAGGGATGAGCATGGGGCGGTTTTCTCAAAAGCCATAACCAAAACCGTAAAAAATTTCATCCCCCATAACCGCACAAAAATCGTTTAAAAATTTCACCTCTTCCCCCAAAACCCACCCCAAACCATTCACCGTGTCCCCCAAAACCGCCCTAAACCACGCCACTAAACCTTTTTCAAGAACAAATAAAAAGTAAGCAAATTAATTATAATATTTTGACCTATATAAAAAACAATAAAGGATTTGATTTACTTGTAATAATTTCTAACACAAAAACAAATATAATAACTTGAATCACACTTTTAATTGAAATCAGTCATCAATGTTTAGATAAACAAAATTTAATGAAAGTTTCCAACAACATAAATCAAATCACGTAGACAAATCCACAACAAATATAAAAAGATTTTAGGGTATTTTATTAAAGGAATACAAGGTAATTTCAATATAAAAAGTTTTAAAAATACATATAATGATATAACTTTGATAAAAAAATTATGCGGTTTGGGGCGGAGCGGTTCCCCACTGAGGGAACCCTTCAAACTGTCCTCGCCCCATAACTATCGGTTTTTTTTCTTCACCCCCATAACCACCCCATTTTTAAATGGTGCGGTTAAAAACCATAAAAAAAGGGTGGTTTGGTGTGGTTCCCAGGCGGGGCGGGTTTTTTGCTCATCCCTAGCCTTAGCTACGTCCTTGAAGGGGTATTATGCACCTACAACTCATGAATCATATGCTGAATTTCCAGAGGATGAAGGGGTTAAGCACTATGAGATCAAATCTAGTGTTATCAACATGTTGTCCAAATTTTATGGACTCAGAAATGAGGACCCATGTCAAAATGTTGACGAGTTCATAGAGATGGCTTTAACTGCAAAAATCTAGAATCTTAGCACTCAAGCGTTGCGTGCATGATTATTTCCCTTTTCCTTAAAAGAAAAAGCTAAAAGATAGTATATTAATTTGGATAGGGATATAAAAATCACTTGGGAAACCCTAAAAGTTGAATTTTTAGAAAAATACTTTCCGATTGGGAGATCCCATGAAGCGCAACAAACAATTATCCACTTTAGAGAATTACCCGGTGAGTAATTCCATGATGTATGGGATAGATTCGATGAAATTTTACGAAAGTGCTCCCATCACAAATTTGTTGAGCAGGACATAGTGCCTAACTTCTATCTTGGACTAGGTGAGACTCACACAAATTTGATAGATACAACAGTGGGATGTCAGTTTACACTAAAGCCAGTAGACGAAGTCTTGGAGTAGTTTGATAATGTGAGCGATAACTCGATCCAACATGAGTCTAAAATGCGAGCTAGAGAAGGAGTTAGTAGGACATCTGAAGGTCTTTTCGAAGTGGAAAGAGGTGATGATGTGAGGTCACAAGTAGCCACATTAGGATAGAAGCTCGATAAATTCATTAATCTGAGTCAGTTATCCCCTAGAGAAGTATTGACAATAAGATCTGACCCTTCCCAATATGGATATCAGGGCAATGTGATAGTTGTCGCTGATGTGAATGCAACCTGGACCGACCTGAATAATAATCTTTTTTTCAATTCATATAATTTGAGTTGGCATAAACACCCACATATGTCCAATCATTCTTAGAACACTGAAGAGCCTCAATCAAGTTTCAATAAAAGCCAACAACCATCATTCAATACCTCAAATTTTCAGTCCAATAATATCCGACCCTTCAACCAAAATCAACCCTAGTTTCAAAATCAAAATCCACCATCTAGAACACCTGGTTTTGAAGATGAGATAATGAACACCTTGAGGGAGTTAAAAATCAATTGAATCATTTTCAAGCAGCCATCCAATTGATGAATTCTCATTCCCAATCCATTGCTAAGGTAAAAACCCAAATAGGGCAACTAGATAATGCGGTGAATAGGCTTGAAGAGGGACTATTACCTAGTCAACTGGTGGCTAATCTAAAGAGTAAACAAGTAGTGGAGCGTGGTTCATTTACTGAACATAATTATGAGACAGTCCAAGCCGTTACTACTTTGAGAAGTGGAAAGGAAGTAGAGAATAGGGTTGAGACGCAGTTTAAGGAGATGACGAAAAAGTAAAAGGTGACTGAAGAGGTTCAAAGAGATCGACCCCAGGAGGAGGAAGAACATTATGAAACATTACTAAAAGAGCCGGATAGGGCAAGCTATGAGGAGGCAACACCTCACCCTAAACGTCATCGAGAGTCAACTTCGTATGGCAAACATAAGGAGAAGGACATGTTGGAAACATTCCGACATGTCAAGATCAATATACCTCTCTTAGACATTTTCACCCAAATTCCACCATATACTAAATTTTTGAAGGACCTCTGTACACAGAAAAGAAAAAGTAAAACTAAGGTCCCGAAGATGATTTTGTTGACTGAACAAGTGAACTCAATCTTTCTAAGTGATACTCCACCTAAGAGGAAAGATCCCGGTGCTCCCACTATTCCTTGTGTCATTGGTGACCAGGAGATTGGTAGAGCTCTTATTGATCTAGGTGTGAGTGTTAACTTACTTCCATACTCGGTCTATCAGTAGTTAGGGTTAGGAGAGCTCAATCCTACCTCGGTGGTGCTTCAATTGGTAGACAAATCAACTAAACAACCGAGAGGAATTTTGGAGGATGTCATTGTTCAAGTGGGCAAGTTCTACTATCCTGTAGACTTTCTGGTATTAGATATGAAACCTGACCATAGATCAAGGAGACATATCCTTGTTATCTTACAAAAACCATTTTTTGCTACGACAAATGCGTGCGTTAACTGCAGAACAGGGGCTATGGATCTATATTTTGGGAATTTAAAGATGAGGATGAATGTTTTTTATATCAAACATCAACTACTTGAACAAGCTGAGTGTTTTAACATAGAAAATATTGATGATGGTTGAAGAAGTCATACCTTAGAGTAGTGTAAGAGAAAAATTGGAGGCTGTGATGAAAATATCAGAGGGAAAGTTTGAAAACTGGGAGGACCAACAACGATCTAATTTGGAAGTTATCGTTGCATTAGAAACGACTTTGTACTTGCCTCCAGAGAGAGCATCAAGAGAGTCACCTAGACTTTCACTTGATCCTCCACAGGAATTGGTGCCTGAAAATACGATTCCATAAGTTATGTTGTATGGTTTAATGGAGGATCTAGAGGATAGCGTATTGAAAAATAAAAAAGGGTGTGAAAACTGCTAGAGCTAATCATTTACCACGAACTGTCATAAAGCTTACCAAGGATGACACCCCTCTTAAGGATCATTTTCCAGATGAACGAGTGTTGAGTATAAATATGGTAGATAAGTTGTATGCCTGGGAAGATCCATGATCAAGAACTGAGTGTGAGGGGATACGGAATTGTGTGTATAAGGATGTTCAAATTTACACAGCTCGGACAAAAGTGCATCATGCTAAGCATGTTCGACTTAAGTTATTTGAGCTTGGTTGGAAAGGACGACGTTGTTATTCAAAACTGAAAATGTTTCTAGATAAAATCTGATTAAGATGGGACAGACCATTTAAAGTTAAATTAGTTTACCCCCACGGAGAGGTGGGTTTTGTAAATGAGAGGTTCAAGATGCATGATCAGCGACTGAAGATTTATGAGGAGATTGATCCGGGGCCGGAATTTTTGGCATCTGTCAGTTTGGTGGATCAAGTATATGATACGGGGTAGGAGTAAGTGGCCACATCGTGCCGACGATGTTAAACATTGGTCCTAGCCTATGAAAGTTAGTTTCTAGCCTCGGTTTATAAAATATAATTTCATTTAATTTTTGTAATTTTAATTCATAGGATTGTAGGTCCTTAAGGCCAAATCGAAGTTTTTTTTTATAAAAAAAAAGGAAAAAAGAAGAAGACTCATTCCTTGTGAGTAGTAATTTTTGGAAAGCAATAATTGAATTTCTTCTTCCCTTGTTATGATATTGAGTATGTGTGCTTTATTGAATATTTCTACAGGTAGCTCGATTCAAGTTTAAGGGGAGAATGTCCATGAAGAAAGGAAATTTCGGAACTGCGCTTCAAGGGTAACTATATTCTTACTCATGAGTATGATGGTGAACCATGAGGACATGGTTTAATTTAAGTTTGGGGGGAATGTATAGTTGGCTATAGGGAATGATTTAAAAAAAATTGAAAATTTGAAATTTGTTTGAAAAAATTTCTTTGTTTTTACGCATGAGTGTTTTGCATTACAAGTTGATTGAGTTCGTGTTTATGATGTATGAGTAGTATTTGATGCGATATTCCCGCTCATGAGAGTGATGATTGGATTGAGTTAGTGACGTGATGTGGTTTTACATAGGTGAACGAATTAGTGAAATTGAAACCGAGAAGGACAATTTTGACCTATAAGCACATGCACATATTCTTTATGGAACAATTAATTGATCTTTACCTATGTAGTTGAAAAATTAGCTTTGTTACTATAAAAATGGGAGAATTGGAGTTGAAATAGAGGAAATTAGAAATTTTTTGAAAAATAATAAAATAATAATAAAAAAATACAAAAAGTAGTTCTTCGATATGAGTAACCGGACCTCCTACCACAAAGTAACAGAGTGTTCGCGTAAAAAGGGGAGAAAACTAATGAGCATAAATCCTCCCTGGAAAGTCCAGAGCTTAGAAAGATAAAAATGGGTAAAGGGAAGAAAGAAAGAAATGATTTTTTAAAGATAATTATAGTAAGGAAAAGTTTGATCAATAAAGTGAAGAAGAAAGATTGATCTACCATAGGAGAATGTTCACAAAAATATGAAAGGTTATCCAGATTAGAAGGAGAGATTAGCGAAGTTATTTACTTTAGTGGGGACCATTCTCAACATTAGCTCAAGATAGTTGTTGTTCGGTAGTGAGTGAGAATGTTTGCATCCATGTTATCTTATACATTGTAGCATGACTTAATTAATGAGTATGTGAATACATGAATGTGTGATAATGAAGAATGGAGAAGTTGTGGGTAGTATAGCTAACCCTCACGAGACTTAACTCGTCCACTCGGTGTTGCCGAGGGGTTTAAAAGGCTTGTTACACATGCTAAGTGTAATCGTCAACCCTCACGAAAGCAAGGGATTAGGGTAGAGTAGTTCGAGTAGAAGATCATCATAGGATGTTGTCAAAGTTCTCGTGTTCATTGTTAAAAGACTAGCAATATGTAAGTTTAGGGGTGTGATGAGTGCCAAATGTTGTCCATTTTAAGCACCTAACTCACTATTGTTACATTTTATCATTATGTTATTTGATATTTTATGCGATTTGTGTGTTAAAGCGTGTTTCAGGAGCTTAACGAAGAAACGAGCTAGTTTTGGTGAAGTAACCAAAAGACATGCTTGTATTTTATCCATAAAGAAAGCAAAAGAGGAGTTTTCAATACAAAAGTGTCTCCCGGAAAACAAAAATGACATTTTTCGGAGTCGTAACTTCGGGAAACATACCAAAAGGAGTCGAGGGGGTTCTAACGGAGCAATTATCAAGATAAGTGATTTCCAAGTATTTTGCTACACTTACAGTAGCTAAAAGTGGCTAGAAAATGCTAAAACTAGGCTTGACATTTTGGCCCAGAAGGAGCTACGACAGAAAATGAGTTTCAATCCGATTTGAACTCTTTTGACATATCTTCGACTCCAACTACTATATACACGTGTATATGACATATTATACATCAGATTGAAGAGTTTGACTCAGATTTGAGAAGAAACATATCAAAGAGGAATTCTACTTAAGTGGGACAAGCTTAATACAAACAGGACTCTTCTCAATCACTTCTATAAATACCAAGGTCCTCTACAAATCTGGGGGCTGCATTTAACTTAATTTCCACAGCACTTTCTCTAGAGAGTCATATCATTCAAAGGGAATGATCCATTCAAGACCTAGAGATCCGGTGAAGAAGATCATGGAGGACATTTCTACATCAACGATGCAGTTTCATTCTACCATGAGCAACTAAACCGGTATTTAGGGTTTTCTAGCAAAACCCTAGCTAAGTAATGTAGTTTTATTTATTTGTTTCAATTGTAACGAGGGGAAACTTTGACCACACTGTGATGATTGTGTAGATCTGTGATCGTACTTATTCATGATACGAGATCTTATATTTATTCTAATTCTTGTCTTAGATTAAATGAATATATTATTTCAACCAATCATTTTATATTAAACATATCATGATTTTCTACACAATGATGCTTAACACTTGAAACCCTAGGTTTACACAAGTCATGCCTAGGCGAGAGAAGATAGACATGCTTGATGGGATCAGAATATTCGATATTCTAGGCATTAAATAAACCTTTGTTAGTCTTTTTATTTTATTAATAAGTTATTTTTATCCGAGTTGTGTGTTTAAGTGTGTTTCAAGACCTTAACACAAATTTGAGTTAATTTCAGGTTTTTAGTAAATATGTCTAATCCGGAATGACACTTGGAAGATGAAAGCACTCAATTCAGAGCAAAATACAAGTCAGTGAAGCAAAGTACAAGTGGTTAAAGCAGAAATTCACATAATAAATAAATATCAAAATTCAGGAACAACCGATTAATTGGTGGAACCTACGATCGATCGGTAGCAGCCGATATTAAAATATGTGCGAACTTATATTATAGAATTCTGACTTTGTGTACAAGCATATCAAGGGGCATAATCATCCATTCACTGTTGATACTTGGTCCCCACACCAATTTCTCTTGGAGTGCAAGAAAAGACATTTCATAACTGCGCCAATTTCTGTCTATAAATATATGAAAACTTCATAAAGAATAGATATCCTGAAATATATCCTAGAATATATCTTGGAATATCTTTGACATATATTCATCTACAAAGTCTCTCTCTTTAGAGAGAGACTCCTCTCAAGAACTCAAGAACCGACTACCAATTATGAAAATGGTCGCTACATTAATGATGCAGTCTTCTCCCTCCATAAGTGGCTAGTCGGTATCTAGGGTTTCCAACGAAACCCTAGTCGAGTAATGTAGAACTTGTAAGAAAATTTATTATAATTGTTTATGTATGGCATGTTCTAGACAATAACCATGTCGAGTGTTAGATAAGTCGGTTTGCTCTTAATGACATCTACAAGTTTCGATAAAGGCGAAATCAAGAATTGAAGTAGTGAAGAATACAATTGAAGTGCAAAAGTGAGTGTATTAAGGAAAAATGTCTCCCGGATGGCGAAAATGACATTTTCCAAAGCTGTCACATCAAGGAAAAAGTATCGTGGATTCAAGACTGTCATTTTGGCGTAGTTGCGGATAAAAGTGGTTTTAACAAAAATGCCTATGCCTAAACCTACGCTTTTAAAAGTAAAAAGTGGCTGGAAAGTGAAGATCTACACTTGAAGCTACGCTTAAAGCGTAGCTGCAGCAGAGATTTTGAGATTTTATGATATTTTGCCTGTTATGCCCCCATTTTGATATGATGATACATGGACGACTCTTATACCTTGGTATATGTGCAATACATATAATATACATCAGAGATTATGGTTTTGCTGAGGTGGATGTGAAATTACTAATAAAGGGGAATTAGGGTTTGCATCATCCTTCTTTATAAATACCAAGGTCTACAAGAGAGGAGGCTACGACTTTTATGAGAGATCTCTGTAGTTTTCTATTGTTCATATTCTTCTACAGAGATGTACAGAGAGAAAAAATCATTGAGTGATCATATATATTAGAGTTTTCTCTTGTCATTGGGATTTTCAAATTGTGCTTCTACATCGAAGATCTTATGCATAATTGATGATCTAGTTGCTAAAAAATTATCACATCGTCTATTGCAACAAGTTTGCATTGATCTGTTAAAGAACGGAGCCGTCTGAGTGCAGAGATTGGAACAAGAGGCTTTGTGGTTATTTGATCTGTTGAGAAACAGAGCCGTCAGAGTACGGAGTGGAGCGACAACTTCGTGAAGCATAAGTGAATCTAGACTATCAGACGTCGAGTGAAGAACAATAGATTATATTGGTTAAAAGTACTATTTTCATAGAGTCTGTACAAATTCTCTGATTTATAGTGCATCGATACCCAAGCGTATCCGTGGTTTTTACTTGGAGTCTTACCAAGGTTTTCCACTTAAAAATATCGCGTCTCTATTATTTTATTTTCTGCACTTAAATTAATCTTTACATGATTTATCTTGATAGAGAATTGGATTAAAATTGACTTCTCCGTAATTAATTTTAATTTGTCAATAAATCCATAAAAAGCCTACTCACCCCCCTCTAGGCTATTTTCATTGATCATCTAGGTAATTTCAATTGGTATTAGAGCGTGGTTACCCCGATTTAGGTTAACTACCTAGGGTTAGATCTTGAACTTAGACGATGGACGTACCTCGTGAAGGAGGTTCCACATCTAGGTCCCCGTGGTTTTATGGCTCTAATTACACGTATTTGAAGGCGAGAATGAGAGCATTTTTGAAATCGCTTGATGAGATAGCTTGGATTTCTATTGAGGTAGGGTACTCACCACCCACTGTGAAAGATGTTGTTACTAATGAATCTAAGGTAAAACCATCAAGTGAGTGGACTACTGCTGAGACAAACAGTGCTAGTTGGAATTCAAAAGCTTTGAATGCATTGTACAATGCTGTGACTGTGAGTGAGTTTAAGAGAATAGCCACATGTGAAATTACAAAAGAAGCTTGGGACATTCTCCAAGTGACTCATGAGGGAACTTCAAAAGTTAAGCAATCTAAATTCCAAATTCTGAATTATCAATTTAAACAGCTTAGGATGGAGGGGGATGAAGTTTTTAATGACTTTGAGGCTTGGTTGATTGACATAGTAACAAGTTGTCACAATCTAGGATAGCTCATTCCAGAGACTACCATAGTGAAGAAAATTCTTACGTCTCTACCAGAATGTTTTCGGTCTAAGGTTACTGTCATATCTGAAATCATGAGTTTCAAAGAAATTAAACTTAAAGAATTGGCAGGGAATCTAAAATCTTATGAGATAGAGATATGTGTTCAATCCTCTAAAAAGTTGAGTGGTACAAAAGAGAAGAGCATAGCTTTTAGAACCACTAAAGAGGATCCTAATGATTCTGATAAGGAGGGTGAAAGTAGACCAAGTCAGTTTGATATGATAATGAAGCAGTTTCATAAGTTTTTAAAATCTTCTAATGGTCAAAAATTGATGAAATGATAAAAATTTGGAGATAAATCACATGATTCTAAAAATAGAAAAGTCCAAAATCGGAATGACAAGGTTGACCCTAAAAAAAAGAAACCTCAATGTTTTGAGTGTCAAGGGTTTGGTCACATAGTTGCTGAGTGTGCCAATAAGAAGAAAAAGACAAAAGGTTTAGTTGTTACTTGGAGTGATGGATCAGATGATGATCGTGATTTTAATGAGTCTGAGAATTTCACTGTGTTTGCAACACAGAGTAAGTAAGTTGAGGAAATAGCTGCAAGTTGGGCAATATCTGAGGATGATTATTCTGAGGATAATGAAGATTGTGGGGACTCGTATGAAGATGCATACAATAAATTGTATGAAAAGTCCATACATGTTAGCAAAATGTACTCAAAAGTTTTGGTTCAATTCAACAATGTTGATAAGGAGAGATAGTCCTTAAGAGAAGAGTTGACCAAGTTTTAACAAGAAAGGACTCGGGCTTTGAAGAGGGTAGATGGTCTCAATGAGGAATTAAGGATTCTAAGATTGGAATTGAGTGAGAAATCTACAAGGATTGAGGGATTGGAAAAGGAATTGAAGGACGCTAACTCAACTATTCATAAATGGTCTAGTGGAACACTTAAGTTGAATCATATGTTGAGTGTGGGAAAATCTGCAAGAAATATAAAAGAGTTGGGATTCAAAGGAACATTGAGTGATTCAAACATCGTTTCCAAAATAACCTTTGTAAGGGGTTCCCAAGAAGCATCTAGTTCTTCTTAAGGTAAGTTTGATATGAATCTGAATGCTCAATCTTATGTAAGAAAACCTGTTGAGATTAAGCCTTTCTTTACCTTTAGAGTCAATAAGAGTTCGAATCATGGTTATCAAAGGTTTATCCCAATATGTCATCACTGTGGAGTGAAATGTCATATTTGACCCGTGTGTTCAAAGTTAAGAGGAAAAACTTTGAAATTAGAGTGGAAGCATAGAGCTCAAAAAAGACCCAATGATGAAAATCAAATTCGGGTGTTGAGTGAAGAGGTGAAGAGGTTGACTAGGCTAGCAAATAGAGCACCAAGAATTAAACAAGTGTGGGTTAGAAAAGATGAATTACATTGTTTGGTTGGTCATTCTGCATGTCTAGCACGTGACTCTAATTCTGAGAAAGGTCTTGAGTATATATCTACAGATTCTCAGTCTACAAACATATCTAAAAAAACTATTAGATTTTAAAAAGCATGTGCATCTTAGAAAATCTAGTGTCATGTTCTCATTAAATTAGATGTCTTCATATGTATCATTCTAGAAATTCTTGCATTATATTTTATCATAAAATTGATACATTATCATGCATTTTGTATCATTTGCATGTTTTTTTATTATTATGCATGCATCATGTTTTGCTACTATTAAGATTATTCATGCAGCATCATTATGAATTTTTTTTCATAAAAGTATAAAATAAAAAAAATTCTTAACATGTTGAGCTTGGCCAAGGGTATCAATGGTTGTTATATTTCATTTTATTATCATATTTAAGTTTCTTATTATACTTATGAGAAATGAAGTTGTTAGTCTGACCTAAGGTTATGAGTTATTCACTTGACATGTTTAAGTATTATTTTTGAAACTCATCAACTTTGGGTGTTTGTTTTACTTCGGAGATGACTATAATACTTGTTGAAATTTTTAGTCTCTCATATCTAATCCGAAATGATATGTAGGTTCATGAGCTATTCTAGATTGATCTATGCTTTTAAATACCTTTTACATGCTTGTGAATGTTGTGGTGATGTTGAAAAAAAGAGAGGATGAGATACGTAAATATAGAAATGCAAAAAGTAGTTTTTCAATCTGAGTAACCGGGTCTCTTACCTTAGTAAGCATTGAGTGTTCGCGTAAAAAGGGGAGAAGACTAATGAGCATAAATCCCATGGAACAAGCTCGGGCCCAGTTGGTCGGGACTAAATATCCTCGCTGGAAAGTCCGGAGCTTAGAAAGATCAAAAGGGATATGGTGAAAAGGTTAAAAAGATTAAATTGTGTTTTTTTAAGCAATAAGGTCTGAGCTAAAGATTTGACTTCTAATTTGGGTTTTGAACTGAAGTATCATCACGGTTAGTGAGGAGATTGTTAAAATTAGCACGTATTGCTTTCTTCTAAGTTGTTTGCTTGCACCTAAATATTTTTCATATATGCAAATGCTATGTAAAACTTGTCTTGTGATTGCTTATAACTAAAAGGTATGTGTGCTAATTTTCTTCACTATCATGTGTATAATAATTAAGTCAAATATGCGAATATGATGTGGTAATGATTAACTATTTATCTCTATTGCCCTACTCTCATGTGTCTAAGATCATAAATATTTTTGCTTTTGCATTTTGCATTCATGCATTATAAATATGACTTCTAGTTTTGGTTTTGTCTCAGAAATGTCAAGGGGGAGATTGTAAAAACATTTATTGTAATTGTTTATGTATAGCATGTTCTAGACAATAATCATGTTAAGTGTTAGATAGGTCGGTTTAGTCTTAACGACATCTATAAACTTCGACAAAGGTGAAATCAAGCATTAAAGTAGTGAAAAATACAAGTGAAGCGCAAAAGTGAGTGGATCGGTGGTCAAACCTTGATTAGTTTAGCCTACTAGGCTGGGATCATAAATAATGATAAGAATAATAGTGGTTTGTGCAAATAAGCCTTTAAATTTGACCTAGTTTTCCCTATCGTAAGTGCACGAATCAATTGTAATATAGTATGCTTATGATAGGGTATATTGAATCCATAGGGACTAAGTTGTACTCTAAATTCTAATAAAGTAATACTCTTGAATTGTTAAGATAATTTGATTTGGGTTTTGATTATAAACTAATAAATAACTAAATTAAATAAAACAAATAAAGATAATTTTGAGATAGAGACAATAGAGATAGATTATAGGGTATTTCTAACTCTACCACCAACCTCATAATATAGACTTATATTCATTCAATTAGAAATGGTGATCCATTATATGTGAATCAGATATAGGGTTACAATATTGGCAAACCCTAATAAAAAAAAAAGGAACAATTAATACAACATAGGTACAATCCATCTTCGAACAAAGTATAACTAGTGCATGCATCTACTCTACAACTACTCCTAAAACATTAAATAAAAAACATGCCTATATCATCTTCTCTTAGCATGGACTGTTTAAATCTAGATTGCATGTTAATAACCACCATTGTGTAGAAAATCATGAATTAAGCATTCGAGTTCTAGTCCATATTGAATAATCATGATTGAGTAAGATAAAATATTCATTCAAGCTAAGATAAAACATATAATAAATAAAGAATCTCATATTGAATCAAACGTATTCACTCATCTACACAATCATCACATATGTGTCATTTAGTTTCCCCTAATATAATTGAAATAAATAAAAGTTACATTACTTGGCTAAGGTTTTGTTAAAAACCCTAGATACCCGTTTAGTCGCTCATGGTTGTGGTGATCTCCATTGTTGATGTAGACACCGCCTCCATGATTGTTGTTTCTCCTTTGCCGAGGCACGCAATTTTGTGCATTTATTCTTTAATCTCTGATCTAGAATCTCCCATTAAAAAGATGTAAGATGAAGGATATAAAGGGTAGATAGATAGAATCATAGATACATAACTATGAACCTAACCCTTTAATTTATAGAGGTTGATCAAATCCTGTTTGGATACGAATTGCTTCACCATCACGTAAATCATTTTCTTTTGTGAATTGATGAGAAATGAAGGGAAATCTAATCATAATATGCTTAAAATATGTCCCAAGGTCTATTGGAGTGCAAACCAAGTCGAAACGGGGTCCACCCATTAAATTTATTTCGTCCAAATCTCAAGTACTCGAAGCTGCCCCGCAGGTGATTTTCAGCTTCGTCCTGCTACATTGTTTTGATCATATCTGGAGCTACAGGAGGATTTTTTGCGTGATTCAAATTTCATTGGAAACCTGACTTCATGGAGATGAGTTTAGAATTTTGAATCACTCCATTTAATGACGTTTTGATCAGATTATGGTGGTTTGAATGAGGCTGAAGTTGTAACTTTAAATTCTGAAATTTGGCTCACCGAGTACTCGGTGAAGGTTCCACCGAGTACTCGATGACTTCAGGTTTCCGCGCAAACGTGCGCAAGTGTGCATAGGGATTTGGTCATTTTTCTCTATTTGCACAAGTGCGCGCACTTTCTCACATCACTGAGTGCTCGGGGAAGGCACTACCGAGTACTCGGTAGTTCTTCACCTTGTATTTTCGTATTTCATCTTCTTTTCTCCGTTTCTCTTATCGGCTTCATTCCACTTCACTCCTTTTGCATTCTAGACTTATTTTTGGTCCTTTATAGGTCTTTTATCCATGTCTTTGACTCTCGAACAATTTTGAATCACAAATCCAGTTATTTCATCGAATTTAACTTGTTTTACATAACATGGTCTGAAACATCTTAAAATACGAAAACCGTATAAAAGAACTAATATAATGATAAATATATACATAAAAATGTATAATTAGGAGCCTTAAATGTATGATATTTGGCTCATATCAAAGTGTATTGAGAAAAAGTATCTTCCAAAGGGTGAAAACGATATTTTCCAAAGCCGTCATTTCAAGGAAAAAGTATCGTGGATTCAAGATGGTAATTTTGGCACATTTGCGGAGAAAAGTAGTTTTAACAAAAATACCTACGCCTAAGCCTACGCGTTTAGAAGTAAAAAGTGGTTGGAAAGTGAAGATCTACGCATGAAGCGTAGCTGCGACAAAGATTTTGCCTATTATTCCCCCTATAAGAACATTTATAGTATTATTTATGTTTGACATATTCTAGACAATAACCAGGTTGAGTGAATTGTCATGTTGAGAATTTTGTGTATTTGCAATCGAGTTGTTAGTATGTTCGTTTCTATCTCGAGAAAGAAGTCAAGGAGTGTGTCAAAGCAAAAAAAGCTACCGGAGGGCAAAATCATCATTTTTAGACATCGTCACTTCACCAATGGGCAAAAATGTTATTTCCAGACATTATGACTTCAACCAAAAGCATCGGGAGTTCAATATGACCAGTTTAGCTCAAATATGAAAAAACTGTAAAAGATGCAACATACATACGTTGTCAGAGGCAAAAAGAAGCAGAATGGCTCTAACCTACGCTTTGGTTTTTGGAGCTGGGAATGGACCTTACGCCCTAGACCTATGCCCAAGCGTAGGCCTATGCCTTAGATCTACACCCAAGCGTAGGTCCCAAGCGGAGGTCCCAATGCTTGGTCAGATGATCACTTATTCTGCAGGATTTGTTTTGGGGTGCTTTCGGATTTTTCCAGTTTGGTGCCTACTTCGAGTTTTTAAGTGATCGACAACTTCAGACCTTTACGTATAGGCATATACACATATTTACATCAGATTTTAGAGGATTTATCAAGGTATTGTGAAATTACGTAAGAGGGCAAGGTAAGGATTTTCTATGACTTGGTCTATAAATACCAATGTTCTACAAGAGAGGAGGCTACGTCTTTGAGAGATCTCTGTAGTATTCTATCGTTTATATTCTTCTATAGAGATATAGATATAGCGAGAGAAAATATCATTGAGTGATTAGAGATATACAAGTTCTCTCTTATTTTTAGACGTATTTAATCGTACTTCTACATTGATAATTTCTATGCACAATTGAATGGTATAGTTGCTGAAAACTTTACACACTGTTTAATGCAACGAGGTTGCTTTGATCCGTTCGAGTATGGAGTGATTCGAGGATTTCAAACCGCGAGTAGAGAAAATAAAATTAGGCGTGATTTGTGAGTCTCTCATGGTGTCTGGTGGAACAAGCATGCTTCGTGAAGTACGAGTGATTCAAGGGTTTGTAATTGTAAGTCTAAAACTCTCATAGAGTCTGTAATTGTTGATTCATAGTGCATCAGTACCTGAGTCTACTCGTGGTTTTTTTCCTTAGAAAGTTTCATTGGTTTTTCCACGTATAATTATATGTGTCGTCTCTTGCTTTATTTTCGGCACTTATATTCATATTCTCTTGATTGATCTATTTTTGAGAACTGAATTGAGAATTAGGGTTTGTGACTAATTAAATTTGACTTTTTCGTAATTAAATATTAATTTATCAATAAATCCACGAAAGCCTATTCATCCCCCTCTAGGCTATTTTCACTATCGTCTAGGTAATTTCAATTGGTATCAGAGTGTGGTTGCCCCAATTTAGGTTAACTACCTAGGGTTAGATCATGAACTTAGACGATGGAGATGCCTCATGAAGGAGGTTCCATATCTAGATCCCATTTATTTGATGGGTCAAATTACACATATTGGAAAGCGAGAATGAGAGCATTTTTAAAATCTTTAGATGAGAGAGCGTGGAATGCTATTTGTACATGTGAGTTTTCCCCACCCATATAAAAAGCCTCATCCCGATCAGATCAATCCTAGAAAGGCCCGAGATGATAACCCGATCACTGAGCCCACATTATGACCCGATCACTGAGCCCACATTATAACCCGACTGACACGTCTGTTCTGTGGTCCGCCCCAAGACCCGACCACCAGGCCCATCCTATAGCCCAACCCGAAGAGCATTCTAGAAGAAACTTTAAGATTCTAGAAGAGACTTGCGGCTCAAGATAATGACGTAGTATAGGGACAAAATAGCTGACGTGTAAAGTAAGGATAATATTCCAAAATAGAAAATGTTGCCCTAATGGGCCAAAGGCCCAGAGGGCAAATGTATATAATCCAATGAAGAGTAATGAGAAAACATCTTTTTGTGTTGTGCAAATTTTGTATCTACACAATGGCGCCGTCTGTGGGAAATTAGGTCATTTCGCCGACCATCTTCCTACCTCAAAAGGCTGAGTAAAATCCAGATACCACCACCAAATCTTCAATATCATCTTTTCCGTCCAAATCTGACCATGCCAGTAACCGGATCCCAATCAGAAGTACAGATCCCCGGCGACAGACAACCAAATGTTTCACCAACAATTGAACACCTCTTGCAGCAACTCATCAAAGCCGAGAGACGAAGCCAGGCCGCCGAATCAAGAAGCCTGGCGGCGGAGAAAAGGAGTGAGGAGCTCTTGGCGAGATTGAATCAGGTGACTATCCCTCCGGTAGTTCCCGATCATTCGCAGATCCAAGAACAAGTTGAACCACAGGAGGAACACGATGAAACCTCTCACCGACCAGGTGAGGCCCCGGCCGCATGCGAGATTCCCGTCACCGATGAACCTCTGACATCATAAAAACTTCAAGAGATGATGGCGGAGTTCCAAAAGAAAGTCATGAAGGATCTGAGGGCCCGATCTACAGATGGCCAGGCCCTCCAAGCCTCTGCTGACTCGGTTTAGTCACCGTTCACTTTAGAAATCACTCGATAACCCTTCCCCAAGAAGTTCGTCATGCCTAGATTCACTCCCTACGACGAAACGAAAGATCCCGAGGAGCACATTTATCAGATCCACCAAACAATGACCATGTATGCCGAGAACGAGGCCTTGCTATGCAAATTATTCTTGACCAATCTCGTCGACGCGTCACTCCTCTGGTTCAGGAAGCAGCCGCCGAGATCCATTGGCAGCTGGCAACAACTGTCCAACCTTTTCGTGGCACAATACTTCGGGAACAAGAGGCAAAAGAAGACCATCTCGAGCCTCTTTACCATGACTCAAGAAAAAGGCGAGTCCCTCAAGAGTTTCCTGTCCAGATTCAATGTCGAGTCATCCTCCATCGACAACTCCATCGAGTCATCCTTCAGGATGGCACTGATTCCGGAGACCAAGTTTCACCAGTCACTTGTGAAACGACCACCCTCGGGAATCGGAGAACTCAATTCTAGAGCTCAGGGTCACTTAAGGATCGAAGAGGAGGAGACGACCCAACAGAAGAGAGCGGCATTGATCAATGTGGAAATCAAGTCGAAGGATAAGGCATCGGATACATCCTGACAATAGAGTAATCACAAACGGTCAAATCCCCTGATCCCCACTTCATCTCAGTTTCCTCCACAGCCCGAGAGGCATGCCAAACTTGAAGAGAAGATCATCCCGTTGAAAATGACCCTTGCCAAGCTCTTCCAAGAAAATAAAGCCAGAGGAATCTTCCAGACTCCTCCCCCAATTAGGCAACTCCTCGACCAAAGGGATAGGTCAAAGCATTATGCCTTCCATAGTGATTTCGGCCATACGACAAATGATTGCAGGAGCCTGAGGCACCAGGTTGAGGCAATGATAGCCCGAGGAGAACTGAAAGACAATGTCCAGAGGGATGGTCCAAGAGCCAATCAACAAGCACAAAATAACCAACGGAATCAAGCCCCAGCGCACCCGGTCAGAATCATCAATATGATTCATGGAGGTCCCGACCCACGAAGCGGCGAAGGATCGAGACGCTCACAAATGAGAAGAGCTCATCAGGTCAGCAGGATAGCCGGGATAAACGAAGTCCACCACCGAACGGGGCAGTCTCAGATACTCTTCTCTCATGATGACCTCCGAGACATCTAGGTCCCACACGACGATCCACTAGTCATCACTCTAATGGTCTCGGGATGTCTTGTCAGGAGGGTCATGGTTGATCCAGGAAGCAGTGCCAATATAATGACCAAGTGGGCTTTTGATAAATTGGAGATCGACCCGAGGGACATTGTAACTTCCCGAAATCCAATCGTCGGGTCCGATGGAAAGTAAGTCGAACCCCTCGGGGAGATCAAGCTACCCATGTCAGCAGCCTAGAGAACTCTGTCCGAGACCTTTGTGGTGGTGGACGTGAAGCCTTCATACAATCTGCTTATGGGAAGAAGATGGATACACAGGATGCAAGGCGTACCTTCAACTATCCACCAAATGATGAGGTGTGTCGGGCCGAATGGTTACGACATAATTGATATCAAAGGGGACCAAGTAGCGGCTAAGCAATGTTACGCCATCACTATTAAAGGAATGAAAGATAAGCCCGATCGAAAGAGGTCTCGAGAAGAGGAACAAGATCTAGACCCACAACCCAAATAGCAACTACAGAACGGGGAGTCGGTTCCCCCGATCGTTACAGAACCTCTACAACCAGTATCTGTAATATCTGACAACCCGACAAGGTCACGTACGCAGGTACAAGTTTCACCACTTGTGAATTAAATAAACTAATAACATTTTTACAGGATAATCATGACGTCTTCATATGGGAGCATACTGATATGCCCTGCATCGACCCCTCCATAGCCCGACACACATTACATGTTGACCCAAATATACGACATATCCGACAGAAACAGAGGCGAATGGGGGGCCAAAGGAACCAGATCATAGCTGATGAGGTGTCAAAATTACTCAAAGCCAAGTTCATAAGGGAAGTTCAGTATCCCGAGTGGTTAGCCAATGTGGTGGTTGTGCAAAAAAAGAACGGGAAGTGGCGAGTCTGCGTCGACTTCACCGACCTAAACAAAGCCTGCCCGAAAGACAGCTTCCCACTACCTAAAATAGACCAAATGGTCGACGCTACCGCGGGCTACGAGAGACTAACTTTCCTTGATGCCTACTCAGGATACAACCAAATCCCAATGGACCCGACGGATGAGGAAAATACTTCCTTCATTACCGAGTCAGGTACTTATTGCTTTAAAGTTATGCCTTCCGGACTAAAAAATGCAGGAGCCACATTTCAGAGACTGGTGAACATGATCTTTAAAGGAATGATGGGCACAGTGGTCGAGGCCTACATTGATGATACAATGGTCAAAAGCAGAAAGAAAACTGACCACTTGGAGCATCTCCGAAAGGTATTCGACACCCTGAGAAAACATGGGATGAAACTCAATCCGGCCAAATGCTCCTTCGGGGTGTCTTCGGGGCAGTTCCTGGGGCACATTGTTGACCGATCGGGCATACAAGCCAGCCCGACCCAAGTGAAGGCTCTGCTCGAAACAAAAGAGCCAGCCACACACAAAGAAGTCCAAATTCTGACAGGAAGAGTTATAGCCCTAAGCAGATTCATCGCAAGACTGATCGACCGATGCCGACCCATCTTCCAGGCGATCAAAGCAAAGAAAGGAGAAGTGTGGGGGCCCGAACAAACCAAAGCCCTATCCCGATTGAAAGAGTACATGCTCAAGCCTCCCATTCTTGCGACACCCGAGCCTGATGATATCCTACTCTTGTATCTGGCAGTATCATCAGTGTCAACTAGCGTTGTACTCATCAGAGAGGACAGGAACCTCCAGATGCCCATTTTCTATACCAGTAAGGCATTAGCCGATCCCGAGACCCGATACAACAAACAAGAAAAGTTGGTCCTATCCCTGATCAATGCCAAATGACGTCTCAGGCATTACTTTGAAGCTTACCAGATCATCGTCCCCACTACCACTCCGATTCGTGTACTTATGGCAAAGCCCGATCTCTCCGGTAGGATCTCGAAATGGGCCATTGAGCTAGGGATTTATGATATAACCTATGTTCCCAGAATCTCGACAAAGGACAGGTCGTGGCCGATTTTCTATTAGAAGGATAAACCGACGAAACGGATTAACCCGTTGAATTAGAGGCATGGAAATTATTCGTGGATGGCTCGGTGAGTGCCAATGGAGCAGGCGTCGGGGTGGAAATCCATACTCCCGATGGGACCAAGTTACAGGCTTCTATGCAATTGCAATTCTCAGCCACTAACAACGAGGTGGAGTACGAAGTGATCATATCGGGCCTAAGATTGGCCAGAAGCCTGCAAATACAATCCCTATCTGTATACAGCGACTCCCAGTTAATAATCAGGAAAATAACCGGCAAGTACGAAACCAGAGACCCCAAAATGGAATCTTACCGAGCGCTGGTTCTCAAAGAGTCCGAAGGTTTTCAAAAATTAACATTCAGCCAAATCCCTCGAGAAGAGAACACTTCTGCCGACCACTTAGCTAATCAAGCGTCTGCAGCTGGTGAAGATATGGCCCGAGTAGTACTGATCGACTTCATCACTATACCGAGCAGACATATCTTGTTCCCCGCGAACCGAGCTGGATGGACCCAATAATCGACTACCTCAGTGTCGGGACGCTACCAGCTGATAAGGCAGAGGCAAGGAAAATTAGAATGAAGTCAGCTAGATACTCGATCATCCAGGGACAGCTCTATAGAAGATCTTTCTCGGGTCCGTATCTAAGGTGCGTCACTCCTTCCAAGTCAGAGACAGTGATGCAAGAGATACACGCTGGAACTTGTGGAAATCACTCGGGTACCCGATATCTTGCCCATAAAATCTTATCCCAGGGTTACTTTTGGCCCTACCTGTCCCGGGATACCAAGGAATATGTACGGAAATGCAAAGCCTGTCAGATGTATGGTGACACTATACTCCAACCACCAGAATTTTTGAACCCGACAATCGTTCCACATCCTTTTGCCCGATGGGGAATGGATATAGTCGGACCACTCCCAAAAGCCATCAGATCAACAACCCATGTGCTCCTGGCCACCGACTATTTCACCAAATGGGTTGAAGCCAAGGCCTACCCTTCTATAAAAGGCAGCCATGTAGTCAAGTTCATATGGAATCACATCATCTGCAGGTTCGGGGTACCTTGGACCATCATGATGGACAACGACACCAATTTAGACTGTGAACCAGTCAGGTCTTTCCTGACCGAGCATGGAATCAATCAGAATACCTCCTCGGTAGGGTACCCGCAGGCCAATGGACAAGCAGAAAGAACCAATCGATCCATCTTCAACACCCTGACAAAGAAACTTGAGAAGGCCAAAGGGGCATGGTTAGACAAGTTTCCAGAGGTACTGTGGTCGTATAGAACCACACCCCGACAACTAACCGGTGAAACACCCTTCGCTATGGCATACGGGGCAGAAGCCGTATTCCCAACGGAGTATGCCATCCCGACACTAAGATCACTGACCTGGGACGAGAAATCAAATAATCAACGCTTGGCTCACGAGCTCGACGTGGTAGAAGAGAAGAGAGAAATTGCTGGGATAAGACTGGCAGCGTACCAGCAACGGGTCAGGAATCACTTCAACAAGAGGGTAAAAATAAGGGGATTCCAAGTCGGGGACATGGTCCTTAGACGAAATATTAGACACGTAGGCAAGCTCCAAGAGCCATGGGAAGGACCCTACACCGTCACTGAAGTGGTGGGACACGGGGCCTATAAACTACTCAGGAACTCTGATAACAAAAGGGAGCCCAATACACAAAATGCATCCCGACTTAAGAGGTATTATCCCTAGAAATACTTTGTTTTGGCTACTGTAAAGGAAGGCCACTAGAGCCCAAAAAGATTACAATGAAAGTTCCATTTTTCCCGATCATCTCCACGATTATCGAAATCATCTCCATGATTATATCTACCCAACGGGTTATTCTCTGTAATATCAGTTTAAAAACCTAAGTGGTGTATCCTCTCCATGGGCCCAAGTGCCCGAGAGATCATCACAGACCCACCAGTGGTCGGGTTTTACAAATATCAGTTTAAAAACCTAAGTGTTGTATCCTCTCCATGGGCCCAAAGTGCCCGAGAGATCATCACAGACCCACCAATGGTCGGGTTTTACAAATATCAGTTTAAAAACCTAAGTGTTGTATCCTCTCCATGGGCCCAAAGTGCCCGAGAGATCACCACAGACCCACCAGTGGTCGGGTTTTACAAATATATCAGTTTAAAAACCTAAGTGGTGTATCATCTCCATGGGCCCAAAGTGCCCGAGAGATCATCACAGACCCACCAGTGGTCGGGTTTTTATAAATATCAGTTGAAAAACCTAAGTGTTGTATCTTCCCCATGGGCCCAAAGTGCCCGAGAAATAGACATAGACCCACTAGTGGTCGGATTTTACAAATATCAATTCCAAAACCTAAGTGTTGAAATCATTACAGAGTCACAATTCAAAATCCCGACTATTATTGTCTGGTTTTTACTGTTATTATTGCTAAGTCACAATTCAAAATCCCGATTATTACTACCTTATCAAAAGAAACAAGTATGGCTCATCCACAACAAAATATGAATAAATAAACTTGTATTGAAAAGCCCCAGTGGCTAAGGCTGATACAATGATGTGTTACAAAATCGTTGCAAAACCAAGATAAAGGAAAAAATAAGAGATGGGGCAAGAAGCCAGAGGAAGAACCCTATTTCGAAGTCTTCTTCCCCTGATGGGTCTCAGCCTCGGGAATCTCTTCACCTTCCCCCTAAACAACCATGGGAGGATCTTCATTCCCGCCTGAGCCTTTAGCCCCGAGGGACTGTCCCCCTGTAACTTCAGTCTCATCTAGACCAGAACGAGAAGGTGGAGAGGGCAGGGGTTCCTGAAGGAATTCGCCAAAGATAAGATCTTCGGGCTCGGGCTCTGGATCATCATATGGAGGCCCCACTCCTATGCTGAGGTCAAGACCCTCAATAGTCGGGATCTCCCTTTCTTCATCGGGCTTTTGAAGCTCCGTTATACATTCCCGCCAACCCTACTCATAACGGTACTTGCAGGTCAGCTCGAAGCGGGCTATCATCTGGTTACCACCCTTATGGCACATCTCCACCCGAGATCTCTCCACACCTAGGGCGTTCTCGACCTCAACCTTCTCCCCAAGCAACTGCTGCCCCGAAGTCTTTAACTTCTCAACTTCTTCAGTCAGGGACTGCACTTGGAGAGTCAAGGCTTCCCTAGCTTGGGCCTCCCGATTGGCCCTCTGCTCAGCCTCTCGAGCCTTGCCCTCAAGTTCTGAGATCTTTTCCTTGGCATCTACGAGCTCCTCCTTAGTCGAAACAGCCCTATACGAAGGTTGCCCTCAAGTCAGGGATTGAATCTTGTCCTCAGCTTTCTTGGACTGCTCTAGAGCCTTGGTACACCCAGCTTTATGGACCTGAACGTCCCGAGTCAGGGAATTTATGATCCGGGCATCATCCTCGAGCTTGCAATTATATGCCTGAGTAGCATGAAGCATCTGAAAGAAGAGAGTGTCAACACAGAAGATACGAAGCAAAATAAAAAGCTAAGTATAAGAAATCTGAAATTACCCTCATCGCAAGCTCGGGCCCATTCAAAGCTAAGTTCATCCTGTCATATCGCCCCATGGCCAACCTATCGGCTGGGGTCCAGATTCCCAGGGCCATCTCCCACAAGGCTTTCGGGTTCCCAATCGTCTAATCCCCTACAGATAGATATGGGTTGCCCTTCCGAGTGTCCAACTTGAACCAAGGCCCATGAGGAGCCTCTTTCCCACTTTCAGCAGCGCGTTCAATCTCCCCGTGGTCTTGTTTCCTGACCATAGGTGTGATAGCAGTGCGCAGTTTGGTAGGTCAGGATAAACCCTGACCCTCATCATCAGAGCCTGACTCCCGAGCATCCAATGTTGAGGCAGGAACCTCTAAAGCCATGTCAAGGCTAGGACCTGGCATGACTAAAGTTTGAGCCTGAGACGAATTCTGATCCAAACCTCCAGAGCTCGGGATCAAGGCACAATCATTCCCGACCTCGACCGCCCCCGATGCAGCCATTTGCGGTGTTTGATAAGGTAGAGGCGGGGGCATGATTAGAGGATCCTCTGCCAGAGGAGGTGGAGGCGGGGGTGTGGCAGCTTGGCCCACAGTCATTCCCGTTGATGAACTGATTACAGGGTTCTCGGGGACTTGAGAGACGTTAACCCCATAAACAAAGGATATGGATCCAATGTCGGCCTTTTTAGCCTTCTTAATTGAAAGCTTGGGCATATTAACCGATTTCCTTTTTTGCTGCCCCCCCGACATATTTCTCTTGAGTTTTTGGGTTGCTGATGACTTGGACTTCAATTTCTTCGATCCAGACAAAGTCGCGGCCGAACCCGAGGCAATCGTCGACGTAGATGCTCCCGATGCATGCTCCTGTAATATAGATCTGATCAGGCAACCCTGGCTATCCCTTAAATCCTGACTCCACATTCTGGCTTCCAACAGTTCAAACTGGGATCTTATATACCCGTCCTCCATTTTATCCTGAGGAGCCTGAAGGAAACCCATCACTAGCATACCCAACTTATCATTACACATATCGCAATGGCATGAAGCTCGGGTATGGAAACTCTTAAACTCGGGAAGTCGGGTCTGTTGGAAGACGTGGTTGACAGGTATGTCTATGGCGTCGGGATGCCTCCACCGCCCACTCACTACAATCATCCTTTCTTTCCATCCCTTATTGGAGGTCGGGACGTTGTCACATAATTTCCTCTTGACGTACGAGGTTAGGTTGTACCGACCCCTATTATCTTTCTGTTCCTGAAGTTTATACGAGAACAGGAGCTCAGCCAAACCTAAGTCTAGGTTCAATTCTTTGTTGATCAATAGGATCATGGCCAGGATCCTATAAAAATTGGGACCCACTTGAAGGGGGGCCATACCCAAAGTCACCAAGGCCAGAAGGAAGAAAGGGTAAATAGGAAATTTTAGTATGGCAAGGTGGAATGAGGAGAGCAATATCTCCCCATCCTTCATCCCCTCACCAATCCTAAAGTATTTGTCCCGAGGATAATGTCTAACATTTACCCTATCGGGAACCACGGGGCTCTTAAGTTGAGCGTCTTTCATGTACTTGGCCGGGAGTGGGTCAGTACAAAAAATCTCCTCTTCCCCAACAACCTAACCCTGATCATTCCCATCATAACCCTCTACAACTCGACCCCCAACACCCTGATTAACTTCTGGTGGACTAGTCCTAGTGACTCGGGTAATCTCTAAGGATGGAGTGCTTACTGAGCCTTCGGGATCGGTGATTGTCAAATCGGTGTCTGTCAATTGCAGGTCACTAACCGACCTAGTGTCATCACTCCCCGACATATTTGAAGAAAGGTAGAAAAAGTGAGAAGAATGACTTACAAATAGGTAAAGAAGATTCCGGCAGTCCCCCGAGCGTTTTCTTCGGCAAAAGATTTGCAGAATCCGGTAACTGTACCAACAGGCAAGAATTGGGGTGTCCGATCAAACGTTTCTCAACAAGGCTCAAAACACTCCACACAATGGAATACTCAACCAAGACCACTGAGATTTGCATAAATTGATAAGAAAAACTTGGAATTATACGAATTTAAGTTTGCAAATAATGCTTGAAAAGGTTACAGAGAGAAATTGGAGAAGGCAACGTAGAGAGAAAATAAAAAGGCAAAGCAGTCTGAAAATGGTGTAAGTATGGTGTATATGAGCTATATAGGCGTGATGTTTCAACTACCCGGGCCAAGGCATCGGACCAACATGACCCGACCAATTTCACGCATACCTAGGCCGTCTCAACCCACAAATTCAAAATTGTAATTTATTGCGACGACTGCAGCATTAAATGCAACTCCGTGTCATCAGGCACGCATCCCGCATACCAATCTCAAGGGATTTTTGATGGGCCTCACGATTCTTTCATTTAATGGGCCTATTAAAAAGCAGGCCCATAAACTAAAAGAGGGCATGTGTACATGTAAGTTTTCCCGGCCCATATAAAAAGCCTTATCCCGATCAGATCAATCCTAGAAAGGCCCGAGATGATGACCTGATAACTGAGCCCACATTATGACCCGATCACTGAGCCCACATTATAACCCGACCAACACGTCTGTTCTATGGTCCGCCCCAAGACCCGACCACCAGGCCCATCCTATGGCCCGACCCGAAGAACATTCTAGAAGAATCTTGAAGATTCTAGAAGAGACTTGCGGCTCAAGATAATGACGTTAGTATAGGGACAAAATAGCTGACGTGTAAAGTAAGGATAATATTCCAAAATATAAAATGTTGCCCTAATGGGCCAAAGGCCCAGAGGGAAAATGTATAGAATCCAATGAATAGTAATGAGAAAGCATCTTTTTATATTATGTAAATTTTGTATCTACACCAAAACCAAAACCGTTAAGTGACCAATGAATCAACACCAAAACCGTTAAGCGAGTGGACTGTTGCCGAGGATAATTAGAACTTGAAGGTGTTGAATGCGTTATACAATGTTATAACTCCGAGTGAGTTCAAGAGGATTGTTGCATGCATAATTGCCAAGGAGGCTTGGGACATTCTCCAAGTCACTCATGAAGGAATGTCAAAGGTGAAACAATTAAAGCTTCAAATTTTAAATTCTCAATTTGAATAGCTTAAGATGAAGGAGGATAAGGTATTCGCAAACTTTGAGGCTAGGTTAACTGATATGGTAACAGGTTGTGAGTCTTAAAGAAATTAAAGTTGAAGAATTGGCTAGAAATTTAAAATCTTATAAGATGGAGATGTTCAAAAATCCCCCTAAAAAAATGAGTGTCACAAAAGAGAAGAGCATAGCTTTTAAAACCACTAGGGAGGATCAGGTTGAACTTGATGAAGAAAGTGAGTTGAGTCTAAATGATATTGTCATGTTTGCTAAGAGGTTGAACAAATTTGTTAGGGCTAAATAGAATGGCTAGGGATAAAAATTTCGGGATAAGTTGGGTGAGTCTAAAAGTAGGAATAAGACTCAAATTAGAAAGGATAAGTCTGATCCTAAAAAGAAGAAACCCAAATGTTTTGAATATCAAGGATATGGTCATATAGCTGCAGAGTGTGCAAACACTCTGAAGAAATCCAAAGGATTAGCTGTCAGTTGGGATGATGACTCTGAAAATGGATCAGCTAGTGATGCGATAGAATCAAAAGTAGGTGATGATTCTGAGAATTTCACTGTGTTTGCTATACAGAGAAAGGAGGTTAACAAAGTTGCTTCAAGTTTGGCGATGTCTGAAGAGGAAGGTTCTGAGAGTGATGAAGATTGTGATGAAATGCTTCATGAGTCTTATAAAAAATTACTTGATAATTGAGAGTGATACAGTTGTTGCTCAAATCTATGTTGATGATATTGTGTTTGGATCCACTTCGAATAAGTTTCCTTATTATTTTGGAGATTAAATGAAACATGAATTTGAGATGAGCATGATTGGTGAATTGAACTTCTTTCTAGGGCTTCAAGTTAGGCAATTAAATGATGGGATTTTTGTTTCTCAAACTCGTTATGCCTTGGAATTGGTAAAAAAGTTTGGTTTGGAAAAGGCTAAGGATGTTCGCACTCTTATGAGTACAAGTGTTAAGCTTAACTTGGATACTAAAGGAAAATATGTCGATCCTACACTTTATAGGAGTATGATTGGGAGTTTGTTGTACTTGATTGCTAGTCGACCTGACATAACGTTTAGTGTTGGTTTGTATGCACGACACCAGGCAAGTCCTAAGGAGTCTCGTATTACTGCTGTGAAAAGGATTATCAAGTATGTTAAAGGGACAGTGAATTATGGACTGTGGTATCCATCAGGTACTAATACTGATATCGTATCGTTTTCTGATGTTGATTGGGCCGATAATGTTGATGATAGAAAAAGTACTAGTGGAAGGTGTTTTTATGTTAGAAATTTCTTTCTTGCCTGGCATAGCAAGAAGCAAAAATTGTGTTTCCCTTTCCACTATTGAGGCTGAGTATATAACAGTTGGTAGTTGTTGTACTCAGGTTTTGTGGATACGTCAAATGTTGCAGGATTATGGTTTTTCTTAAAGTACGATGACTGTGTTTTATGATAACACGAGTGCAATAAATATTTCTAAAAATCATGTTCAACACTATAGGACAAAACATATAGATATTCGACATCATTTCATTCGTGATCTTGTTGAAGATGGTATAGTGTCTCTAGAGTTCATATCCATAGATTCTCAGTTAACAAATATCTTTACAAAACCATTAGATTTTCAAAAGCATGTTAGTCTTAGGAAATCTATTGGTATGCTTTCTTTAGAATAGATATCATATTTTCTATCATTTTAGGAGTACATTGCATTATTTTCCTAGAATTGATAAGTAATCATGCATTTGTATTATTTTTATTCATGCATGCATTTTATTTTGAAATAAATGACAATAAAATTTTTGAGACTGTTGAGCTTGGCTAGAGTACAAAAGTTGTCATATTTTACTATATTTTCACATTTACTTATTTCATTATACATATGTGAAGTAAAGGTATCAGACTGACCTAAGATTTTTGGATGATCACTTGGCATGATTATTTTATGTTACAAAACTTTAATCTCAGGTGTTAGTTCTTTCGGTAATGATTATAATGCCTGCTGAATCTGTTAAATTTTTTTATTTAACCTGAAATGGTATGAAGGTTCATGAGCTATGCTAGATTGGTCTATGCATGAAATATTTTTTTCATGTGTATGAATGTTGTGGTGATGTTGAAAAAAATGAGATGTTTAAAATATTAAAAATGCAAAAAGTAGTTCTTCAATCTGAGTAACCGGGCCTCTTGCCTCAATAAGCAATGAGTGTTCGCGTAAAAAGGAGAGAAGGCTAATGAGCATAAAACTCATGGAAGAAGCTCGGGCCCAGTTGGTCGGGACTAAAAATCCTTGCTGGAAAGTCTGGAGCTTAGAAAGACAAAAAGAGATATGGTGAAAAAGTTGAAAAGATGAGAAGGAGGAAATTGTGTGACAAAGAGAAAGTATCCTTTAGTTTTTGCCTTATAGTTGGATCTTGAATTGAATTATCATCACGGTTGGTGGGGAGATTATCAACTTTAGTATATATTGTTTTCATCTTACCTTAGTGCTTGCACATGAGAATTTTCATATATATATATTTGTAAAACTTGACTTGTGCATTCTTGAGTTTACAAGGTATGTGTGCTGATTTTCTTCTATACCATGTGTATAATGGTCGAGTTAAATCTGAGAATATGATGTATAAATGATTTGTTTGTTTTCTTTACTGCCTTGCTCACATATTTCTAAAAATAAAAATATTTTATTTTTATTCATGACATTTTGCATTCATGCATTAGTAGTAGGGTCATGCATAGTAGAGATGTCTGTTACCCTAAGAATTTGGATATGATCTGATAAGGGTTCTATATCTTGGTGTTTTTCATTGAGTATTTCCTTACATCTCTCTACATTGTTGCTATGACATATACTATTTTTACTTGACGTTTCAGTGACAAAAAAGGGGGAGAAGTATTAAGTGAGGGGGAGAGCTTGAGATTGTTTGGTTAAGATTGTTTGATTGATTCAGAAGGAAAGTATTTAGCAAGGGGGAGTTATTTTCAAGGGGAGGATGGTGATCATTATGTGTGCATTGTTGTTATGATTTTCTAATGATCATTATGTTGGTTTTTATCTGTTTTCCACACTTGCATTTAATGGTTTGTTCAGTGTTGTGGTTACAGGATTGGTAGACCATCATGAAAGCAAGGTGACAATTTATATCTATGTTTTTCGGTGTGTGTTCATAGGTATAGATGTTATATTGTTATTTGTGAGGCTATATTGTAAAAACATGGTTTTGTTTCAGAAATGCTAAGGAGGAGATTGTAAGAACATTTATAGTATTATTTGTGTTTGGTATGTTCTAGACAATAATCATGTTGAGTGAATTGTCATGTTGATATTTTTGTGTATTTACAATCGAGTTGTTAGTATCTTTGTTTCTATCTCGAGAAAGAAGTCAAAGAGTGTGTCAAAACAAAGAAAGCTACCGGAGGGCAAAATCATCATTTCCAGACATCGTCACTTAACCGGAGGGCAAAAATGTCATTTCCAGACATTATGACTTCAACCAAAAGCATCGGGAGTTCGATATGACCAGTCCAGCTCAAATATGAAAAAATTACAAAAGATGCAACATACATATGTTGTCAGAGGCAAAAAGAGGCAGAATGACTCTAACCTACGCTTTAGTTTTTAGAGCTGGGAATGGACCCTATGCCCTAGACCTACGCCCAAGCATAGGTCCCAATGCTTGGTCACGTGATCACTTGTTATGCAAGATTTGTTACCCGCTTCTAGATTTTTCCAGTTTGGTCCCTACTTCAAGTTTTTAAGTGATCGACGACTTCAGACCTCTACGTATAGGCATATACACATATTTACATCAAATTTTAGAGGATTTCTCAAGATATTGTGAAATTACATAAGAGGGCAAGGTTAGTGTTTTTTATGAGTTGGTCTATAAATACCAAGGTTCTACGAGAGAGGAGGCTACGTCTTTAAGAGATCTCTGCAGTATTCTATCATTCATATTCTTATATAGCGATATAGATATAGAGAGAGAAAATATCATTGAGTGATTAAAGATATACAAGTTCTATATTGTTTTTGGACATATTCAATCGTGTTTCTACATCGACAATTTCTATGCACGATTGAATGGTATAGTTGCTAAAAAATTCATACACTGTTTATTGTAATGAGGTTGCTTTGATCCGTTCGAGTACGAAGTGATTCGAGGATTTTAGACAGCGAGTAGAGAAAAACAAATCAGACTTGATTTGTGAGTCTCTCATAGTGTCTTACGGAGCAAGCGTGCTTCGTGAAGTACGAGTGATTCCGGAGTTTCAGACTGCGAGTAGAGGAAGGCGTATCATGAGTGATTGTAAGTCTAAAACTGTCATAGAGTCTGTACTTGTTGATTCATAGTGCATCAGTACCTGAGTGTACTCATGGTTTTTTCCTTGGAACATTTCCTTGGGTTTTCCACGTATAATTCTCTACGTCGTCTATTGCTTTATTGTTTGCACTTATATTCATATTTGCTTAATTGATCTGTTTTTGAGAACTGAACTGAAAATTAGGGTTTGTGACTAATTAAAATTGACTTTTTCGTAATTAAATATTAATTTGTCAATAAATCCACAAAAAGCCTATTCACCCCCCTCTAGGCTATTTTCACTATCGTCTAGGTAATTTCACCCCCCGTTTTGATCTGATGATACATGGACGACTCCTATACCTTGATATACGTGCAATACACATAATATACATCATAGATTAGGGTTTTGCTGAGGTGGATGTGAAATTATTAAAAAGGGCGAACTTAGGGTTTTCTTCATCATTCTCTATAAATACCAAGGTCTACAAGAGAGGAGACTACGGTTTTTTTTAGAGATCTCTGCAGTTTTCTATTGTTCATATTATTCTACAAAGATATACAAAGAGAGAGAAAATCATTGAGTGATCATATATATAAGAGTTCTCTCTTGTTATTGGGATTTTTTAATTATGCTTCTACATCGAAGATCTTATGGATAATTGGATGATCTAGTTCCTGAAAAATATCACACCATCTATTGCAATGAGGTTGCGTTGATCCACTGAATAACGGAGCCATATGAGTGCGGAGATCGGAGCATTAGGCTTCAAGGTTATTTGATCTGTTGAGAAACAGAGCCGTTAGAGTACGGAGTGGAGCGAAAGCTTCGTGGAGCATGAGTGAATCTAGACTATCAGACGTCGAGTGAAGAACAACAGATTAGATTAGTTGTAAATACTATTTTCATAGAGTTTGTACAAATTCTCTAATTCATAGTGCATCAATACCCGAGCATATCCGTGGTTTTTATTTGGACTATTTCCAAGGTTTTTCACATAAAAATATCGTATGTCTCTATTGTTTTATTTTCTGTACTTAGATTAATCTTTGCATGATTTATCTTGATAGAGAATTGGATTAAAATTGACTTTTCCGCAATTAATTTTAATTTTTCAATAAATCCACAAAAAACCTATTCACCCCCCCCCCCCCCCCTCTAGGTTATTTTCATTGATCATCTAGGTAATTTCAAAACTTTAATTTATTTTATTGCAAAGCAGGGAAGCTAAAGAGCATTTATATGATGATTATGTATTAAGAGACCGAACGAATTACCTAAATAAAATTTGTTGTTAATTCTTTTCTTTAGCTGAGATTGAATTAATAATTTATCTTGAACAACTATGTTTTATCATTAGGAGCAAGAACCTCCGAAGATTTAATAATGGTTTCTACATAATGGTTCTTAATTGGCATGATAAATTCTTAGGTTTTCACAGTCCATGCTAAGAGAAGATGATATAGACATGCTTTTAATTTCATGTTTTAGGAGTAGTTGTAGTATAAATACATGTGATAGGTGCTCAATATTGTCCATTTTGAGCCCCTATCTTGCATTTGTTACGTCTTTACATTCCGTTATTTGGCATTTTTATGTCATTTCTGTGTTTAGCGTCTTTTAGGAGTTTAATGAATAAAAATAGCTAACTCTGGTGAATTAACTAGAGAAGTGATCATTTCTATTCAAGAGGAAGGCTTGAGAGGCGTTTTCAAGATAGAAAAGTGGTGTCCGGAGGGTAGAAACATCATTTTTTTGAGCCGCAACTTCAGGAATCATTATAATGGAGTCGAGGGGGTTCAAATGGTGCAACTACCAAGAAAAGTGCTTTTCATGAAAAATACTACGGACCACCTACGACTCCAGTAGCTAAAAGTGGCTAGAAAAGGTTATTTTGACGGACTACCTATGGACCTTGGAAAAGGAGCTACGCGCCACCCGTAAGACAGGCTACGCACCGCATGTAGTCCCTGCGTACACGCCACGCATAGGGTCTCTACGGGCCACTCGTATTTGTCTGGCGATTTTAAGATGCTAAAAAGTCTGTTTTGTCCCCGACTTGTTCTCCTTATGGCGGCTACGACTTGATACCTCAATACATGTGCAAATACACATATATGTATATCATAATATAGGGTTTTGATCAATTTGTGTGTAAAATTACCAAAAAGGGCAACCATTAGGGTTTCCCTCGGCCTTTGCTTATAAATACCGAACTTTACATCAATTGTAGAGAGATTTTTCACACGTTGAAAATCCAGAGCAGCCTTTGAAGTTATATATATTTTGAAGAGAAAAATTCATAGAAGACCGAGAGATCCGGAGAAGACAACCATGGTGGCTGATTCTACATCAACAATGCAGTCTCTTCCATCCATGAGTGGTTAAACCGGTATCTAGGGTTTTCTAGATTTTCTAGGAAAACCCTAGCCAAGTAATGTAGCTTTTAATATTTGTTTTCAATTGTAATGAAGGGGAAGCTAAGACTATACCATGATGATTATTGTAAATGAGTGAACGGTTATATTCTTGACACAAGTTTGTATATTTATTCAGAATTTTTGTCTTAGATTGAATGAGTATACTTGCTTACACAATCATGATTATTCTAAACAAATTATGATTTTCTATAATAATGGTTCTTAACACTTGAGACCCTAGGTTTACACAGGCCATGCCTCGGTGAGGTATCATAGACATGCTTTTGTTTAATTTCATGTTATATGAGTAGTTTAAAGTAACGTAAATAACATGCACTAGATACACTATGTCCAGAGATGGGTTGTAGCGAACCTGATCCATGGCATTCTTTTTGGGAATGTATTTGACTATTTACGGTACATTCTGATTCATGGGAATAGATCGTCTTTCTTACAATTGAGCAAATTGAAAGTTATATTATGAGTTTAGTGGTGAAGCGATGAAAATCCTAGTTTTCTTTCTCTTGAATCACAACTATCATTTAAATTCTGTTTTAGTTAATTTAGTTTTTAATTCTCAAAATCAAATCAAACACTTTTTCAAACTATAATTCAATATTTTTAAATTGCTGAAGTAAATAACCAAGTCCTTGTGGGTTCGATATTCCCTATCACAAGTCATGTTTTTATTACAATTGACTTGTGCGCTTACGATAGGTAAAACCTAGGTCATTTTAAGGGTGTGTTCTTAACACATATTTTTAGCCACCCTGGTGGTACATCAAGTTTTTGGTGTCATTGCCGGAGACTTGGCATTATTCATTGCTTTAGTAGTTTAGTGATATTGCGTTATTGTAGTGTATTTAAAGTTGTATTTTTATGTGATTGACAGGTATTCTGAAAAGTATAAAGGGAGATAGCGGAGCAGCGTGAAGTTACGTCGACGGACCTCTTGTGAGTTTTAGATTAGCTTAATTTCGCACTTAGTTTTAGCTTTATTTTATGTTAATATTTAGAGTAATTTAGAAGTAGTTCAATTTATTTTCATATAAAAAAATAAAAATAAAAAAGAATTTTTTTTCTTGCTTAGTGCATGACTAATAGGAGATTCCTTTTTTATCCTAATACTGCGTTAGTACCCTTTGATCCTAAAATCGAATGAACTTTTCATCAAAATCGTCAAGCTAGGGAATTAAAGCGTCTTCAATAGTTGGAGCAAAAAGAGATGGCCAGTCAGAATGCTATTACGCGAAAGGCACCCGCCACATCTTTGAAGGGATATTACGCATCAACCGCATATGAACCATATGGTGAATTTCCAGAGGAAGATGGAATCAAGAACTTTGAGATCAAATCGAGCATCATTAATATGATCCCAAAGTATTTTGGACTTAGGACAAAGGACCCATATCAGTATATTAATGATTTCTTAGAAATGATCTCTATGGTCAGAATGGAAAATCTTAGTATGAATGTTTTGCGTGTGCATTTATTTATTTTTTCATTGAGAGAGAAAGCTAAAAGATGATATATCATTCTAGATAAGGAGATTAAAATAGACTGGGAAAATTTACAAGCTAAATTTTTACAAAAATACTTCCTAGTCGGTAGGACCCATGAAGCATAGGAAACGATTACCCATTTCCGAGAATTGCCCGCTGAGGAATTCCATGACGCTTGGGATATATTCAATGAAATTATGCGGAAGTGCCCCCATCACAAGTTCATGGAGTAGGACATTGTGCAGAACTTCTATCTTGGATTGGGATGTGAGCATAAAAATTTAATTGATGCAGTCGTAAGAGGAAAGTTCACACTAACGCCAGCGAAAGAACTTTTCTATATGTTTGACAACATTAGCGATAATTCGATTCAATATCAATTCGAGATGCGTGCGTGGAATGGACATGATAGAAGATCTGACAAAACATTTTTCATTGATAGAGCAGATAACCACGATGATGTCATAGAATCGGTGGCGGTGTTAGGGGAAAAGCCCGATAAGTTCATTAATCTTACACAGTCATCCCCGAGAGAGGTTTTAGCAGTAGGACCAGATTTTCCCCAGAATGAGTGTCAGGGTAATGAGTTTGTTACTGCTGATGCTAATGCAGCATGGGCCAGTTCGAATAATACTCCATTTTCCAATACTTACAATTCGAACTGGCTAAATCATCCACATCTCTTGTACCGTTCTTAGAATGTGAAAAATCCTCCAATAAATTTTCCTCTGAGTCAACAATCATTTAATTCCCAACCACAAATCATGACTCGAAGTTTTCAACCTAACTCTCAAGGCAATCAACCTTTTAATTTCCAACCCCAACCTCAAAGGAGTCAAACTCCACCACCACCACATCCACCTGCTTATGATTTTGCTAACTTGGACAGAACTTTGCTAGCCAATTAGAACTAGTTAGGCACTAATACTCAAGTGATCACGAAGCTGGAGGTATAAATGGGTCAAGTGAGCAATTCGATGAACAAGCGAGATGAAGGGAGATTGCCCAGTCAGCCAGTAGTCAACCCAAGGCCTAGATAAACGTTGGAGCTCAGATCTTTTGCTCAAAATCCGCATGATATTGTCCAAGCTATCACGACTTTGAGAAGTGGGAAGGAGGTAGAAAACATGGTTGGGGAACAACATGAAGAGAGGGTGAGTAAGAGAAAGGTAATGGAAAAGGCGGCTGAGAAGATTCAGAAAGACTAGCCTCGGGTGGAGGCAAATATCGATCAGGCGTTACCAGAAGAGCTAGATAAAGTGAGTTACGAGGAAGCAACGCCATTTCCTAAACGTTTGAGAGAGCCAACCAAATATCGTTTGCAGAAAGCATCTGACATGTTGGAGACTTTTTGCATGTCAGAATCAATTTGCCTCTCTTGGACATAATTGCCCAAATTCTTCCCTATACTAAATTCTTGAAGGACCTCTGTACCCAAAAGCGGAAAAGTAGAGCAAAGGTCCCGAAGAAAATCTTGTTAACTGAGCAAGTAAGTTCATTGTTTTTAAGCAACACACCACCGAAGAGAAAAGATCTCAGTGCTCTCACTATTCTTTGCGTCATTGGCGATTAAGAAATTGGTAGAGCTCTTCTTGATCAAGGTGCGAGTGTTAACTTGTTTCTTTATTCAATTTACCAATAGCTAGGGTTGGGGGAGCTCAATCCCACCTCAGTAGTGCTCCAACTTGCTGATCGAATAATCAAGCAAGCAAGAGGGATTCTGGAAGATGTCATTGTTCAAGTGTACAAGTTCTACTTTTCAGTGGACTTTATAATTCTCAATACAGAGCCTGTCCTCGACTCCAAAAAGCACATCCTTGTGATTTTAGGACGACCGTTCTTGGCCACGACCAATGCATATATTAACTGCAAAACAGGGGCGATGGAGCTGTCATTTGGAAATATAAAGGTGCGGATGAATGTATTTGACACCAATCACCAATTTCCTGAGTTAGTTAACTATTTTTGAATTGACGAGGTTGATGAGATTGACGAGATTATAGAAGAATTTGCACCTAGAATCTTGGAAAAAGATGAGATAGAGTCTATTGTCATTGGAGTAAGATTAGAGGATGAACCGGAGGATTGGAATGAGCAGGTAAGTGAGAATTATGCAGGTATTGGTGCATTGGAGACTGTGTTATATGGACATCCATGGAAAGTGTCGACTGAGCCGATTCCCACAATCTTGAATACACCACCAGTTCTATCTTTAATAACTCCTCCTACCTTGGGGGTGAAGGAATTGTCTGAGAAGCTTAAATTTATCTTTTTGGGGCCCGATAAGACACTTCATGTGATCATATCATCAAAGCTGACAGAAGAATAGGAATCGAGTATGGTCAAGGTTTTGAGTGAAAATAAAGAGGCAATAGGATGGAGCGTTATTGATTTGAATGGAATAAACCCCTCAATTTGCATGCATCGCATACACTTAGAGGAGGATACAAAACCATTTAGAGAGATGCAACAGAGATTGAATTTGAATATAAATGAATTATGATAAAAGGTGGTAAAGCTGCTAGATACTGGTATTATTTACCCCATATCCGATAGTACATGGGTGAGTCCTACTCAAGTGGTGCCAAAGAAATCAGGCATTACAGTTGTACCTAACTCAAAAGGAGAGCTGATTCCACAGCGCACAACCATTGGGTGGTGTGTGTGTATTGATTATAGAAAGCTCAATTCTTATACTAGGAAAGATAATTTTCCATTGCCATTTATTGATCAAATCCTGGAAAGGTTGGCCAGATAGAGTTATTACTATTTTCTGGATAGATATTCCGGTTATAACCAAGTGGCGATTGCTCCTGTTGATCATGAGAAAACCACTTTCACTTACCCATATGATACATTTGCATATAGATCAATGCCTTTTGGTTTGTGTAATGCGCTAGCTACATTCCAGAGGTGTATGATGTCGAAATTCTCTGATATGGTGGAGAAGTTCTTGGAAGTGTTCATGGATGATTTTTCAATTTTTGGGGCAACCTTTGAAGACTATTTAAAACATCGAGTACTTGTGCTTCAGAGATGCAAATAGACGAATTTAATTCTAAGCTAGGAAAAGAGCCATTTCATGGTTCAAGAGGGGATAATTCTTGGCCACATTATATCGAAAAAGGGGATTGAGGTTGACAAGGAAAGAGTCGAATTGATTTCAAAATTGCCTCATCTCACGTCTGTTAAACATTTATGATCTTTTCTAGGCCATGCCGGGTTCTACAAATGATTTATCAAGGATTTTAGTAAAATAGCCCGGTCGATGTGCAACTTATTAGCTAAGGATGCGACCTTTATCTTTGACGAAGAGTGTCTTCATGCTTTTTGAGGAGTTGTGTACTCATCTCTCAACAACCCCAATCATTCGTCCACCGAACTGGTCTCTACTATTTGAACTAATGTGTGATGATTCAGACTATACCATAGGAGCGGTAGTAGGTCAAAGAAAGGAGAAGCTACCATATGCGGTATATTATGCCAGCAAAACGCTGAATGATACGTAGATCAACTATACAACCACATATAAGGAGTTACTAGCGGTTGTGTTCGTCTTGGAAAATTTTTGATCATATTTATTGGGTACCAAGGTAGTAGTTTATTCAAATCATGCAGCTTTAAGGCATTTACTGAGGAAGAAATATTCCAAACCCAGGCTGATTAGATGGATTTTGTTGCTGCAAGAATTTGACTTGGAGATTAAAGATAAAAAAGGTTCGAAAAATGTTGTTGCTGACCATTTGTCGAGGATCATAGTCGAGACTACAAAGGAAACTACTCCTCTTAAGGATTCATTCCCGGATGAACATTTGTTCAGTGTGGATGTCATGGAGCAGACATCGTGGTATGTTGATACTGTGAACTATAAAGCCACGGATCAAATTCTAAAAGGTTGGTCTAAAAATTAAAAATACTGATTATTCAGCCAGGTAAAATTTTATATCTGGGATAATATGCAATTATACAAGTATTGCTCTAATCAGATAATCAGAAAATGTTTTCCTGAAAGTGAGGTGAAAAGTATTTTGAAGTTTTGACACACGCTAGAATGTGGGGGGCATTTCAAAACGCAAAAGACAGGCCACAAGGTGCTGCAAAGTGGATTCTATTGGTCGTGCATATTCAAATATTCATTTAAATATTGCAAAGCGTGTTTGCAATGCCAAAAGTTGGGATCTATATCTCGGCGTGATATGATGCCTCTAACCCCGATTTTAGTTATTGAGTTGTTTCACGTATATGGGATAGATTTCATAGGCCCATTTTCAAAAGCAGACAAGAAAGAGTATATACTTATGGGGGTTGATTATGTGTCAAAATGGGTAGAGGCTGTAGCTATCAAGCACGATGATCATGAGATAGTGTAGAAATTTGTCCAGTCTAATATCTTTTCAAGATTGGGTATACCACGGGTGATAATCAGTGACGGCAGAAAACACTTTGATAACCATTTTCTCGGTGGTCTATGTCGGAATTATGGCATCAATCATAGGATAGGTTTGGGTAGAAAGAAGTCTGGTGCTCAGCACAAACTCCAACTTCAAGAGCTTGAGGAGTTGAAAAACAATGCTTACGAGAACTCTCAGATTTACAAAGCTCGGAAGAAAGCGTTTCATGATAAACACATTCGAAAGAAAGTCTTTGAGCAAGGCAAAAAATTTTGGTTGGTTTTTTTCTAGTAAGCTTCAGTCAAGATGGGATGGACCTTACACGATTACGAAGGTTTTCCCCCATAGAACAGTAGAGCTTGATGATCCAGATACCGGAAAGAAGTTCATTGTGAATGGTTAGAGATTGAAGCATTACATTGATGTCTAGCCAGTTGAGTGTGTTGTGCAGATGATGGATTTGACTGATTCTACACACGAGCTGGAAGGGTTTGAGCCCAAATACTGAAAAGTGGCAACATCATGCCAACGACGTTAAACATTGGTACTAGGTGATTAACAGTAGATTTTGATCCTAGTTTATACTTGTAGAATGTAGTTTAAGTTCACTTTTTGTTCTGTTGAGTCCTAATATCGAGTTGAAAAGTATCATCTTCGTCATAATTGAGGTAGTGAGGGTAGAGAGTAAGTACGATGACAAGAGTGCGTAAAATGAAAAAAAATCAAAGCCAAACCAAAAATCCCATAGAGGGACCCATGCGACGCGTGTAGCTTGAGCTACGCGCTGCCCGTAGCTATAGAACAATGTTCGCGGCTATAAAGCCCGAACCAAGCTTCAAACTTCTCCCACTCTCTCATTTCTCCACCAAAAAGTCCAAAATCACTCCCTATCCATTCCTATTCCAATTTCGAATCATACCCGGTGATTTTTGTGCCAGATCTGTGCGTAGATTTTCCAAATTCTCGTGAAGAACTCGAAGAGTCTTAGAAACCAAATTTTGGAGAAATCGTCTGATCTTTCTATTCAGTGAGTCTTTCTTCAATCTTTGTGTTTCTAATTACTTTTATAATCATTCTAAACTAATATCAATGAACAAATCTAGTTGAAAACATGTTTCATTTCATTTCTCAAAAGTTGAAAGTTTCGAATTAGAGAACAGATTGAATCTCAAATTTTTGCATGTTTTTTATTTAAGAGTTTGTTTAATCGTCATATTGGGTCCATTTAGTCATGATTTTGAGTTTGATTCGGTAACTGGAACGATCCGCTAATTATTTTTTGAAAATCCCGAATGTAGGCAGGAAGCCACGGACACAGAGGAACGAGTTCTTCATGCCCAAGGTCACCTACTCCTTCGCCTCCACGGAGGATGAGACATTTACTGCGAGCCCGCATATCACCTTCTTTATCCCCCAATAGAGTTGATTCACAGGTGGATTCACTGATTGCTTCTCCACCCATATCTCGATCTATCATACCACCGGTGGCACCCGAGCCACAGGATGAGCCGACGGTAGTGGTTTCTCAGTTACCGGTGCCACTCACGGCAGATATGGGTGCGATGTTAAAGAAGGTACTAAAGAAGGGATTCCAGCATTAGTGGATATATTCTGCGACATCTTTAGAGAGGCTACAGGCGATGCCAGCTTGGATTATCCATGATTTGTGGGAGCGACGATTGTTACCGATCCTTACCCCTCCCTATACATTTGTCTCTGCTGATATGATTGAGGTGTTTTGGCTACACATGCAACATTATAGTAGGGGGATACGATTAGAGACAGAGGTTAGGGGGTGAGATTCGAGATTATGCCATAAACTATTGTAGAGGTGTGGGGTATACCAGATATATGCCCACCTGAGTTGGAAAGAGATTACCCGCCTCTACCAGAGCCATTTCCTGGCATGACTGAGATAGTTCAGATGCAAACTGGGGTAGGTTTGCGGATGACCGAAACAATTGCACACAAAAAATGATTATCCTCCCAATTTGTGGCTCTTGAACATGATCTTCAAGTCACATGTGTATCCTCAGGGGCACAAGACTCAGAGATGGCGGCTATTTTTGGTGTTACATTATGCTTTTGAGTTTTGTCGATGGGTGTCGATTCCCCAGATTTTGTGGCAAGGCTTGTACCAGCATTATACAGACTTGTGGATGGCGAACAGTGTTGAGCAACATACATTTTGAATCAGATTCCCAACACTGACCATACACCTTATGGCTGATGCAGGGATTGAGCTGGATGAGGAGATGGACCGAAACATATTTGAGATAGGTACGTATATCTCGAGTATGTGGACTAAGACTTGGAGGAGATTGCATGGTGATGCAGTGTTACAGAGGAGGCCAATGGTCCTTGGTCTGGGTGTTCCTCCAGTTATACCTCATGTGGAGCTTGTGGAAGTCGAGGTTGTGCATGATGATGTTGTACCACCTTAGGGTGAGGGCGTACCGGCCGTAAAGCCACCTTATATGCCTGATGGAGCGATAGTGACGCTCACTAAAGAATAGTTTGATGCCATTATGGCAGGGCAGATGGCATTGCAGGATGAGGTTGGGCAGCAGAGAGAGGCTATGACGACTTTGTAGAGAGAGTTGCGAGCCAATTTGAAGGTATAGATGCGAAATAGACAGATACGTCAACGGGCGGAGAAGAGACCTCGACTTAGTCATCGACGGTTGCGAGGCTTGGTTCAGGTGCATTTTGAGCATGAGGATTTGCCATTACTAGAGACCTTGCCTGCGTCATCAAATAAGGATGATTATGATGAGGATGATGAGCAGTAGTGTAGCTTAGTTATAGTTTTTAGTAGTTTTAGGTTTTGCACTAGAGTTAAATTGTTAAGTAGATAGTTAGTGATAGGTGCTTCATGTTACCACTGAAACGATTGACTGCTAAGTGTAATTTTTGTATTTTTTATATTTATAAAATTAAAAAATTTCATATATGTGCAAAATTGTTGTTCATATTGTTCATTTCTCGAGACTATGATAATGTATGCATAGAATTGCGTGATTCTTAGAGTTTTTCTCAATGGAGTCGCACAATGAGGACATGTGTGCATTTAAGTTTGGGGGAGTGCGGTTTATTAATGAAAAATGATGTTGGAGTGCAGGTATGTTGGGTTAGAAAAAAAAAACAAAAACAAAAACAAAACACATGAAAATTCAAGCCAAGCCTACGTGCCTCGCGTAGGGGCCATGCGTAGTGTTCTTTAGGTAATTCAAAATTTAGCCCGTTTAAGGGGTTTTTTGACTTGTTTTGTACTTGTATTGTATTAGGATTAGAATTGTAGGATTAGGATTTTATTTTGTGTTAGTAGATAGGGTGCAATTTAAATATTTAGAGGTTGTAGTCCCTTAAGGACGAGCCTTTGCAATTTCAATTCTTAGAGACGGTAGTTCCTTAAGGCCACGTCTTTGTAGTTTACATTCATAGAGATTGTAGGCCTTAAGGCCAAATCTTTGTTATCTTATTCCTAATAAAAAATTTCATTCCTTGAGCAATGTGATTTCCGAATATTTTTTATACAATTTCTTTTCCCTTGCTATGATATTGGGTATGTGTGTTTTGTTGAGCATATCTACAGGTGATCCAAAGCAAGTCTGGGGGAGGAGATTGAGGCTATACTGTGTAATTCTGGAATTGTGCTTCAAGGGTAACTATATTCTTTCTCTTGTTTTATGAACCATAGGGACATGGTTTATTTTAAGTTTGGGGGAGAGGGTATAGTTTAGGAATGGACATTTTGAAAAAAATTAAAAAATTAAAAAAAAATGGAATGAAATTCTTTGTTTTCACAGATGATTGTTTTGCATTACAAGTTGACTGAGTTCATGATATGATGCATGAGTAGTATATGTTGTGATATTCCCATTCATGAGAGTGATGATTAGATCGAGCCGAGTGAAGTGATGTGATTTTACATGGGTGAGTGAATTAGTAAAATTGAAATTGAAAAGGACGACCTTGACCTATATGCACAAACACACATTCACTATGGGAAAAATAGTTAATCTTTAACTATGTAGTTGAAATGATAATTTTTCCACAATAAAAGGGGAGAAGGGGAGATGTTTTGGTTGAAATGGAGAAAGTTGAAAATATATTGTGAAAAATAAAATGCAAAAAGTAGTTCTTTGATCTGAGTAACAGGGCATTGGTATCACCAATATCATTGTTTGCATAAAAGGGGAGAAAACTAATGAGCATAAATCCCAATAAAGAAGCTAGGGCCCAGTTGGCCGGGACTAAAAATCCTCGCTGGAAAGTCCAGAGCTTAGAAAGACAAAAAGGGATGGAAAGTTGAAAGATGGAAAGATGAGTTTTTATGAAAAATGGCAAAGTTTGATCAATGAAATAGGATAAGAGAAATTGAAATACCATGGTAGAATGTTCACAAAAACACGGAGGGTTGTCTGGATTGAAAGTAGAGAGTAACGAAGTCATTCACTTTAGTGGCAACCACTCATGACATAAAGCTCGAGATAATTATTATTCTATAGTGAGTATGAGTATTTGCATCTATATTATCTTATGCATTATATCATGACTTGGTTAATGCGTGTGTGAACTCATGACTGCGTGACGATGAAGAATGGAGAAGTTATGGGTAATATATCTAACACTCACGAGACTTCACTCATCCACTCGGTATTGCCGAGGGGTTTATAAGGCTTATTACACATGCTAAGTGTAATTATTGACCCTCACGAAAGCAAGGGAGTAATGTAGATTCGTATAGGTTAGTTAGAAAAAATCATCATGGGGTAGGTTTAGACAATTTTCCTGAATTCATTGCTAAGGGGTTAGCAATATGTAAGTTTAGGGGTATGATAGGTGCTCAATATTGTCCATTTTAAGCCCTTATCTTGCATTTGTTACATCTTTACATTCGGTTATTTGGTATTTTTATGTCGTTTGTGTGTTTAAGCGTGTTTCAGGAGCTTAATGAAGAAAAAGAGCTAACTCTGGTGAATTAACTAGAGAAGTGCTCATTTTTATTCAAGAGAGGCTTAAGAGGTGTTTTCAAAATAAAAGTGGCCCCCAGAGAGCAGAAATATCATTATTTCGAGCCGCAACTTCAGGAATCATTCTAATGGAGTCGAGGTGGTTCAAACGGTACAACTACCAAGAAAAGTGATTTTCTTGAAAAATACTACGGACCACCTACGGCCCTGATGTCCGTCGGGGTGTGCTAAAATATGTGTTAAAACGGCCCCTTATGATGACTTAGGTTTTACCTATCGCAAGTGCACGAATTGTATTATAGTATAGTTCAGCTTGTGAAAGGTTATCGATCCCACAGAGACTAAGTCGTATTCTGAATTCTTGTAAAATAATACTGTGACACCCCCAAATTTCCATGCATAGGTTGGCCAGGCCCATACACAGAAAATTAGGAGCATCAGTAATTGATAACATAAGCACAGAATAGAAGACATAAAATAGAAATATAATAATAACAACAATAACAAAATAAGGATACAACTTATACATGAAGAAGACCACTCCCAATACATCCTTAAATAAAATAAGTCCCACACAGTACAACTTGGAAATCCCATAAACATGGACCCCTAGAAAACACACTTATAAGAAATACAACATATGACATTTATCGGATCGTACCCTGGAGTGGAAGGAAAATATGATAGAACCAGACAAATAGATATGAAGTCCTCAACCCTGCTGGTGAAACTGCCGAGGACCTGAAACAACAAAAATGTGGGTTAAACCCACGAGCAAGTACAACTCTACATGATCCCAAGCAGAGTACCAAAATCCATCCCCTTTCCTAGTGACACCTAATCCCAAAATTATATTATAAAATAATAATATATTTAACTATAAATATAGTCACTAATATACCACCATTTAATATAATTATGTTTATAAATTTCTTACATTAATCTGATTTTTCCATACAACATCCAATCCATGCCCTACCATAACCACGTACCCGACAACTCACCCGTGCCGTGACAACTCACCCATGTCCCGTGGTACTAGTTAGACTGCAGTAATAGTCAGCCTCCTTGTGGTTCCTTATAAATTTCCAAAACATAGTCATTTAATTTAAATCTTATGATTTTTACGAATTTAATAATTCACTCGTAATCTTTATTCGGGAACGTATAACAATTTATAAGGTCGAGCCTGGGGGGTCCAGGGGGGGCGCGACCATTACCTGAGCGCCCCCCTGGCGGGGTCTGGGGCAGCGCCCCAGCGCCAAGGTATACGGTATTTTATACGGTCAAAACTATTCATTTATACTGTCGAAAATACGTAATCTAGTATAATTCGTGATACACATAATAACAATATAAATCAATGTCCAGAGTCTGATAACAAAGAAAATAGAGAAAAACAATTACATAAATATGCAATATTTTTCTAATAACAGTTTTAAAATTTTGTCAACATTGAAACCTAAAATATTTATGTATTCAGATATTTATACTAAGTTCCAACCATATACACATCATCAGAATCATACCAACAAGACACATAACCACGAATCCATACATGTATAGCTACACATGGTAAAAACAGATTTGTATGTATAGCTAGATATAAACATAGTCTCATGCATATATCAATATATCACCACAAATCTCTATATATATACAAGATCTATACATATAATCATGGATTTGTACATATATGTATAACCAAAATATAAATCATCATATATATATATGAATATATATATACTCTAACAGATTTGTACATATATGTCTATATAAGTCTACTAATCTCTACCTATATGCAAGATCTGTACATATGATCATGGATCTATACATATACATATAAACAGAATATATATCATCACATAAATAAACATGAATATGAACATACTCTAACAGATCTATACATATATGCCAATATAGATCCACGAATCACTACATGTATACAAAATCTATATATATACTTACGGATCTATACATATATGTATAAATAGAATATATAAGTCACATAAATAAACATGAATATGAATATACTCTAACAGATCTATAAGTCATATATGAACATGATTTACACATACATATACATATATGAAAAATATTATTTAGCAGATTATAGATGCACAAAGTAAGGGCTACGAAATTTTAGTACAAAGAGGAAGAGTAGAACATATGTCTTGCCTGTAATGTAGAGCTGAATTCACCACAAGTATAGATCCAAACCAATTCTAAGCTCTCAACCTCTCAACCCTCACAATTTCGGGTATAATTGATGAACAAGAAGAAGTAGTATAATAAATGAGATGGGGGCTAGATCTGAAGTTAAGGATGCTTATATAGAAGATGCTAGGGTTAGGGAAATGTCCAAACTAACCTTGTAATATGCATAAATCACCAAACCGCCCAAGCACTAATGACAACCTTGCCCCCATTCAGATCACAAAATTTCATTATAACCTACTAGAATTAAAAAGACTAAGATAGCCTCATTCAATAATTTAAACACCCAATATGCCATCCAAAATAAATAAAGGAATAAATATCCATTAAATACAGGGTATTACAAATACTCTCGAATTGCTAGAAATGTATGGTTTGTTGGTTTTGATTTCTGAACTAATTAACTAATAAAACAATAAAGATAGATTAAGACAAGAACAATATAAATAAAATCTAAGGTTTTCATGCTCCACCACCAACCGCATAACATAATTCTATCAATGTAACAATTGCAAGAGGGCAATCCATAAACTGTGAATCAGGTCGTACCGCAAATAGCTAAATACGACCCCAAAAGGGATTACCATCAACCGGATTACGACAATTCATCTCATGACTGACCTAACTAGCACATGCCAATTAAATTACTCTAATCTACTCCTACTGCATGAAAATAAACTAAAGCATATCTATAATTGTCAACCTAGGATTTCAAGTTTTATTACCACCATTGTGTAGAAAATCATAAGTTAAACATCCAAGTTCCATCCCATAGTTAATAACCATAATTATGTAAGATAAATATATTCATTCAGTATAAGACAAGAATCAGAATAAATATATAAACTTGTACCAAGAATAAAAATGATCTATCATCTACTACAATCATCATAGTATGGTCACAGTTTCCCCTCGTTACAATTGAAAACAAAGAATAACTACATTACTTGGCTAGGGTTTTGCTAGAAAACCCTAGGTACTGAAATAGTTGCTCATGGTAGAAGGAGACTACATCGTTGATGTAGAATCACCCTCCATTGTCGTCTTCTCCGAATTTCTAGATCTTGAATGACTCTTCCCTTTGAATAATATGTGAATAAAACCTCTCTAAAATTATGTGAATAGAAGTCCCAAAATTATGGGGAGAGAAATCCCTTAGATCTGTAGCAGACCTTGGTATATATAGGCAAAGGTGAGGGAAACCCTAACTTGGAGAATAAGATTACTCTTTTTCGTAATTTCACACCCAACCAAGTAAAACCCTAATAGTTGATGTATAATATGTGTATATTACATGTACAGAGGTGTTGAGGTCAAACTTAAAGCCATCCGGGTCTAAATGGATCAATCCAGATAAAAATAGGATTTTAGCCCGAATCTGAAATTTCCAGCTTTTTCTGCAAGATACCTCTCACTCTTTTGATCATATTTGGAGCTACACACATTGATGAAGGAATGTAATATATCATTGGAAAGCTGACTTCAAGATCTTGATTATAGGCTCAAGAATCACCCCATTTGGACCTTTTTTTACCGAGATATGAGCTCCCGAAGTTGGTGAAATTTTATGCTGAAAACACTATTCACTATGTTTTAAGCATAAGGAACTACTCTTTAAGCGTAGGCTTAAGCGTAGAAATGTGTTTTCTTGTCACTTTTTGCTTCTGTAAGCATATGTTCTTCATGAAAACCATTTTTCTCCGCAATTGTGCCAAAATGACCGTCTTGACTCCATGAGACTTTTTGCCTTAGGTGACAGCTTCGGAAAATGTCGTTTTTGCCCTCCGGGAGCCATTTTTGTCTCGAAATGCCTTTTTAACTCTCTTATTGATAGAAAGAACATGTACTTCGGTTAATTCACCGATGTTAGATCCATTTCTTCGTTAAGCTCCTAAAACGTGCTTTAACACACAAACAGCATAAAAATACCAAATAATGGAATGAAAAGACATAACAACAGTAAGATATGGGTTTAAAATTGATACTTTTGAGCACTTATCACACCCCCAAACTTACATATTGTTAGTACATTAGCAATAAACTCAGGGAAACGTTTTTGTGATGATTTTTAATCTATCTACTCTAACTAACCTAACATAATCCCTTGCTTTCGTGAGGGTCAACGATTACACTTTGCACGTGTAACAAGTCTTTTAAACCCTTAGGTTTCCCCTAATAGACGAGTGAAGTCTCGTGAGGGCTTCTAGTGATGGTACCCACAAACGTCTCCATTCTTTAAAATCACGCATTCATGAATTCACACACAAGTTAATTAAGCCATGATACAATACACAAGATAATAAGGATGCAAATACTATCACTCACTACCGAACAATAATTATCTCGAGCTTCGTGTCATGAATGGTTCTCACTAAAGTGAATGATTTTGCTACTTTCTACTCCTAATCCAGACAACCTTCCGTGTTTTTGTGCACATTCTACCATGGTATTTCAATCTCTCTTCTTCCTACTTCGTTGATCAAAATTTGCCATTTTTCATAAAAATCAATCTTTCCATCATTCCACTTTTCATCCCTTTTTGTCTTTCTAAGCTCCGGAATTTCCAGTGAGGATTTTTAATCCCGATCAAATGGGCTCGAGCTTTTTCCGTGAGATTTATGCTCATTAGTTTTCTCCCTTTTAAACGCGAACAATGATATTGGTGATACCGAGGCCCAGTTACTCAGATCGAATAACTACTTTTTGCACTTTATTTTTCAAAATAAATTTTCAACTTTTCCTTCTAATATCTCCCCTTCTCCCCTTTTATTGTGGCAAAATTATTTTTTCAACTATATAATCAAAGATTAACTATTTTTCCCATAGTGAATGTGTGTTTATAGGTCAAAGTTGTCCTTCTCGATTTCAATTTAACTAATTCACTCACCCATGTAAAATCACATCACTTCACTCACTCAATCTAATCATAAGTCTCATGAATGGGAATATTACATCACATATTACTCATGCATCAAAAATACAAACTTAATCAACTTGCGATGCAAAACACTCATGCGTTAAAACAAAGAATTTCTCCAAAATATTTCAATTTTTTTATTTTTTTTCCAATCATTCCTTATACCAACTATACATTCCCCCCAAAATTAAATTAAACTATTTCCTCATGGTTCACAATTATACTCATGGGAAAGAATATTGTTACCCTTGAAGCACAGTTCCATAATTTTAACTCTTTATGCTTATCTTTCCCCCAAACTTGAATCGAGCCACTTGTAGAAATATTCAACAAAACACAAATATCTAATATCATAGTAAAGGAAGAAGAAATACATCATCGCTTTCTGGAAATCATTACTCAATATTGCACAAGGAATGAGTTTTTTTTGTTTTAATAAAATAAAGAAAGATTTGGTCTTTAGGGCCTACAATCCAAATGAATTAAAATAAAATCAGCAAAGATTTGGCCTTAAGAGCCTACAATCTCTAAAAATTGAAATTTGTAAAAAAATAAATGACCTATTATTCTACAAACTGAGGCTAGAAACTAACTTTCACAACCTAAGACCAATGTTTAACGTCTTTGGCATGACGACTCCGCAAACGGTTATCCAACACCCTTCCTCTCTGCGACACTTCCACCACATAGTGGAGCAAGTGTGGGAACTAAATCAATCCACGGTGTCCATTGTGAATACTCAGCAACAAGCAAGACATCAAACACATAATAATCGTCATAAACTCTCTCTTTTATCATGTTCTACCTTTATCCCATGTTTAACACCTATGTCCAACGATTCTTCTGTTAGCAAATAAGGTAATGGGTCCTTCATCACCTCATCAATCCCATCAATTACATAGTATTCATCCCATCCCTGTTTATCCTCAAGACACGACCTCTTACATTGGGTAAATATGGCTTTAGGTTCATATGGTGTCTCTTTTGCCTCTTGTGGTAAAGGAATGGTTTGTGTACGTGCATCATATACAATGTCACTCTTAATTTCAAAACTTTCCTCTATTTCATTGTCCCCGTCTTCTTCATCTTCAAAATTATCTACCCCTTGATTTGGCACATCCTTCATTCTCATTTCAGCATCAACTAATTGTTTTGCTTGAATTCCTAACCTAATCAAAGCTTGAGAATTATTTTTCAATTGGTTTTCAATCTCTCTTAAGGTGTTCATCAGTTTATCTTCATCACTAGTTGATCTAGGTATCAAATTTTGATTTTGGAACTGGAGTGAATTTTGGTTGGAGGGTTGATATGATTAGAATGATTGGGTATTATTGGACTAAAAATCCTGAGTACTGAATGGTTATTAACCTCTATTGTAACTTGGTTGAGGATTTTCAGTGTTAGGAAAGTATGACTTGTCTCTGTTGTATGCGATCTCTTCACAATTTTGAGGGGTTGCTTCGATTTTGCCCAAATATACTAAGAATTTGTCATTAGAAGACAATGACTCCTGATGGCAGTTTGCTCTGATTTCTCTCAAATGGGCTAAGAATTTATCTTCAACAGACAATGGCTCCGAACATGGATATGCATTTGATTCAAGTTGGAATTGATTCAATAGTTGAGGATAATAATCTTGACTGTAGGGTTGATACCCTAATCCATGATCGAAATATCGTGGATCCTCATTAAAGCTCTGATATGAATTTCCTATACCTGATTGTTGGTATTGCAATTGGGATGATATCTCCAATCCGGATTGTATGAATTATAATATGGAACACTCACCGAATTGGTATAACCATTATACATCTTTTTTTTTCTGACAATCACAAAATCGGAGTTTTGAGATCCTAAACGATGTGTTTTGGTCGCAAATCAGCTACGTTCATTGTATGATAGTGAGTATTGTTTATTCACCCGTTTCCACTCAAATATCTCTCATCTTTTGCAAAAATCGGAGTTTCTGACAGTTTACACGAAAACTGTAGAAAATTCTTTTTTATTTTTATTTTGTATATATATATATATAAGAACTAACTATGGACATAAAATAAAGCTAAGATTATATGTAAACTTAAGATGCCCTAGAACTCACAAGTGGTCCAACGATGCAGTCGTCACTGCTCCAACTTTAGATACAATACAAACAATTCAAGTATACTAAATTACTAAAATTTAGAATATCCGTTACTCCCCGGCAACGGTGCCAAAAACTTGATGTATGTCGGGGTGTGCTAAAAATATGTGTTGAAAACAGCCCCTTATGACGGCTTAGGTTTTACCTATCCCAAGTGCACGAACCGTATTGTAGTATAGTTCAACTTGTGAAAGGTTATCGATCCCACGGAGACTAAATCGTATTCTGAATTCTTGTAAAATAATAATCTCGAATTGCTAGAAAAGTATGGTTTGTTGATTTTGATTTCTGAACTAATTAACTAATAAAATAATAAAGATAGATTAAGACAAGAACAATAGAAATAAAATCTAGGGTTTTCGTGCTCCACCACCAACCGCACAATATAATTCTATCAATGTAACAATTGCAAGAGGGTGATCCATAAACTGTGAATCAGGTCATACCGTAAATAGCTAAATACGACCCCAAAAAAGATTACCATCAACCGGATTGCGACAACCCGTCTCATGACTGACCTCACTAGCACATGCCAATTAAATTACTTTAATCTAATCCTAATGCATGAAAATAAACTAAAGCATGTCTATATTAAATCGTCAAGGCATGGCCTGTATCACCTAGGGTTTAAAGTTTTATTACCACCATTGTGTAGAAAATCATAAGTTAAGCATCCGAGTTCCAGCCCATAGTGAATAATCATGATTGTGTAAGATAAATATATTCATTCAGTCTAAGACAATAATCAGACTAAATATATAAATTTGTATCAAGAATAAAAAATGATCTCTCATCTACTACAATTATCACAGTATGTCACAGTTTCCCCTTGTTACAATTGAAAACAAAGAATAACTACATTATTTTGCTAGAAAACCCTAGGTAATCAATTAGTTGCTCATGGTAGAAGGAGACTACATCATTGATATGGAATCGCCCTCCATTGTCGTCTTCTCCGGATCTCTAGATCTTGAATGACTCCTCCCTTTGAATGATATGTGAATAAAAGCTCTCTAAAATTATGTGAAGAGAAGTCCCAAAATTATGGGGAGAGAAATTCCTTAGATCTGTAGCATACCTTGGTATATATAGGCAAAGATGAGGGAAACCTTAACTTGGAGAATAAGATTACCCTTTTTCGTAATCTCACACCCAACCAAGAAAAACCCTAATATCTGATGTATAATATGTGTATATTACATGTACAGAGGTGTTGAGGTCAAACTTAAAGTCATTCGGGTCTAAACGGATCAATCCGGGTAAAAATAGGATTTTAGCCCTAATCTGAAATTTCTAGTTTTTTCTGCAGGACACATCTCACTCTTTTGATCATATCTAGAGCTACACACATTGATGAAGGAGTATAATATATCATTGGAAAGCTGACTTCAAGTTCATGATTATAGGCTCAAGAATCACTCCATTTGGACCGTTTTTGACCGAAATATGAGCTCCCGAAGTTGGCTGAAATTTTATGCTGAAAATACTGTTCACTACGCTTTAAGCGTAGAAATGTGTTTTTTGACCACTTTTTACTTCTGTAAGCATAGGTTCTTCATGAAAATCATTTTTCTCCGCAATTGTGTCAAAATAACCGTCTTGACTCCATGAGACTTTTTGTTTTAGGTGACGGCTTCGGAAAATGTTGTTTTTGCCCTCCGAGAGCCATTTTTGTCTCGAAATGCCTCTTTGACTCTCCTCTTTGATAGAAAGAACATGTACTTTAGTTAATTCACCGAAGTTAGCTTCATTTCTTCGTTAAGCTCCTGAAACGTGTTTTAACACACAAACAACATAAAAATACCAAATAATAGAATGAAAAGATGTAACAACAATAAGATAGGGGCTTAAAAAGGATACTTTTGAGCACCTATTAGGTTCCAGTAGCTAAACGTGGCTAAAAAATGGTGTTTTGACAAACTATCAATGGACCTTGGAAAGGTGCTACGCGTCGCGCGTAGTCTCCGTGTACGCGCCGCGTGTAGGGTCTCTACGGGCCATGCGTATTTGTCTTGCAATTTTAAGATGCGTAAAAGTTCATTTTGTCCCCGACTTGTTCTCCTTGTGGTGGCTATGACTTGATACCTCAATACACGTGCAAATACACATATATCAGAATATAGGGTTTTGATTAGTTTGTGCATAAAATTACCAAAAGGGCAACCATTAGGGTTGTCCTCAACCTCTGCTTATAAATACCGAACTTCACATCAGTTGTAGAGAGTTTTTTCACACGTTGAAATTCTAGAGCATCCTATGGAGTTATATATATTTTGAAGAGGAGAAGCCATAGAAGACCGAGAGATCTGGATAAGACAACCATGGTGGATGATTCTATATCAACAGTTCAGTCTCTTTTAACCATGAGCGGTTAAACCGGTATCTAGGGTTTTCTAGCAAAAACCTAGCCATGTAATGTAGCTTTTAATAATTGTTTTCAATTGTAATGAATGGGAAGCTGAGATTATACCATGATGATTATTGTAGATGAGTGAATGGTTTTATTCTTGACACAAATTTGTATAATTATTCAGAATTCTTATCTTAGATTAAATGAGTATACTTGCTTACACAATCATGATTATTCTAAATAAATTGTGATTTTCTATAATAATGGTTCTTAACACTTGAGACCCTAGGTTTACACAGGCCATGCCTCGGTGAGGTATCATAGACATGCTTTAGTTTAATTTCATGTTTTAGGAGTAGTTTGAAGTAACGTAAATAGCATACACTAGATACACTATGTCTGGATATGGGTTGTAGCGAACCCGGTCGACGGTATTCTTTTTAGGAATGTATTCAATTATTTGTGGTACATTCTGATTCATGGGAATAGATCGCCCTTCTTACAATTGAGAAAATTGAAAGTTACATTATGAGGTTAGTGGTGGAGCGATAAAAACCTTAGTTTTCTTTCTCTTGAATCACAACTATTATTTAAATTATGTTTTAGTTAATTTAGTTTTTAATTCTCAAAATCAAATCAAACACTTTTTCAAACTATAATTCAATATTTTTAAATTGTTGAAGTGAATAACCAAGTCCTTGTGGGTTCGACATTCTCTATCACAAGCCGTTTTTATATTATAATTGACTAGTGCGCTTGAGATAGGTAAAACCTAAGTCGTCTTAAGGGTGTGTTCTTAAGACATATTTTTAGTCACCTCGGTGGTACATCAAGTTTTTGGTGTCGTTGCCGAGGACTTGACATTATTCATTGCTTTAGTAGTTTAGTGATATTGCGTTATTGTAGTATATTTAAAGTTAGAATTTTTATGTGATTGACAGGTATTCTGAAAAGCATAAAGGGAGATAGCGGAGCAGCGTGAGTTGCGTCAACGGACCTCTTGTGAGTTTTAGATTAGCTTAATTTCGTAATTAGTTTTAGCTTTATTTTCTGTTAATATTTAGAGTAATTTAAAAGTAGTTAAGAAGTATGTTCAGTGTGTGCTAGTCCTTCACATTATGCTAATAATTGTCCTCAAATACAACAAGAACCTGAATATATCAATGAGGATGTTAATGCCACCTTTACCAACCCCAATAATGACCCATTTCAAATAGCTATAATCCGAGTTAGCGTAATCATCCTATTTTTTCTTATAAAACTCAGAATAATATATTCAACCGAAATCCTAATCAACAATCTAACCAATTCCGACCATTTAACCAAAATCCGAATCAACAATCAAATCAATTTCGTTCCTTTAATCAAAATCCTAATCAACCACCTTTTAGAAACCCCAACAATACACCACCTATGAGACCAGCTGGCTTTGAACAAGAAATAAGGAGTGTACTGAACGAGTTTAAAAATGCTACACAACTTCTACATACACATTCCCAATCTATCTCTAAACTTGAAACCCAAATCGGGCAGATAGCTAATTCCATGAATAGAAGAGAAGAAGGGAAATTATCAAGCCAACCAATAATCAACCCTAAAGGTCAACATATGATAGAGCATATAGTTCCTGTAGGAGAACCAGCCATAGAAACCGTTCAAGCAATAACTACACTTCGAAGTGGTAAAATCATAGACAATAAGGTTGAAGAACGATTCGAGGAAAGGACGAAAAAGCAAGAGGATAAAGAATAAATAAATCTAAATGATAAAGAATAAATAATTCTAGAGATAGAAAAAGAATTAGTTCCTGAGAAGAAACAAGAGTCTGTTACAGAGAAATAGAAATCTACACCACCAAGAGAAATATGAGAAACAAGCTACGAACCAAAAGCACCGTTCCCACAACGCTTACAAGATCATGTTCCTTACGGAAAACAAGGTGAAAAGATTCAAGAGATATTTGAAACTTTCCAACAAGTAAAAATTAATCTTCCTCTCCTTGAAGCTATTAAACATATTACTGCTTATTCTAAATTCGTAAAAGATTTATGTACACGGAAAAGAAAGAACCGAGCTCATAATACTGAGAAAATATTGTTAACTCATCATGTGAGTTCAATAATAGCAAACACTTCACCTCCAAAATATAAAGATCCTGGAGCACCTACTATTTCCTGTGTAATAGGAGAACAAGAAATTGGAAAAGCTTTACTTGATTTAGGGGCCAGTGTAAACCTATTACCATATTCATTATATTAACAGTTAGGATTAGGAGAATTATCTCCAACATCGGTTATTTTATAACTAGCTGATAGATCCACTAAACACCCACGAGGTATAGTAGAGAATGTTATTGTTCAAATCGATAAGTTATATTTCCCCTTTGACTTCGTCGTTTTAGACACAGAACCTATCTATGATTCTAATAGACAAATCCCTGTAATTTTAGGCTGGCCATTTTTAGCAACAGCAAACGCATGTATAGATTGCCAAACTGGGATTATGGATTTGTTGTTTGGGAATATGAAAGTTAGAAAGAATATTTTCCTGAATTCCTCTCAATTGCCTGAAAATGATGAATGTTTTCTCAATGATGCAATTGATGAGATAGTAGAAGAAATGATGCCCCAAATATTAACTAAAGACCTATTAGTAAGGCTGATACCCATTGGTGAAATTTTAGATGATTATATCGATCCATTAAATAATCAACATATACCTAAAGTAGAAGATATCGCTGTAATAGAGCAAGCATTAGAAATGCCACATTGGAGGGCACCAAAAGAACCTTTGCCCCTTATATCAGGTACTCTTTCGATTCCGTCATTAATATCTCCGCCTAAACTGGAACTAAAAGAATTACCCAGTCATTTAAAATATGTATTTTTAGGACCAAAAGAAACATTGCTAGTGATTATTTCTGTAAAGTTAAATGCAAAACAGGAAAAAAGTTCAGTAAAAATATTATGTGAAAATAAAGAAGCAATAGGATGGAGTGTTGCTTACTTGAAAGGGATAGATCCGTCAATCTGTATGCACCATATTCATTTAGAAGAAGATGTCAAGCCATTAAGGGAAATGCATAGAAAGTTAAATCCTAAAATGAAGGAGGTAGTTAAAAAGGAGGTAGTAAAATTACTAGATGCCGGAATAATATACCCAATTTCTGATATCACATGGGTAAGTCCAACACAAGTAGTCCCAAAGAAATCTAGTATTATGGTAGTCCCTAATATAATGGGAGAACTAATTCCCTAACGAACAACTATCGGATGGAGCATCTGTATCAATTATAGGAAATTAAATTCGCATATGAGGAAATATCATTTCCTACTACCATTTATAGACCAAATCTTAGAAAGATTAGCAGGACAGAGTTATTATTGTTTTTTGATGGATATTCTGGATATAATCAAGTAGCAATTGATCGGGCAGACCAGGAAAAAACAACCTTTACCTACCCTTACGGTACTTTTGCATATAGGAGAATGTCATTTGGTTTATGCAACGCACCAACCACATTCCAGAGATATATGAGGTCCATTTTTTCCGACATGGTTGAAAAATTCCTATAAGTTTTATGGATGATTTTTTCGTATTTAGAACTACTTTTGATGAGTGTCTTGAACATTTAGCATTAGTGTTAAAAGGATGTAAGAAAACCAACCTCATACTGAGTTGGGAAAATAGTCATTTTATGGTCCAAGAAGGCATAATTTTAGGGCATATTATTTCAAAAAGAGGGATTGGGATAGACAATGCCAAGATATAACTAATATCTAATTTTGAGGTCATGTGGGTTTTTACCGGCGTTTTATTAAAGACTTTAGCAAGATAGCAAGACCACTATGTAGTCTATTAGCAAAAGACACCCCATTTGTATTTGATAATGAGTGTCATAAAGCTTTTATGTTACTTAGAAACCTCATGTCCGCTGCATTAATCATGGAACCTCCTAATTGGTCAATACCATTTGAGCTAATGTGTGATGCATCGGATTATGCTATAGGGGCAGTATTGGGACAAAGGAAAAATAAAATACCTCATCCAGTCTATTATGCTAGTAAAACACTTACAGAGGCTCAAAAGAATTACACTACCACGGAAAAAGAATTACTAGTTGTTGTCTATGCCTTAGATAAATTTAGATCATATTTGCTACGAACCAAGGTTGTAGTGTATTCTAATCACTCAGCACTCAAGTACTTATTATCGAAGAAAGATTCTAAACCCCGATTAATTAGATTGATCCTTTTTTTACAAGAATTTGATTTGGAAATAAAGGACAAGAAGGGTACGAAAAATGTAGTGGCGGATCATTTATCAAGATTAATAGTAGAATCAACCAAAGAAGATACTCATGTGAAAGACTCATTCCCGGATGAACAACTATTCCATATAAGTGTAGAAATACCTTGGTACGCAAATATAGTTAATTACTTAGCCACGGGTAAGATTCCCAAGGGATGGACTAAACAAGAACGGGATCGTTTCTTTTCGCAACTTAAACATTATATTTGGGAAGACCCCCTTTTATTTAAGTATTGTCCTCACCAAATGATCAGGAGATGTGTTCCTCAAAGTGAAATAGTGAGCATTCTTAAGTTTTGTCATACTCTTGAATGTGGAGGATATTTTGGAGCTAAGAAAACAACAATGAAAGTGTTACAAAGCGGATTTTACTAGTCTTCATTATTGAAGGATGCGTAAGAATATTATAAGAGGTGTGATTGGTGTCAACATTTAGGTTCTATATCAAGACGAAATCAGATGCCTCAAATCCTAATTCTTATAATTGAATTATTTGATGTATGGGCAATATATTTTATGGGACCATTTCTGAAGTCACAAAAGTACGGATATATATTAGTAGCGATCGATTATGTGTCTAAATAGGTTGAAGTTGTCCCAACTAAAAAATCTAATCATCAAGCTGTGATTAAATTCTTACAATCTAACATCTTGGCAAGATTTGGTACACCAAGAGCTATCATTAGTGATGGAGGGAAACATTTTTGTAATAAATACCTTGAAAATTTATGTGAAAAATATTTGGTGACACACAAAGTAGGTACAACCTATCATCCTCAGACAAGTGGGAAAGCCGAGATTTCAAATAGGAAAATTAAGCAAATCCTTGATAAAATAATTCGTCTTGATTGAAAGGATTGGGCGAATAGACTGAACGACACGTTATGGGCATATAGGACTGCTTATAAAACATCAATTGGGACTACGCCTTATAAATTAGTTTATAGGAAATCATGTCATCTGCATGTTGAACTAGAGCATAAAGCTTATTGAGCAATTAAACGATTAAATTTTGATTTAAAGAAAGCCGGTGCATATAGAAAAATACAATTGAATGAGTTAGATGAAATACGTAATGACGCATATGAAAATGCTAAAATTTATAAAGCTAAAACATTCCATGAAAAAAATATTCATAGAAAAGCTTTCGAAACTCGTCAGAAAGTCTGGATATTTAACTCTAAATTAAGACTTTTTCCTGGAAAGCTTTGGTCCCAATGGGATGGACCGTATACGATTTTAAATGCATAATCACACGGAGTTATAGAATTAGAAGATCCTAAGAATGGAAATCATTTCAAAGTAAATGGCCAGCAGCTTAAACATTGTTATGAACATGATAGTAATTTAGGTATTGTGGAATCTATTGACTTGTTAAATCCCACATATGACTCTGACTTTAAGACAATAAAAAAAATCGTCAGGCCAGTGACGTTAAAATTTGGTCATTATCGTAATTTGCTTTTTATTTACTTTTGAAAAAAAACGATATATATATATATATTGATATAAAAATATATTTACATACTTATTTACAATAAATAATTAAAATAATATAATTTTGTTTTGATATTTAATTTTCGAACACTTCTGATCAATCGAGGGACGTCTCAATCGATCGGTCTGCATGTATATGCAGTCTTTCGTCCAAAATAGTAAGTACAACATTTTAGGTCAAAAAATTTAGCCATCAGTATAAAAATATAGAGTTAGATTGATATAGTAAAATATATATTATTGTGAGTAGTATTTTCATAACACAGCATTATATCAATTTGATTCATTTCTCCCTACCCAAATAAAAACCTGACTTAAAAAGGCCTATGATATTTTATAAATATACCCATTAGTTTTCATTTTCTTCACCCTTACACAAGATAGTTTGACTACCCCAATGGCTGAAATTATTATTATATCTTCTTCTTCACCCTCTTCCTCTGTTTCCTCGAACACCTTCATTGATGATAATTGGGTCAATCATGTTCAGGTTGTTGACGAGGCTGCTCCATAAATAAAAGAACCTCATTATATTCCTTTGGATAACCCTGTCGTTGATGTTCTTGACCTTCGTACTTTAGGATATGAGGTTACGTTTCTGGAAAATAGGTTAGATCACCCGCGTTTTCATCTTGCTTTTATTTTACTCCAAAATCGTGGGTTGTTCCCTCTCTTAATTGCAAGCTCTAATGTTGTCTTTCCTGAGGTAGTCCGTCAATTTTACCATAATATGACCATAGTTGAAACCAATCATGGGATTGCTCTATCTGTTTGGACATAATATAATTTCCACTCAATTCTAATTGATGCTGATATGATTGCTAGAGAGTGGGAAATTCCTAGAGAGGTCCCCGATCATTTACAGGAACATTTTCCTCTACTACCAAACCTTTTACCTTCATTGTTGAGATGGTGGGAGAAATTTGCAATGGTTACAAATTTCCTATAAGGGTAGAGTTGATGGATAAATATTATCTAAATATAAATTATTGGGCTTTAGATTCCATCTTTGTGAACCAAATTTATCCTAACCAAGATGGACTACTACGTTACTGAAATATGATCGAACTGATTTATAAGTTTCACATGGGATATTGGGTATCCATTCCAGATTTGATAATTGAGAATATTCGTCTGCATATGGAGATGATAGTAGAGAATGAGAACCCATTTATAAATGATTGGAAGCTTCCCTATCCTTTCCTCATTTGTAAAGTTATTGAGAGTGAGTTGCGATAGGACATGTATTCCAAAGAGGATGAATGTGAAGTATTTACTAAATATTATGGTTCAAGGTCTTTTGAGGCTGAGTTGGATGAAGGGATGCATCATCAGTGGCATGAGTAGTAAAAGTTGATATAAAATTTTATTAGGGGTGTAATAAATTTCGTAGTTTTTAAATTGCAATTTTTAAGTTCTAGAAATAGGTTATTTTTCTTTGATGCAAATTCCAATTTCATTGTCGGCCTTTGGCCATGTAATCTTTTATTTTCTATCAATAAAATTTCATTCTTTTATATTAATTGTCTTTATTCAATGATTATACTATAAGGTTGGTTTTAGTCTTTATTAGAATGCAGATTATGGAACACACCAAGTTTGGGGGAGGTTTTGACTTCATTCGGAAATCTTGCTCTAAACAAGTGGTAATATTGTTTTATCCCTATGTTTTAATGTTTATTAGAACCATGAGGACATGGTTTGTTTCAAGGTTGGGGGGGGGGGGGGGGGGGGGGGGGGTGGGGAGGGGATAATGTAGACATAATATAAACGAATGAAAAAATTTAGTTTTTGAAGAAAAGGAAAAACAAATGCAGTTTAGCTACTGTTTGCTACTGTTAAAAACTTGCAGAGCAGTGGGCGATCTATCGGTTGACTTAAAAAAAATCGTCTTTAATATATATATATATATATATAATATTTACTTAATATGTGAAGATATATATATAAATAATACATGTATAACTAACTATTAATACTTATTTAAGAAAATATATATATAAATATTTATTATTCTAAATACTATATTTATATTTATCATTATTTAAACATATTTCTTATTACACTTGTGAGTTAATTAGGAAAATGAGACTAGTTTGTAAAGTAGATGTATGCAATATTTTCTACTTATCTGAATAATGATTAAATTAGAAAGGTGAAAAGATATGGTTCTCCATAGGTGAGTAAACTAGTGAAGTTTAAACTGGAAAAAGACAATCTTAACCTATAAGCACATGCACATGATCTCTATAGTTTCATTTATGATCATATAAGATATTATCTCTTAATATATATATATTAATTGAAAATACAAAGAAAAGATATACGTAAACATTCTCCCTCTACATAATAAAAACTCGCATATAAATGAGTGGAGAATGACGTATCGAAAAAATGAGTGAAAAAAACAAAACGATAGAGGAAAGCCCTCTCTAACAAAAAGAAAAAATAAATATAAGATATACTATAAATGGGAGTAAATGTGTTATAGAGAAAGTTCACAAAAACACATAGGATTGTTAGCTCTAGAAGTAGAAATTAGCTTAGTTTAAACACTAGTGGAGACCATTCTTGAAGCTAATCTGAGATAATTATTGTTTTGTATAAGTTTGATTTATTTGTTTGCATTTATTATATGCATTATATTATCTCTTGATTAATGAATGAGAATATTCATGAATATGTGCAAATAAAGATTATAAAGAAGTTGTGGATAGTCTATTTAACCCTCACGAGACTTCACTCGTCCACTAGGATTTTCCTAGGGGTTTAAAAGGCTTGTTACACGTGCTAAGTGTAATCGTTTTTCCTTCATGAAAGAAAGTGATTAGTTTAGTAAATTTAATTAATTTAGATATATTTTTCATGTTGTTTTATTTTATTTTTTTGCTAAGGGAGTAGCAATACTTAAGTTTGGGGGTTTGATGAGACCAGAATATTCGATATTCTGGGCGTTAAATAAACTTTTGTTAGTCTCTTTATTTTATTAATAAGATATTTTTATCCGAGTTTTGTGTTTAAGTGTGTTTTAGGACCTTAATACAAATTTGAGTTAATTTCGAATTTTTAGCAAATATGTCTAATTCGGAATAACACTTGGAAGATGAAAGCACTCAATTCAAAACAAGGTACAAGTCAGTGAATCAAAGTACAAATGGCTGAAGTAGAAATTCAAATAATAAATAAATATCAAAATTCAGGAACCACCGATCGATCGGTGGAACCTGCGATCAATCGGTAGCAGTCGACATTGAAATTTGTGCGAACTTATATTGTAGAATTCTGACTTTGTGTACAAGCATATCAAGGGGCAGAATCTTCCATTCACTGCTGATACTTTGTCCTTACACCAAGTCCTCTTGGAGTGCAAGAAATGACATGTCATATCTGCGCCAACTTTTGTCTATAAATATGTGAAGAATTTATGAAGAATAGGTATCCTGGAATATATCTTGGAATATCTTTGACACATATTCATCTACAAAGTCTCTCTCTTTAGAGAGAGGCTCCTCTCAAAAACTTAAGAACCAACTACCAATCATGAATATGGTTGTTACATCAGTGACCCAGTCTTCTCCCTCCATGAACGACTAGTCGGTATTTAAGGTTTCCAATGAAACCTTAGTCAAGTAATGTAGAACTTTAATTTATTTTATTGCAAAGAGGGGAAGCTAAAGAGCACTTATATGATGATTATTTAGTGAGAGACCGAACGAATTACCTAAATAAGATTTCTTGTTAATTATCTTCTTAAGCTGAGATTGAATTAATAATTTATCTTGAACAATTGTGTTTTATCATTAGGAGCAAGAACCTCCAAAGATTTAATAATGGTTCTTAATTGGCATGATAAAGTCTTAGGTTTACACAGTTCATGCTAAAAGGAGATGATATAGACATACTTTTAATTTCATGTTTTAGGAATAGTTGTAGTATAGATGCATGCACTAGTCATACTTTAATCGATGATGGATTGTAGCGAATCGAACCGATTGCATCTCTTTGAGGATTAAGCAACTGTTTGTAGCGTTACTAATCTGATTCATATAAGTTGTATCTCCCTCTTGTAATAATAGGATTAAAGGACTATATTACAAGACTATTGATTGATTTGAATCAAAATCCTATACTTGTTTATCTTGAGTGAAAACCAAAACAATTATCTTTTTATTTTATTTTATGTTTAGTAGTTTTATCAAACAAGTCAATCAACCAACTTTTATAAATATAATTCAATTGTCTACTTTATAATTATTTGAAATACGACTTTGATCTCTGTGGTTCGATATCCTCTCTACCCAACTATACTATATACTACTCGCGTACTTGCGACTGAGATGTTAAAATTAGATCGTGTTAATTCCTTATTTTAAACACTTTTATTTTCACATGACTGAAACCGATCAATGCTTTAGTTTAATTTTATGTTGTAGGTGTAGATTAGAGTAAAGTAAATGGCATATACTAATTACACTATATCCGAAGATGGGTTGTAGCGAATCCGGTGGATAGTATCATTTTTGGGACGTATTCGACTATTTGTGGTACGATCTGATTCATGATGATGGATCGCCCTCTTGCAATTGAGCAAATAAATAAACTATATTATGTGGTTAATGGTGGAGTAGAGAAAACCCTAGTTTTTCTCTACTTTGATCACAATCACAATTTAAATTCTATTTTTTCAGTTAATTTAGTCATAGATCTCAAACAAAACAATTCAAACATTTTTCAACTATAATTCAATATTTTTATATTGCTATAGTGAATAATTCAAGTCTCTGTGGGATCGATATTCCCTTTCTCAAGCCGATCTGTACTACAATATGATTCGTGCACTTGCCAAAGGTAAAACCTTGTCATCATAAGGAACTGTTCTTAACCATTATTTTTATCACTCCTAGACGTGCATCAATATACACGTATATCATCGACTCACTTGAATGATTTTCGTCGTCAACTCTGCAAAATGTTCAATCTCTTTCTCACTCGCATAGATCAATACGGAATACCGGCGTCTGCCCTGATTTCAGCGGTTAAGGAATGGTTTTCAAGCATAAAGGTGTGAAATGATTAGAACGACTGAAGAGTGAAAACCCTAAGAGAAGAAGAAATATGTGATTAAGGGTACTAAGGACATTTTCTAATTGGGGATATAATTATCATTATAAAAATTGAATAAGTGAAGGGTAAATAAGTAAAAACAATTACAAATTAGTTGAGGGTATTTTAGTCCTGCCATTATCCAAACTTGTCAAACTTTTAATGGACAATACTTGGATCCTCACCAGTGAGGATTAACTTGGTCCTCACCTCTTATTTGAATCAATATAATTAAAACATGTGGCATATATTAATTAAAAAACATAAATTGGTATTACCCATTATTTATGGAATTCAACCCGAATTTAAATTATTCTTTTTTCTCTTATTTACTTAAAAAAAAAATCTCATGGGCAGTTTAACGTCTAGATATGCGTGTACACTTATTTGTATATATAGATTGATATATGCGTGTACACTTTTATTTATTTATAGATTGATACATACATATATATATATATATATATATGTATATTGCAATTGAATCCAAAAGATGATAAAATCTTTTGTGTTTCTGTAATATCATCAATTTGGTGCAGTGAGCGACACTTTATACACGAGATTTCTGACTTTTTTCTCCAAATTTCTATACTTCAATCACTTTATTTTTATTTTTTTTTATTTGTGTTCATAATATTTTGTATCCAAATCATTTATATATATTTGGATTTTACGAAATATGGAGAAGTACCCATCACAATATCGAATAATATTCGTGGATTGTGATTTTTTTCTTATTTGTGTTTAAGGAAAGTGTACATGCATATATATATATATATATGACGTTAAACTGCCCATTAGATTTTTATTTTTTAAAGTGAATAAGAAAAAAAAAAGAATTCAAATTCGGGTTGAATCCCATAAATAATGGGTAATACCCATTTTATTTTTTAATTAATATATGCCAAGTATCTTAATTCTATTGGTCCAAATAAGGAGTAAGGACCAAATTGGTCCTCACTGGTGAGGACCCAAGCATTATCCAATTTTAATTATTTTACTAAAAGTTATCATTTTGTAATCATTTTTGAAAATTTACCTTTTTGAATGTTGTCATTTTTTTAATATAGGCTCCAAAAATAATCATTTTTCGAAAATATTTCTATGTTATATATATAAAAAAAAATAACAAACTTCATATATAGTGCCATGTCATGCACGGGATATTTAAAATAAGAAAGTGTTTTCCATATCACCCTCTTTCATTCGGCTTTTCCATCAAACCATCATTTTGCAATATGAAATTATAAAAGTATTTAAAGCTGGTAAGATTTTACATGTGCATGCTTGATATTGCACATAATTATGAAGTCCCAAGAATTGTTTTCCACGTTGAAAGTATAGTTGCCTTAGTGGGGCCACACGAGAAAGTGACGAACTATCTACCACGGGATGTTTGGTCTGATTTCACACCTCCTCCTTATTAATTTGTGTTAAGAATATTCCCTCATATATGAAATTGAGAACACACACATATACATATACATATATATATTATATATTCACACAAATATGTATTTGTCTCTGCCATTAAAAAAAACTTCCAGGTGTTAGGTAATTGCCGTTTACCAAGTGAACCAAGCACACCTAATATCACCGTCTTTGCAATATTTATTGGTAATATGAATCCAATATATTTTGAATTAAAATACAGGCAAAAGTGCATGATAGACTTTGAAGCAGTTGCAAAATATTCTATTGGGCTTTTTTTATTCTCAATTCATTACGTATGTTTTTCAAATATTGTAAAATATTCATTTGTGTTTTGCTTAGCTCCAAATCACTATCCTATACTTTTCAAAAGTTATAAAATACACCCCTTGAATATATTTTACACAAAAGTATTGACCATTTTGCCTCCTTGTCTTGTAATAATACAATTTTAGTAATTTTTTACTTTTTTTCTTTCTCTTTCAATAATATAATTAATAATTCAAAACTTCACACACATATATTTATTTCTACAGAGTCCAAAACTGGTTTGGTTCCTTAAAAATAGGAACCGGAACAACAAAAAAAAACTACTAAAAATATAAGTAAAAAAGCTATCAAAAACTTTTCGTGAAAAGCTACCAAAAAATAATTAATTCTTGAAAAAAAAATTGTATATTTTTTTATGAGAAAAAATTAATAATAAAGTGAGAATAAGGGGTCTTATGCATTTTTTCACGAATTAAATCTTTTTTTTCCGTAACAAAATGCATAATACTCCTTATTCACACTTTATTATTAATTTTTTCTTATAAAAAATATACAAATTTATATATATATTTTCACTAATTAATTTTTTTCGTGAGAAAATGCATAATACCCCCTATTATCACTTTATTATTATTTTTTTCTTATAAAAAATCCAAATTTATATATATTTTTTCATGAATTGATTTTTTTTTCATGAAAAAATACATAATACCCCCTATTATCACTTTATTATTAATTTTTTCTTATAAAAAAAATATATAAATTTATATATATTTTATCACAAATTAAATTTTTTTTCATGAAAAATACTTAATACCCCTTATCATCACTTTTATTATTAAAAAAATATACAAATTTATATATATATTTTCGCAAATTAATTTTTTTTTCGTGAAAAAATGCATAATACCACCTATTATCACTTTATTATTAAATTTATTTTATTATAAAAAATAAATATTTATATATTTGTTTTCACGAATTAATTATTTTTTGATAGCCTTTCACGAAATATTTTTGGTAGTTGTTTTACTTATATTTTTTGTAGCTTTTTTTTCGGTTTTGGTTCCTATTTTTAAGGAACTGGACCGGTTTTGAACACTCCTAAAAATAAATATGTGTATGAAGTTTTGAATTATTAATTATATTATTGAAAGAGAAAGAAAAAAAAAAGTAAAAATATACTAAAAATAGGTTATTACAAGACAAATGGGCAAAATGGTCAATATTTTTGTGTAAAACATATCTAAGAGGGGTATTTTGTAACTTTTGAAAAACACATGATAGTTATTTGGAGCTAAACAAAGCACAAGGGGGTATTTTGCAACATTTAAAAAGCATAGGGTAGTGAATTGGGGGTAAAAAAAGTCCAAGGGGTATTTTGCATCTGTTGAAAAGCCCAGGATATTATACACTTTTGCTTAATATATATATATATATTAAATTATTTAAGTGTAGAATAAGGATGTAATTGTCATTAATTATAAATAAAAAAAAATCAAAGGGGGTAAATTTATTGAAAAATAAATACTTAAAACTACTAGAATTGATGAAGGAGAATTTTACACTCTGTTTGGTTGGATTTGGAATTGAAAATTTGATTCGGAAAAAATGAAAATTTGAAAATTTTGGAATTTGACTGGATTTGACCGAAAATTTTATAACTTAACTAAATCCGTCGAAAAATGAGCGGATTTGAGGAGATTTGGTAATTGCCCATCAATTTACTCTTAGTTTACCAAAATTATCCTTCAACTAATTATATACATCCCGATAATTATAAGGACAATATTGTACAGAATTATTTTTCTTATAACAGAATTTCCATTTCTTTCAAACACAAAATACAATTCATTTTCTATTCCAATCCAATTAGTTAAACTCATGACAATTTTTTTATTTTTTAGGGTAAAGTGAATTAAACCTTCTTGGACTATTTTCTCTCTCAACTAACCCCCTGAACTACACTTTTTACACAAAATTTCCTAAACTATCACAACTTTTACAATTCACTTCATTCCGTTATAACACCGTTAGTTAAATTAGAATAATTTGCACTCAGATCCCCTGAGGTTTCGATCAATTGCACTCGCCCCCTGAGATTTCATTTTCCTTGCAATGACACCCCTTTAAGGGAAGAAATGACCGAAATGTCCTTATGTTGTCTCCCTTATTTCATGAGACAAATAGTTAGGTGGTGAAATTACCTCCATGCCCCAAAATGAAAACCCTATAATATATATATATATATATATATATAACAACTATTCTAAAATGTGAGTGGTTGGGAATATTTCCAAACATGTTTTTCAAAATAAAAATTAATGAATTAATATGTATTAGTTGAAGTGCAACACTATGGAGTATGTCAAAACGATATAGAGTAAAAGAAAAGGGGTTGAAAATATTTCAATACTTTTAAAAAATAATAATAATTAATTAATATGCATTACTCGAAGTGTAACTCTAATGAATATTTCAAAAGATATAGAGTACTAAAGATATAAGACAAGGGATTATAAATATTTTCATATTTTTTTACAAAAATATTATTTAATTAATATACATTAATTGAAATTTAATTCTAATAGATATTTCATAAGATATAGAGTAAAGATATAAGACAAATATATTTCGGTAATGAAAAATAATATAACTTAAAATACAAAAATCTGTATATATTTATCTATCAATCTATATACTACTAATAAAAACACAAAGACTCTCTAATATTTCGATTCATTATCATATTTTATAATATAAAAATAAGTAAAAATTGTCATTATTTAAAGTGTAAGGGCTTAAATTAACTTTACAAAAAAGAAAAAAAAAAAAAAACCATTTGTCATATTTTTATAAAAATATAAAAAATTACAAAAGTAAAGTTTGTTATTATTTTACAGTGTAAGGGCTTAAATTGATTTTACACAAAGAATAACAAATTATAAACAAAGAATAATAATAAATATTAAATTAATTTTATCCATGTATCACCTTCTAAAATACAAAAAATATATATTATCATAAATAAAATGTATTATTATTATTTAATGTAAAAGGTCACAGTATTAGTTTTAGGGAAAAATTAAAAAACAGTAACTTTTGGGGCCTATATTACAAAAATGACAATTTAAGAAAAATAATTTAAAGAAATGTGATAATATTTCAAAAATTATTGTATCCAAAGTACTTGAAAAGTTTTTCAAATTGAGCTTAAGACACAAGGGTTTTTTGGTCTATTAATTTAGTCAACATATCTTTTACACTAAAGAAAGGGTACAAGAGTCATTTCATGTGATCCTCACCCCTTCAGGGAGTATTATTGCAAGGAAAATGAAATCTCAGGGGGCGAGTGCAATTGACCAAAACTTCAAGGGATCTGAGTGCAAATTATCCTAATTTTTTACTAACGGTGTTATGACGGAATGTGGTTAAATGCAACACTTAAATAGTTTAAGGGGGCAATGCTTAATTCAGGGAGGTTAGTTGAGAGAGAGAAGAAAGAATAGGGGGTTTAATGCACTTAACCCTATTTTTTATTTTTATTGGCTAAATTTCAAATGTCAACTTCTTTCCAATGTCAGTTGAAATATCTTCATTTATGGTTATTAATTTCTTGGTCAAATTTAATGGTCTTTTAATGGCACCTCCATTATTCTTACTATGCATATAGAAGTACTATTTGTGATTAAAACTATGTTGATGCGCTAAGCGAAGCCTAGTAGTGACCTGATCGAGCTTGATTATGTAGTAATAGAGTTTATGTAATAATATAGTTTGAGCTCAATTTGATAGAACTTTTAAGTGTTCAAGTTCGCCCGGTTGAGTAATTTCTTAACAAATTTGAGCTCAGTTTGATCAAGCATCTGTGCAGGCTTGGTTACTAAGGTATCAATATATGGCTCTCATATATATTGGCTATCAAATTATTGCTAATTCTATTTTCTTAATTTTTGAGAATTATTTTCAAAGATGAAAATCAAACATACTCCAAGCAACCATAACAAGAAAAGAAGTCCAACTAAAGCATGATCTGTAATAATTATGTGCAAAATTATTACAGATCATAATACATTTTCTTAGACTTGCTTGTTAACAGTGTTTATCCAATGTACAATTCTTTCTAAACAGTAGTTAATATCCCATCGTTATTATACAAGAAGATCAACTAACTATCAAGAAATCGAAAAAAAAAAAGAAAAGGGTTAATTTTTAAAAAAAAAACCCTCTAATACTGAATTTAATCAATTAACCCTCATATGTGCGAATTGTCCTTATGCTTTTCAATTTTCAATTAACCCCTCCTATATCCGGATTGCCCCCTATACTTTTCAATTTCAATCACATTACCCCATACCCTCAAACAATATATAAAATTCGAAAACAATATATTAAAATTCAAAATATATATATAATTCAAAAATATATATAAATTTTGAAACAAATATATAAATTTTGATTTTTTTTTTATAAAATTCGAAAATATCATATAAATTTCGAAAAACATATATATATTTAGGAAAAATATATATATAAAAGAAGACCACTAATTGATGTTGGTGGTAAGTAGTTTGATTCATTTCATTAGCAAAGATATGACATTTTACCAATATATAAATATTTTTTCAAATTTATATATAATTTTTGACTTGTATATATTTTTTTGAAATATATATATATTTCTAATTTATATTTTTTTTTTCGAATTTTATATATTTTTTCTAATTTTATATTTTTTTCGAATTTTATATTTTTTTTCAAATTTTATATATATATAATTTCAAATTTTAATATATTGTTTTCGAATTATATATATATAATTTCAAATTTTATATATATTTTTCGAAATTTAATATATATTTTTTGAATTTTATACATATGTTTTGAATTATATATATATATATATATATGTGTGTGTGTGTGTGTGTGTGTATGTGTGTGTGTGTTTAGGGTGTGGGGCAATGTGATTGAAATTGAAAAGTATAGGGGGTAATCCGGACATATGAGGGATTAGTTAATTAAATTGAAAAGTATGGGGTAATCCGGACATAGGGGGGTTAGTTGATTAAATTCAATAGTAGAGAGGGTTTATTGAAATTAATCAAAAAAAAACTATCAAGAAATCGAACTTCAGATTTGTTAAATAAAAAAAATTACTTTCATGTTTGAAATGGACATATTTGCCATTAGCCAAGTTTTAAAATAAATTGAACTTCGGAGTTGGCTTGTATGTAGATCTGTCAATTGATCGAATTTTGATCCGAATCTGATCCAATTAGCCAGATATGGATTGAAAATAAAATTCGATAACCCGATTAGGATTCAAATCCGATAATCTGATTTCCTAACAAATTGGATTTGAATTTATGTCAATCTGATCCGATAATAACTCAATCCGATATATAATATATTTATATATATATATTTATATTTAATATTTTTATGTGTATATATTTAATACTGTACATTGTATATAAATGTTAGTTGTTAATTATTTTATTATTTATTAATAATGATTGATCATAAATACAATTATTAAAAATGTGAATAATTTTAGTATATTCAGTATTTATTGATTTTTGTATTTTTGTATTTTTTTTAATTAGATAATTGGATTAGATATCCTATAATGAAGAAATTCAAATATGAATTAACTAATTAAAAATCTGTCGAATTATCGGATTCGAATCGCGGATCGAGAGTTTTTGTCATCCTCATCAATAGATCTGTTAATAATCCGATAATGATCTGAATCCGATATTAACCGGATATGGATTGAAAATAAAATCCGATAACCCGATTATAATCCGAATACGATAATCTGATTTCTTAACAAATTGAATTTGAATTTAACTGATCCGATCTAAAACCAATCCATTAACAGGTCTACCTGTATGTGGTCATTTTGCCAAGAAAAGTAAGATACAAAGTAGGATTTCGATAAATCATAATTAAATTTTTTTTAAATAGTTTGCCTCGGTAGATACGTGTTTCTCAATATCCTAACAACAAATCAAAGTTGTAAACTAAATTTTTTTTAACCTGTAAAGTATAGATTTTTTGTTTGTAAAGAACCAAGAAAAATATAAGCTCCGTTTGGGAAGGCCTGTTTTTGGCACTGTTCATAAGAATATAATATATTTGGGATGGTTTTTACTATTCACTTTGTTCTTATTTTGGAAACAATTCTATTGAATAGTGCAAAAAATAAGAGAACAAGAAAAAGATGTTTTCTTATTCTAACTTCGGGATTTCCCTAAAAAAAAATGCCTTCGTTCTCCTCCTCCTCCACCACCAACGCCACAACCCGCTCCACCCCACCACCACAACCACTAACATCCACCACGAACACCACCACCACCTTCAATACACATGTATATATACACACATCAAAAAAACCCTTTGTTCTCCTCCTCCCCCACCACCACGCCACCAATCGGCACCACCCACCACCATCCCACCACCCGCCGCCACCACCCACAACCATTAACCACTACCACGAACACCACCACCCCTTAGAAACCCTAACCTCCAATCAAACCCTTAACTCCCAATCAAACCCTAATACCCTTCGAAAACCACCACCACGCCACTAATCGCCACCACCACCGTAAGAGAGAGACGATTATGAGAGAGAGAGCATCGTGTTTGTGTGTGTGTGTCTGAGAGAGAGAGATAAAACAAATATATATATTTTTATCTCAAACATATTTTTTGTTCTTATTCTTTTGAGTGAGAAAATAAAAACAAAGAACAAGAATTATTCTTATTTTTTTATTCCCAAAACAAAAACAATGTTCCAAACGGAACTCAAAGTTCATAAGACTATTTGTGGTTAGTTAGTTACTCCTACTTTTTATTTTTTTATGTTTTTTTCTTTTAATGAAATTCTAAATCCCTTTAAGTGAAAGCCCAAGTAAGAGGCTCATAAGGCCATGTACCAATTCAATAATTACCCAAAGGAAGTGGAGGCCCAACGATTTTAACATCCCCCATTATCCAAACCACAATTAGACATTGACTCATTTTCTTATCCACTTTCCAACGAAACAAACAGAAAGTTTCGCTTCTTGTGCCAATGGAGCTCCACTCACCCAACTATGCGAACCTGTGCCACTCTTCACTCTCTTCCCTACTCCAACAACCTCTCTGAAACTCATTTCAACCCATAACAATGGAGCTTCATCTTCTTGATTCAGCGAAACTGAGCTGGTCGTCCTCATTCTTAGCACCCACCACTCGTTCGACGAAAGTCTTCACTGAAGCACCAAACCCATCAAGACCATTGTCAATGGTAGTCGAAGCAGCTAAGAAAAGATCTGGAAATTCTTCTCAAGGGCTACAGAGGGAACCCAAGAAGACCCTTTCACGGATGCTGAGAACGGAGGCGGCCATTAAAGGCATTGAGAGAAAAGCAAACTCTACCAAGTACAATGGTCTCTGGCCTAAACCGGTTTTGGAGGCTCTGGACAATGCAATTCTGGAGAATCGGTGGGAATCGGCTCTCAAGGTTTGTGGGTTTCTTGTTTTCACTCTGCTTTTGCTTTGATTATTTATGTTTTGGTTTATGGATCTATGACATATGTTGTAGTTTCAAAAATATTTGTTGATTGCTTCCTTGTAAGATAGAATCAATGAGATAAATTTGATTTTGCGATTATCGGATTGTTTGGTACTTTCTTCTTGCAAATATTTATGGAAGTAACTTATGTCTTGCATTTCTGCTAAATTTTATCTTGTAATTGATTAATGAACAAAAGGGACATATTAGATGGATTTGTTTCTCTTGCGGTTGAATTAGAGTTTATTCCGAGTTTCTCTATATGCTTATATTCTAACCAAAGTAGAAGGAATAGAAAGATTGGAGTTTCTTCTTTTCCCGCCATTGGTGCTTTTTTCTCCCTTGTTTGGCTCTAGTTAAAGAAGCCATCTCCAAATTGAGAAATCCTACTAATGAATGGAAAGCTCTCATTAGGACCACAAGCTTTAAAATGGGTTATGATATGTTTTTTTTTGCTGCGCCTATTGCTGTTCAGTCATTTGGCTTAATGAATTTTACCAGAAAGTAAAAGGTTTTTCTAAATTTGTACAAGAGGAATCTACACAACAACAATAAACAAAGGCTTGTCCCAACAACATGGGGTTGGTTGCATGAATCATATTCCTTAATTTTTCTATCTAGAGCCATGTTTTCTTCAAGCTACATGTTGACCATGTCTTCTTTACTAACTCTACATCTTAATCTTGGTCTTCGCATTTCCTTAACATCAGCCATAACATGGACCATGTCATTCTTTATTACTGGTGCATTTAATGGTCGTCTTTATACACGCCCAAACCATCTTAATTGATTTTCTCTCATTTTATCTCCAATCGATGCTATTTCAAATTTAATGCATGTGTTTATTTTCAATTCTAACCGTTCTGTTCTTGCCGCACATCCATCTTTGGCATTCACATTTGCCACCACATCAGTTAGTGCATATGTAGTGAAGGAATTTTTATGCTGAAAATTGTTTTCACATAGTGGTCCTGCAAAATCTTTAGTATGACAGTCATAAATACTTTTGACATTTTGGTCTCACTCTTTTCTGTACTGTATTACTTCTGATTCATATTTAACTAATTCTGAGATAAATATGCTCTTCCAATGTATAGATTTTCGGTCTTCTGCGAAAGCAACATTGGTATGAGCCGAAATGTCAAACATACACAAAACTGTTGGTGATGCTTGGTAAATGCAGGCAGCCCAAACAGGCAAGCTTGCTTTTCGAAATCATGATGTCTGATGGGCTTCGACCCACTCTTGATGCTTACACTGCACTTATGACGGCATACGGCCTCAGTGGCCTCCTTGACAAGGCGTTTGAGACTGTTGATGAGATGAAGTCAGTCTGTGACTGCAAACCAGATGTATATACCTACTCCATCCTTATCAACTGTTGCAGTAAACTTAGACGCTTTGATCTAATTGAATACATTCTCACTGAGATGTCATATGTGGGAATCGAATGTGGTACTGTTACATACAATACAATAATTGATGGATATGGTAAGGCGAAATTGTTTGAACAGATGGAGAACACATTGATGGATATGATTGAAAGTGGCACGTGCCTTCCAGATGTTTTCACATTCAATTCAGTTATTGGGGCATATGGGGATTGTGGGCAGATAGAGAAAATGGAAAAATGGTTTGAAGAATTTCAACTAATGGGGATTAAGTCAGATGTTAAAACGTTTAATATCCTTATTAAATCATATGGTAAATCTGGCAGGTATGAGAAAATGGGATCTGTAATGGAATTCATGAGGAAAAGGTTCTTCTCCCCAACAGTTGTTACTTTTAATATAGTGTTAGAGACCTTTGGGAAAGCTGGAAATATTGAAAAGATGGAAGAATGGTTCCTGAAAATGAAGCATCAAGGAATGAAGCCGAATTCAATAACTTATTGCTCTCTTGTTAGCGCTTATGGTAAAGCTGGGCTTTTGAATAAGGTTGATTCAATAATGAGGCAAGCAAATAATTCTGATGTAGTTCTGGATACACCATTTTTCAACTGTATTATCAGTGCCTATGGTCAGGCTGGTGATGTGGATAAAATGGGGGCGTTATTCATGGAAATGAAGGAAAGGAAATGCAAGGCAGACCATATCACCTTTGCTACCATGATCCAAGCCTACAATGCCCAGGGCATGACTGAGGCTGCTCAAGATTTGGAGAGTAAGATGATTACTGCCAAAGAGAATTCAGGTATCTCATTTTGCCTTTTTTTATTTATAATACGTCTCCATAGATATATATATATATATATATATATATATATAAATATAACTTAATAAGTGTTGGTCTATTAAGTCACAGCCATCCCTTCCCTACACTACCGACATTTCTACTTGCTTGGGCACCCCAGTCGTCTTGTTTGGTTGTTCAGTCCGCTCTGGCTGCTCTTCTTTTCCCTGCTCTTGTGGCAGCCCCGATGAGTATATATTGTTCGTTTTTAACACACCCCTTGCTCATGGTTTCAAAATCATCTACGTGCCAACAAGCTTTTGCCCAAGCAATTTGAAACATCAGAATCACTCCCTTTTAGAACTCAGATCTTGGGCTGACTGTCATGGGCTTGTGCATGCTCCCCCATTTGGATGTAGATCGTCTCTGATACCATTTGTCACATAATTCTGAAGTAGTTACAGATACACCAGTTTCCAACTGTATTACCAGTGCCTGCTGTTTTCAAACTGCTTTTACATAGTCAGAGGTGTCCACACATATAAGTGCCGACAATCTTTCAACACGTTAATGATGTGAGATGTCACAATTACCCCACTTGGGATAGGGGTCTTGGTTGGCCCCCTTATTTTAAACCATTACTGCTGGCGTCGACCAGCTATGTGATACAGACGGGGATCCAACATCCTCGTGGTCTTGTTCACGCCTTATGGTATAGATATTGGCTTGGATACCATTTATCATGGTTAACCTCACCGTATAGATAATTGTCTGCTTTGCACACTTTCCTTGCTCTTGATTTTCAAAACGTGTCTTCACATTGTAAGGGCCAACAACCTTTCCTCCCTCGGGCGAGTTAAGATGTCACACATTAACTATGAAGTCCTCTCCTGCAACTAGCAAATGCTGTTTCAACTGCTGAACTCAATTAATCTGTCTCTGTTAACCTTTATGCTAGCAGCAGAACAAAAAATTAATGTTCTAACCAATGCAGAACCTTACAATCTGATCGGTCTTTCTTTCTAACAATATGTGAGTAGCTTTTGTTTATGAATGAGTACCCAAATTACACTTGAGATTTTGATACCATAGGTATTATATTATTGCTTTCTCAGGTTCAAAGTTGATTGGATGCTAGTGTAATTCATTTTAGTACAGCTGTTTCCTAAAGGCGAGTGTTAATCTGGATACAACAGAACTAGGAAAGAAATTTCTCGTCTATGTGGACAGCAGGTAACTATGGTGGGTTTGCTTTCCCCTTTTCTTCATTCTTGTATACATTGAAAGAGATATGTGATGTCTGATTGAAAACATACTAACGTATTCATAATTGGGAACCATTCCTGTAATTTTGTTAATCATTGTATTAAAGAGACTCTTCTGTAGTACGAGAAATATCTGTGGCAAGTGCACGATCCTCGGACACTGATATGGGATATTTGTTTGATATATTTAATTGAGCATGTATGTATGAAGCCTCTCTTGTCAATCAGTTATATAATAGTATTGTTGGAAAAGGAGTTAAACGCATACTTTGAACACTGTATTACATAGAATCATTGTTCGACTTCAGAAAATGAAAGAATTATTACTAAGATTACTATGTAGTAGTATCCACGTAATTGAGGATAGATTATAGAACCCACAAATCAACTATTTCATCTTCGATTTACAACATCTTCCCATAACCCAAAAAAAAAAAAAAAAAAAAAAAAAAGCTAATATAACAAACAGTCTTTTATTTTCTTTTCAAAATGAATAATAACAAACGAAATTTTTGCAATAGACGTGACATATGGACTCATACTTGTGAACTTTACAATACTAACAAGTCATGCATATGCAATAGACGTGACCTACAGGATATTCATCTGTAGGAATATATTAAACATGAAATATGTGCGTATACGTATGCAATAGCGCTTTAAGCAAGAATATATCACGAGGCTCAGTAAGAAAAGAACATTAGATGAATGGAGTAGGAGAATTTTTTTATATAACTTTAGTATGTTACAAGAGAGTATAAATAGACTTTACAAGAGATTATTACTATGGAATCAACTAACCACTTTTCATATTCAAAATCCACTAACTTTCTCTAAGTTTGTTCCTCTATCTAAGGATGCTAACCTTTAAAGATATGATGTAACTTCGAATTTTAAACTTTAGATGGGAGGTAAGTTTGAATTTTAAAAGGCTATGTATAGTTTGCATATCTTGATTCTCAGTTAGAAATAAACATTATTCCTCCCCCTTTGGGTTAGAAAATTGATATCGATATTACTGCCTCTCCCCTTTTCTGTTATGGGATTAACAGATATCAAGTGAACAGAACAGAATACAAGAGAGAGAACATAAAGAATGAAATAAATTAAAAAAATTATTTTTGATTTTGATTTTGATTTTATTTTTTGTTTGGTTTGTACAGAAATTAACCTAATGACTTCAGACCAATTTGGAAGTCCTTCGGAATTAATTTGATTTAGTTAGGAAGGTTCAATACCATTAGGATAAATCTGACATCATTTTGAATATTTGTATTGGATTAGAAAGTTTGGGAGGGGAATACGATTGTCCTGTTTCAGATAAAATATAGTAAGCTATATATATTTCTGTTCTGTCAAGAGTTTTATCAATCTAGTATTAGATTTTAAAAGAATGAAGCATATCATCAAACGATGGATCGATTGAATTAGTGTTAGATCGACTGATGTGGTTAGACTTTTGGATTGATCAAGTTGAGCTTTTAGACAGGTAGAACTTTTGCTTTAACTGAATTTAGACAATCTTCTCTAATCTGAAGTAATAGTTATCTTTCTGATGTTATCTTAAAGCTTCCATGTTATCTTAAAGCTTCCTGTTTTATCTTGAAGCTTCCAGTCGATGCCAAATCACTCTAAACCATAAATAGTGGTCCTAAATTTCTTTCGAACAAACAAAAATGAGAGAAACAGAGGAGGGGGACATGGTTAATCATTGGAGCTTGTCAGATAAATGAGTAAACAACATAGGATTGGCAGAGACACCATATAGTATGTGATTGTTCTGCATGTAGTTTCATTGAAGATATGAAAATTTACCCGCGACAATATTGCCTTGTCACTTTGTACTTCAGAACCAGTCAGATTGGCATATCCTTATCCCTTACTAGATCAAAGAATGCTTACTCTGTTTGTATGTCATCAGTATGTCTACGGTACAAATGTTTCGCTCAAATGTTAACGCAATAAGTATAGCTAGTATGGAGATGTGTGCTAAGACCAGAAAGTTATGTCCCGAAAATAACCTGTTTATGATATGGTTGAGTTTCACTAAACTGGAAAAATGCAGGTAAATTGTTCAGATGGTTAAGTCATGTGCATCAAAGATTAATATATCGTAATTTGGTTGCATGGTCTTTCATGAAGGGGATGAACACTAACAAAGCCCTGCATTGATGTAGCATGTAAAATTAATTGTTTAACATAATATATGATCTTAATTCAACATGGTATGGTTAAAATGAAATTTTATTCTGAACTTGACAAGGATGATGAAATTGTTGTTCTCCTGTAGTAATTATTAATGTTATGTCCTCCTCAGTTTGATCTTACTTCAATTTTTAAATGTACAATTAAATCCTTATTGATTTGTTTTGAATTTCATTCGTTTCTCTTTTCTTGTTATCTGAAACAGGGATAACTGACTGGTTCGTTTGTCTTCCTGCTTGGGACAAAGCATATTTCATTTCACCAAAGGATTAATACATGATTACATGTGATGCTGGCTGTGTTGGGCTACAAGGAATTGGAGGTTATTTTTCTGAAACTTTGCACTAGATTTTCTCCATTTACAACCAATTCCAATTTCAACGCTCCAATTCCATGCAAAACATATCCTAGATGTGGAGAACGGGCTCCGTTGCCATCTCCAGTTCATCCAAGTTTCTTGTAACCTGAAGGGTTTTCCAGATCTCGGAACTCACTGAAGAGCTTTGCAGGATGTGCTGAGGCAATTTCTATAATTAAAACCCCCTCTATCTCTAGTTTTACTGTGCATATAATTATAATGTATATCATTTTGTAAATATGATTACTTTAGGTGCCTTGTTGTGTAGTACATTGACACCACCATATGGGAAATACCAAGGGTTTGAGTTCGAGCATGGACAAAAGTGTATGGGAGTAACTAAGGTGGTATAAATGAGGATATGCTTCTATGAAGAATTTTATCTTTTAGTAATTCTAGAGGAACATATACACACTTGTATAGACATTTTATTCATTTATAGTTAATTCTCTCTTCCTATTTTAACCTTGAAAACTTGCACTGAATCTATCGCATGAAGACTTCAAGTCTTTAGTCCTGAACGTTTTGCTTTTAAAACGAGGTAGGACTGCTAGGATGCTCCTTTTCAATGTACAGACAGACTTGCCCATACCAATCATAATTTGCCATATTGGTCAAAATTTTACGTATAGTCTGGTTTGTAATACCTAAAGGTGGTGATAGCATTATGTAGTACCAATCTCGCATTTAACATTAATACTGCTCAAGTTCATTATTGTAACCGAAATTGTTGTTGGGTTTAGTTCGTAATATTTTTAAAATGTGTTGATATTGTTACGTAACAACGATACTCGCATTTAACACCAATACCGTTCAAATTTGTTACCGTAATCAAGATTGATGTCAGGAGGACTACGAACCATGATTTTAATACGTATGAGCACATTTATTATGAATTAACACTCTAAATTATCTATTACTCGCCAAATAATCAAATAACCAGATGCACTTTTAATCATATCATAATTCTATAAAATTGGGAAAGCCCGATATAGTTTCTTCATTAAATGGTTGTATACAAACTGTCTTTATTTTAGGGTTCGAATCTGTAAGGTTCCATACCTGTGTATTCAAAGCAACCATTAAAGATACAAGCCATTGTGTGGAAAAACAGAGAGTGTAACAGAGTGAGTTATACACTTGAGAGAAACACAGAGAATTACTCTGTGATATTTGTAAGTGAGAGAGTAGAGTGATTGTAATCCTCCTCATACCCGGTTTGTTTCGAACCGAAGCTAGTGAAGCCTCTGTCAAAGTGGACGTACCCATATTTTGGGGAACCACTATATATTTGGTGTCCATTGTGTGTGTGTGTTTGCATTTGAGCTTGGTTCGACCCAACAAAGTGGTATCAGAGCCATTAAAGCTCAACAGAGCCGAAAATTCAAGCTCTATTTCGAACCACACCAGTCATCAAATCACCACACCACCCCTGTTTTCGAACGACCCATCACCCAAGGAACAATTTCCCGTCAACCGCCACCGCAAACACAGCCGCACGCACTTCCACGCGCCGCCTGAAGATAGGCGCGTCAGCAGCAACGGTGTCACGCGCTGCACGCGTCTTCTTCCTCCAGCGCGCGTGAAGACCACGCGCAGCACGCGCCTCCAAGCTCAGCCGCGCGTTAATACCACGCGCCACACGCGCGCCACGTCACTGTTGATGTCAGCAAGTGCGCCACGTCACTGCTGACGTCATCACTTGCCACGTGTCATCCTCAGACACTGCCACGTGTGCTGACACGTGTCACCCGACCAGTCAGCCACGTCACCTACCACGTGTCACCACTGACACCTTGCCACGTGTACTGCCACAGGTCACCCTCTGCTGCTGCCACGTCATCACCAACTTTGCAAAATTACAGTTTTGCCCCTCGACGTTGTTTTGACCATTCCGGACTCATCCGAAGTCGGAATTGAGCTCAGTTAGAGTCGATCTTAAGGTTTTTGACCGTCCCGGACGCAACGGTACACTCCGTTTGGCGTGATTCCACTCCGAATATATCAAACAAGCCAGGAGGGCTTAAAGATTCCGTTTCGATGGAAGATTCAGGATCCGGAACGATGATCAGATTGACCGCAGCTAACTATTCATTGTGGAAGTCAAAGATGAAGGATCTTTTATATATTAAAGATCTGTGGAAGCCAATCAAAAGGACCGACGATGCACCTGATGGCAAACCGAAGGACATAACCGACGGAGACTGGATGGTACTCAACCGAAAATGTGTCGCCCAAATCAGACAATGGATCGACAAAAGCATTTACCAAAATTTTGCCAACGACAATGATGTTTATGCTCTTTGGCAAAAATTGGAGAAGATGTACGCACGGAAGACATCTCAGAACAAGGTAAATCTTTTGAGCCGTATGGTGAATCTTAAATACAAAGACGACAAAAGTGTGTCAGAACACATGAGCGAATTCCAGGGGCTGTTGGATCAATTCAACTCGATGAAAATGACTATAGAAGATGAGATGCAGGCAGTATTCCTATTACACTCCCTTCCGAAAAGTTGGGATACGCTAGTTGTCTCTGTAAGCAACTCAGCTCCAGACGGAATAATCAATATGGAAATGGCGAAAGACAGAATGCTGAATGAGGAAGCAAGAAGAAAGGAAGAAGGATATCATCCGGAGTCAGAAGCTCTTGTCACTGAAAGACGAGAAAGAAAAGAATGGCGCGGTAGAAGCAAAAGCAGAAACCATCGCAATCAGCCACAGCATCGTGGGCAATCAAAGTCCACTTTCAGAAGAGACAAAACTTGTCATCACTGTGGCAAGCCAGGCCATTTTATCAGAGAATGCAGGAAGCTTAAAGCCGAACAGTCTGGACAACAGACCAGAAATAGAGGTGAAGAAAGTACCTCAGAAGCAGCAGCAACAGCCGGAGAAGGGCTCGTCATCGTTCAAGATGATGAGTGTGTCAACTTCACATCCGAAGATTCTACCTGGGTTATTGACTCAGGTGCTTCCTGTCACATCACTTCGAGGAAGGATATGTTCACATCCTACACCAGTGGTGACTTCGGACTTATGAAGATGGGAAACCAAGGAGCATCCAAAATTACCGGCAGAGGCGATATTCTTTTGGAAAGCAGCAATGGATGCAAACTACTCCTCAAAGATGTGAGACATGTTCCAGATATTCGTCTCAACCTGATCTCCACCGGCAAGCTCGATGATGAAGGCTACAACAGTCATTTTGGTGATGGCAAGTGGAAGCTCACCAAATGCAATCTTGTGGTGGCAAGAGGAAAGAAGACCAGCTCACTCTACACAACGCAAGCAAAATTGTGCAGAGTCGAGGTGAATACAATGGAAAAAGAAATCCCCACCGAGTTATGGCACAAAAGACTCGGTCATATGAGTGAGAAAGGACTCAAGGTCCTTGCCAGAAAAGAACTCTTACCTGGAATGAAAGGTACTCCATTACACACCTGTGTCGACTGCATCATGGGGAAACAACACAGAGTTGCATTCCGCAGTTCCCCTCCATCTAGAAGACCAAACATTCTAGATCTCGTACACATGGATGTTTGCACCATGCAAACCAGAACTCATGGAGGTGCCCTCTATTTTGTCACATTCATTGATGATCATTCCAGGAAATTATGGACCTTTGCCTTGAAAACTAAAGACCAGGTGTTGGAAGTGTTCAAGGAGTTTCATGTAAAGGTTGAAAGAGAAACTGGAAAAAGGCTGAAGTGCGTACGTGCAGATAATGGTGGCGAGTACAGAGGACCATTCGAGGAGTATTGCAGACGCTTCGGCATCAGACTCGAAAAATCAGTGCCGAAAACTCCTCAACATAACGGCCTTGCAGAAAGAATGAACAGAACTATCTGCGAAAGGATCAGGTGCATGTTATCTAATGCCAAGTTGTCAACTCCTTTCTGGGGTGAAGCAATGAGAACAGCGGTTGACTTAATCAACCTATCTCCCTCAGTTCCATTAAATTGTGATGTTCCAGAGAAAGTATGGAGAGGGAAAGATGTTTCTTACAAACACTTGAAGGTGTTTGGCTGTAGAGCATTTGTCCACATCCCCAGAGATGAAAGATCCATGCTTGACGGAAAGGCCAAACAGTGCATCTTCCTGGGATATGCCCATGAAGAGTTTGGTTACAGACTCTGGGATCCTATCAACAAGAAGGTCATCAGAAGCAGAGATGTGATATTTTTCGAAGATCAAACCATTGAAGATCTTGAAAAACATAAGAAATCAGATCCACCTGAAGAGTTACCAGCTAATCTAGACCCGGTTCCCTCACCGAGAGCAGAAAATGATGGGGGAGCTATTCAAGGAGATCTTCCAGAGAGCGACAACCGAATCGCAAATATTCCTCCACAGAGTACGTGATGCTTAGTGACGGGGGAGAACCAGAGAGCTATCAGGAAGCTGTTGAAGACAGTAAAAATGCGGAGTGGATGAAAGCCATGCAGGAAGAGATGAAATCGCTGCATGAGAACCACACATATGACTTGGTCAAGTTACCGCAGGGAAGGAAAGCTCTCAGGAACAAATGGGTATTCAAACTGAAGTCTGAAGAAAACAATCCACAACCAAGGTACAAGGCAAGACTGGTTGTGAAGGGATTCGGTCAGAAGAAGGGCATTGATTTTGAAGAAATATTTTCACCTGTAGTGAAAATGTCCTCCATCCGAGTTGTTCTTGGCTTGGCAGCCAGCTTGAACCTAGAGATCGAACAACTGGATGTAAAGACCGCATTTTTACATGGTGATCTGGATGAAGAAATCTACATGGAGCAACCTGAAGGATTCAGAACCAGAGGAAAAGAAAATCTTGTGTGCAGATTGAAGAAGAGTCTCTATGGGCTCAAACAAGCACCAAGACAGTGGTACAAAAAGTTCGATTCATTCATAGACCAGAATGGGTACAACAGAACCACTGCAGATCATTGTGTATTTGTCAAAAAATTTCCTGATGGAGATTTTATCATCCTCTTGCTATATGTCGATGATATGTTGATTGTTGGCCATGACAGCAGCAAGATCAACAAATTGAAGAAGGAGCTGAGCAAGTCATTTGCTATGAAGGAGTTAGGACCGGCAAAACAAATCTTGGGAATGCAGATCTCTCGAGACAGACTGAAACACAAGCTCTGGTTATCTCAAGAAAGGTATATCGGCTAAGTTCTTGAAAGATTCAACATGAGCAAAGCAAAACCAGTCAGTGCTCCACTTGCAAGCCACTTCAAGTTGAATATGAAGCAGTGTCCTTCAAGTGAGACAGAAAAAGCAGAAATGAAGAAAGTGTCTTATGCTTCAGCAGTTGGCAGTTTGATGTACGCTATGGTATGCACGAGGCCTGATATTGCTCATGCAGTTGGAGTTGTCAGTCGGTATCTATCAAATCCTGGAAAGGACCATTGGGCAGCAATAAAATGGATCCTTAGGTATCTTAGAAGAACTACCAATATTTGTTTATGCTTTGGTAGTGGTAAACCTTTATTGGAAGGTTGCACAGACGCAGATATGGCCGGAGACAGTGACTCCAGAAAATCCACATCGGGATACCTAATCACTTTTGCAGGGGGAGCAGTTTCATGGCAATCCCGATTACAAAAGTGTGTTGCTTTATCCACCACAGAAGCTAAATACATTGCAGTAACAGAAGGATGCAAAGAGCTCTTGTGGATGAAGAAGTTTCTTCAAGAACTGGGACAAGAGCAGGAAAAGTATGTCATATACTGTGACAGTCAGAGTGCTATTCATCTTAGCAAAAATTCAACCTTCCACTCAAGGTCCAAGCACATAGACGTCAGGTATCACTGGATCCGTGACGTGCTCGAAGATAAACTTCTACAGCTAGAGAAGATTCATACAGATGATAATGGATCAGATATGATGACCAAGAGCCTGTCCAGAGAAAAGCTAGAAGTTTGCAAAGAAGAAGCTGGTTTAACACCAGCCCCAAATTGGCAGTGAGGGGGAGATCAGGTGAAGACGTTCTCCTCTGATTGGTATGGAAGGGGGAGAATTGTAAGGTTCCATACCTGTGTATTCAAAGCAACCATTAAAGATACAAGCCATTGTGTGGAAAAACAGAGAGTGTAACAGAGTGAGTTATACACTTGAGAGAACCACAGAGAATTACTCTGTGATATTTGTAAGTGAGAGAGTAGAGTGATTGTAATCCTCCTCATACCCGGTTTGTTTCGAACCGAAGCTAGTGAAGCCTCTGTCAAAGTGGACGTACCCATATTTTGGGGAACCACTATATATTTGGTGTCCATTGTGTGTGTGTGTTTGCATTTGAGCTTGGTTCGACCCAACAGAATCAAATTTCCTTTTAATTAAATAATAATTCTGTGAAGTTGAAAATAAAATGTAAAAATACAGAAGATCTTAAAGTCATGTCTGCTATTATACAAATTAGAGACAGAGGTGAATGGAATTTGAATTCTCTGAAAATAGATGTATGGAGAAAAAATTGGCAAAATATTCTACGACATCATAATTAGTTTGTAGTCAAACTCCCATTTTTTTCAAAAATAAAACCGTAGTTGCAGTTGACCACCATGTATGGGCAAAGAAGTTTCTAATGGAGCAATCAACAATCCAACACTGTGACTTGAACTAGTTGAATCAATCATTATTTAAGATCAAAGTCAACCATTGAAGAAAGTGCATCATTTCATATTACGGAAATGTCAAATGTATCATTGACCATTGTCTTTGCAAACCCTAGTTTTAGCACAAACTGATTGTTTATATATGGTTATAGGACATTATGGGGTAGTCCAACAAAATCATAGTGAGTTTGAAATTAAAGAAGCCATTGTTGTGCCATTTTCCTCTAAATAGGAGCTTCAAAGAAGAGAATAACTAGGAGTCACACATTGATGCAGCAAGAAAATGGTGTTATATATGGCCGAAAGTTATTTGATATGACATGAGAAGAAGAAAAAGTTTGCCCTGTGTTTTTCTCATTTGCAAAAATAAAAAATGGAAAAATCAAATATGTAAACCCTAATCATTCCCTTTTGGACATAGGGCAGGCGGTGGGCTTAGACAGGCGTTCGTCTAGGGTCTCCGACTTAGAAACTCTAACAAAAAATTAAAAATATTTGGACAATACTTGTGTCATGTCATGTCCTATCCCATTCATGTATGCTGATATAGTTCAATGAAATTTGAATATGTGATCAAAATTATTTTAAAAAGAAAGTTGGACATAAAATTCATAAATACTACAAAGGAAATATTTTCTTCTTCTTTATTTTCTTGTTTTTTTTTTTTCGTTTTCATGAAGATGTTAGGTCCTATTTGTTTCCATAAAGAGAGACAAAACTCAAATGAAATTTATCATAGAATACATGTGGTTGAAACAATTAGGAAATAGATCATCTCCGGTGAAATATCTCTCCCGTATTTCGTGAACCATAATATAAGGATTGAAAAATGGGCACAACATTAAAAAAAATTAAACTGGATCACATTTCAAAATGTATAAAAATATACTCGTAATTATAACAATCGTAAATGTTTATCCTTAGATTGAAAAAACTGTTGAGAAATTTGGCTAGAGAGGATCCAAGTTCAACAATTAGTTTCCATTCTTTTAAGAAAAAATCCACTAAAATTTGCATCTTCCTAAGGGCCTGTTTGAATAGGTGGTTTTGGGACTGGTTTTGGTTTTGGTCTTTGATTTGAAGACCAAACCATGTTTGGTTGGTGGGTTTTGGACTTGGTTTTGGGCTTTTTAAAACCAACCACTAAAACCATGGTTTTGGCCTACCAATTTTGACTTTTCTCTCTCTATATATATATATACATATATGGCCGAAAATATGAATTATTTTGAAAAAAATAATATATAATATTTGGAAAAAAATAATTTTTGGGAAAAATAAATTTTTTTCCGAAAAAATAATTTTATTCCCAAAAAAAATTAATTTTCGAAAAAAAATTATTTTTTCGGAAAAAAAAATTATTTTTTCGGAATAAAATTATTTTTCCCCATTTTATATCTTTTTTTTTTCTAAATTTTTAAAAAAATTCAGTATATAATAAAATTATTCAGAATTTTATATTTTTTCGAATTTAAGATGTATTATTTGAATTTTATATATAATTTTCACATTTTAAAATATTTTTTTCGATTATATATATATTTTTTGGAATAAAAAAAAAATAAAAATGTCAAATGTTTTCTGGAATTTTAAATATTTTTTAATTATATATATATTTTCATTTTAATATTTTTTTCCAATTTTATATATATATTTTTCATATTTATATATTTTTAATACATATTAGTATATATATATAATTATACCAAAACCAAGACCAAGACCAACTCTTTACCAAACATTATATATAGGTTTTAGATTTACATAAAACCACCCAAAACCACCTAAACCAAAATTACAATACCAAAATCAAAACCAAATTTCCAAACTGGCCCTAAGGAATTCTAGTGTAGGATCCTTAGTTTATAGCCGACTTTTTGTAAAAATAAGATTGCAGATAATGGATTTCCAACGATATGTGCAATTCCTAAATAAACCCTGTTTGGAACACAATTGGTGGAATTCAATTCCTCTCTTTCCCTCCCCCACTTTCCCACTATACAACATTTGAACTTAAAGCATATGTACAATTGTCCAATATTCCTTTCTCTCTCTAGTATCCACTTTCTTGGCAATTTGGACAAATTGTTTTTCCATATCTTTTTCTTTTGGATTAATTACAACTAAATCCCCTTGAGATATGTCAAATAATAGGTAGACCCTTTATTATTTCATAAATTATAGCTAAACCCCCTCAAGTTTATAAATTGTAACAGATACCCTTTGGTCAAACTCGGTTAATGTTAATGTCATCACTTTTTCAGATATGAAATGTCTTAAATACCCTCGAGTAGATGCAAAAGACATGTGAAAAGATCAAAATACCATCATTTAAAGTTTATAATAAGACCAAAATTACCTTTGTAAATAAGTAATTGACAAAATCATAATTTTTAAATCTTTTAAATGAAATACAGGCATGGGTAAAAATGTAATTTCACATTATTAGTCACCGAAAATATACGTTGATCGATTTGAGGGAGTTTAATTGTAATTTACCAAATGACAAAAGTCTACCTGTTATTTGATATATCTTGAGAGAGTTTAGTTGTAATTAATCATTTTCCTTTTTAAAAGAGACCATAATAATTCTTCGTTTTTAATATGGTACACCTAGAATATGCAATTTAGTTACTATGAGTAAGACCAATTATATAGGAGAAAAGAAGTTTGAATGTATGTGTGTCTATATAAACATATATACATGATAAAAAACAAATTAATTCTTGGATGTTTTTCTATTCTTTTTCTTTTTCTTTTAGGAAATGGAAAAGATAGCCGAATCTACAAGAGCAAATCAACAATAAAGGTCACATATATTGGAATGAGGAACATTTGTTCCATGCATATCTTACAAACTTTTTTGGTTGGTTTGTAAGCAACTTCATAAGAATTTATGTTGGTATATTTTAGGCACATTACATCTTCGGGACCATCCTTGTATCAATATGTCACAGGGACCATAAAAAGACAGACACATATACAGACACAAACACCCCTGTGAGATGCTTGATATAACTAAAATGATGCACGGAGACCTAGTAGTGTGGTCCTACTATTTAACAAGGAACCTGAAGCTCTTTCTTTGCCAAATGAACCTAATAATAAAATGCTTGAGAAAGTGTTTTTTTTTTGGGTAACCGGGGTGATTCGGGTCAGCTTATGCGTACATCGATTAATTTTCGAAACCCTAAAATTAATGACCGAGTAAACCGTCAATGGTCCAACGGAAACGTAGCTGGGGGATTTGAACCTAGGACCTCATGATGAAGGACCGAAGAACTCTTCCATTCCACTCATCCGTCCGGATGGAGAGACAAGTGTTATGCCTCCGAAAAAAATTCTTTTTTGTTTGGTGGTAAAATATTTTATTATATTCAGCTGTTTTGTTGTCGAAAATTTATTTTATAGTTAAAATATTTTTCCAAATTTATCTATAAACAAATTCATAGAACATTTGGAGGACTTTTGCCATAAACTGAGTGAGAAAAAAACTACTTGTTAAAAACAGAAACACACACACACAAAAGAAAAGAAAAGAAAAAAAAACTGAAATTATTTTACATGATAAAAGATATTGTATTCCCCAACCAAACATAGCCTTATTTATTAGTATTGGTTCAGTGTTTAATTGTTGATGAGATGGTATATAGATATATAAATAAACTAAATTTTCTATTTATTTAATTAGCTAGCATGGAAACTAAGCATAAAACAATCATAATTACTAATAATAAGTATAATCAATATTTCCTCGAGAAAGCTAAGCACTAGAAAAGCCTAAGAATTAAGCTAGATTTACTGCTAATCTTTACCATGGAGTTTCAAATAGTTTCACAATTTTGTCAAGAAAATGGAATTTCCTGTATAATTCGGAGGAAAATTTATCAAAAAATTAGGTGGCTGCCAAAAGTTATTTTCTCCCAAACTTTCCCTTTTATTGGTATCAAAACTCATAACATGTTTTAATAAAATTCGGTTTGTTTCTTTCTCAAAAAAAATAAAAAAATAAAAACAAAATTCGTTTCATTCCTTTCTAGTATCTTGATCTAAACTGAGCATTAACGTATTAGTTTGTGGGTAAACATAAAATATTTGAAGAGAAGTTTTTAGTATATATTGCTACTTATCCAAAAGATTTTGACTTATTCATTTAAATGATGCGAGAGGAAACTTCAAGAAACAAACCAGCATTTTATATGTGAACTACTTTAATATATATTGATGATGGTTGAACCAAGTTTAGTTTAGAGTTGGTTGCTGCTGCATACAACATCTCCAGTTTGAGTAATTGACTGTTGCACAAATTTATGTCCCAAATTGTGTTTGCAATATATATATATATTTTGGATATATCCCATTATATACTTCTAATTTACAGGATCATAGATTTCACCTATTTTTTTTATTGAAGTTTTTCTAGTTTGAAATGTGAAATTGCAACTCGGTATCCAAGACTTTGTTCGGATTGATTTAAGGATTCGTGCAAAACGTCTTCTCTTCACGGTATAGTTCGGACTTTGTTGTCGCATGTGGGCCAAAGAATTGCTGACTCCGAAGGAATATCGAATACTCCCTCCGTCCTAATTTAGTTGTTCACATTTGACTTTTCAACAATTTTATTGATATTTTGTGTTTCCTGTTTTGCTATTTGATAATGTAGTATGGTTGTAGTTTTTTGTGAGACCTATTCTTTTTTTAAATTAATGAAGAGGTATATAATAATATTGTATTATGATTCGAAACTGGACAATTAATTTAAGACAAGTAAAGTAGGTAAAATAGACAATTAAATTGGGACGGAGGGAATACTATTTTTTATTGTAAAAGTAAGTGTACACTTCATTTTAATTTAATCTTGGATCAATTAAGGAAGAAACACCATCACCATTAAAAATAAAAATACAATCCCTTAAATATAAGAACGAGTACCGAGTCCTCACCAGTGAAATTTAACAATAAAAATGTTCTATCTTTGGTCCTTGTCGGTGTAGATGTATTCTAGCTCTCTTTGTTATTATTGTGAACCAATCACAAGTTTACAAGTTCTCTTAAAATTATTAATCAACTAATCAAGATATCAAGCAACATATATGTATATATATATATATATTCTTAGTAAGATTGGCCACCCAAATTGTAACAGCAGTTTACTTACCAAAAACGAAAATCAAACAAGATAACAAATTTTAACAAGCAATATTATAAACGATCGATTTCTTAGCCCAAAACAAGAAAGTTAAGTGTAGATCATTTTAGTTGATTAGATAAATGTTGGTTTGTACATAGTAGTATAATAAAATTATTTTGTTAATAGATGACCCTTAGTTTTATGTTTATTTGAAGCTTATGAATGCTTTCTATATTGGCGAGTGCTATGATTTTGTAAAATTTAATTAAGAAATTCATAGTGTAAACTTAATTACGACAGTAATACATGTGTATGCCACATGGTTCATGTATTTTTCTTAATTTCAACTAATTTGATCAGAATAATTATGGAATTAAGTATTTACTAAAATATAAAAAGACATACACCAAATTTTAATTTTTTAAAAAAAAAAAATTAAAAAACTCACACATCTTGCCTCACCGTGGCTTTAACCCAAGAATCTCTCATTTGAGAGGTAAGGTCCTTTGGTCCAAATTTTAGATTAATTATTTACTAAAATATAAAAAGACATACACCAAATTTTATATTTGATCTTAGCAAAGTCTAAGGGTGAGAATTTATGAGTTTCAAAAGAACACAGGATATGGAATGAGATAAGATGGTGTCGATACGAATTCGATTGAGGGATATATTTAGAAAAATCAACCCGCTATATATAAAAAAAAGGTAATTTGCATTGACACCCCCTAAGGTATTGGTCAATTATAGGTAGATAGCAATCAACGCACTATTTTGCATTAACACCCCCTGAGATTTGTAAAGTGTTGTAATGACACCCTTTGGAGGCATAAAATGACTTAAGTTTCCTTGATTAATTTAATTTTCATGTGAAATCTCTAAGTTACCCCCATACCTAAATCATATACTTTACCCATTATATCAATTACCATTATCATCACACTCTTATTATTAAAAAATCTACAATAAATAAATAAGATATACAATATATATAATTTTATTTTAAACATAAAAATTTAAAAACATCAAAAATATTTTTAAAAATATATTTAAAGGTAAATTGTACCACTAAAATTTCATCAATAATAATACTAAGAAAATTCCATTATTTAATTACTGCTCTTGATTTTTATTATATTATTATATAAATATTTCTCAAAAAAATTAAAGGGTTATATCTAATAACCACTATAAGTATTACATATCTATTAAAATATATATAAATTTTTATGTACGAATAGAAAATATATATATATATATATATATTATACTATTGTCAATCAATAATTTTAATAAAATTTGATAATATAATGGTATAATTTATTAGATATATAATACCTATAATGGAATATCTTATTTAGATATGTAATACCAAATTAAGAAAACCCCATTCCATTATGAAATTTGATAATATAAAGGTAGAATTTCTTAGCTATATAATACTTACAATGGGTAATGTGTAAGATATTTTAAATAAGATATTTCATTATATTACCAATTTTTATTTAAATTATTGGTTGACAATAGTATAAATATATATATATATATTTTTCATACATAAAAAATTATATATTTTTTATTAGATATGTAATACCTATAATGGTTTTAGATATAACCCTTTAATATTTTTTGAGAAATATTTATATAATAATATATTAAAAATTAAGAGCGATAATTAAATAGTGGAATTGTCTTAATATTATTATTGATGAAATTTTTTTAGTGGTAGAATTTACCTTTAAATATATATTTCAAAATATTTTTGATATTTTTGAATTTTTATATTTAAAATAAAATTATATATATTGTATATCTTAGTAGTATTTATTTGTTGTAGATTTTTTAATATTAAGAATGTGATGATAAGGGTGGTTGGTGTAATGGATAAAGTGTAGAGTTTAGGCATGGGGTAACTTAGAAATTTCACATAAAAATTAAATTAGTCAAGAGCACTAAAGTCATTTTATGTCTCCAAGGAGGTGTCATTGCAACACTTTACAAATATCAGTGGATGTCAATGCAAAATAATCTGTTGATCAGCATCTACCTGCAATTGACCAATACCTCATATGCAAATTACGCTAAAAAAATTTATTAATTAAACAAGATGAATAGGAGTTGCAATTGACCAATACCTCATATGCAAATTACGCTAAATTTTTTTATTAATTAAACAAGATGAATAGGAGTTTAGGCAAATTTTTGACTAGTGGTATGTTTTCCTTTCAAAAAAAGAAAAGAAGGTATTTTATCAATACATGTGGTCAAATTAAGTAGACTAGTGGTATGTTTTCCTTTCAAAATTCAAACATGTTCTTCATATATGTATATATATATATATATATATACTAGGTAAAGACTAAAGAGTACGTCTTATGCAACTATGCAATTGGAGTTAAAAGAAATATATAAATCACCTACAACATAAAAAAAATTAAACGAAATAAATTGTACCACATAAAAAAAATTAAACGAAAATTCAAAATCACCCAAATACCTTCGGGTTTGCTTGGTTTGCATTTCTGAAAACAGTTTTCAATTTTTTTAATTTTCTGAAAAACTAAAAATCAGAAAACCGTACAAAAATCTAATTGGTTCAGTTTTCTGAAAACAATTTCAGAAAACTCAATTATAAAAATATCAGTTTTCAAAGAACTCATTTTTATTATTCTTAAAAAACTATTTTCTGTAATCAAAATTCTTAGAAAAAATTTCAGAGATACAAACCAAACAAACCTCTATTGTCTCTTTCCCTTTCCAGATTTGAAACAGCTCAATAACTCCTTAATCAACCATGATATTTGTTATTTCTTATACAATTAGAATTATGACAATTAATTGCAATGATGATTAATTACAATTGTAGATGAGATTCAATATTATATTTTATTTAGGATTAGGATTGTTAAATACAATTGTAGATGAGATTCTTTATATTATTATTTTTATCTAATTAGGATTAGAATTATTAATTATTAATTATCATTAAATTATAGCAAGAGAATGAAATAAAATATAAAAAATAATTCAAAATTTAAGTATTCTATCACAATCTATTTTTTAATTTATATATCCAATATAATATATTATTAAAATTCAATTAGATTTTAGTGATATAATTTAAATACATAATTCGTACATAAATAAGTGTTGGTTATTCCAAATAGGATTCTACTTGAATTGGACTGATTTAGTATAGGACTAGTGGCTCCCACTAGATTTTTTTTATTTTTTTTTTACTTTTTTTCCTTGAAAATTTGTCATATTTATGCTTATGCCCCCACTGAAATAATTTTTTTTTGATAATACCCCTACTAAATTTTAGAACATCACTTATCTGCCCCTACTAGAAAACAGAATTTTCAAAGCCGCCCCTACTCATATAAAATTCTAAATTCGTCACTGATTGGAGTTATATAATTTAATTAAATTTTATGGTTATATAATTAAAGTAGAAATTGGATTGAAGTTATAGAATTCAATTAATTTTTATATTTATAATTCAAGTAGAAATTAGATTGAAAAATCATATATAAAATTTTGAGTATAAATACTGAAATACCAAAACTTCATCACATTTTTAATAGTAGTATATATATATATATATATTCTCTCCGTCCCAATTTAGTTGTCCACATTTGACTTTTGAACAATTTTTTTTATGTTGAAATTATTTAGAAGACGGTGAAATAAGCCTAGAGGGGGGTGAATAGACTTCTTATGAATTAATTGACAAATTAAAATTTTAATTGCAGAATAGTCAATTTTAATTCAGTTTTATCACAATATAAATCACACAATAATAAATATAAGTGTAGAAAATAAATCAGAAACGACACCAATATTTTTACGTGAAAAAATCTTGGAAAGACTCCAAGTAACAAATCACGGATACGTTTAGGTATCAATGCACTATGAATCAAGAAGTACAAGATTCTATGAAGTTTTAGACTTACAAATCACTTTGATCTGCCTTTCTCCACTCGACGTCTGATAGTCTTGAATCACTCGCGCTCCACGAAGCTCTCACTTCGATCTCTGTACTCTGACGGCTCCGCTTCTCAACGGATCAAAGAACTATGAAGCCTCCTGCTTTGATCAAGGTGGTGTGATGATTTTTCAGTAACTAGATCATCCAATTGTGCATAACGATCTTTGGTGTAGAAACATAATTGAAAAATCTCAAACCAAGAGAGAACTAGAAAATATATAATCACCCAATAATTTTCTCTCTTTAAATATCTATGTAGAAGAATATGAATCTGTAGAAGAATTATAGAGATCTCTCAAAAGCCACAAGGCACACCCTTCTCTTAGGTTTAACTCATATATATAGAGAAGAGTCTTCAATAAATGGTAAGAATCATTTTCCAATCAGAATTCGTATTTCCACCATTTAAATATTCCAAAAATAAATAAATATGTCAATGATAGTCCAATATTTAATAATAACTTCAGATCATATCCCAAAGTGGTTAGAAGTTGATTGCATATCAATATAATACCTTCTAGAAATAAATCTTTGCAATTCCCAAATTATTGTCGTTTACCACTTACTGAGTACTCGGTGAATGTTCTATTAGGAATGGCAATGGGGCGGGTTGGGGCGGGGATCCCCAACCCCATCCCCGAACCCTCCCCCATTTTCTCCCCCCGAACCCGCCCCGCCCCCGATAATGTTTTTTATTTTTTGCCCTGCCCCCACCCCCACCCCCGCCCCCGCCTCGCCTCATGCCCCGGTATTACATTTTTATATTAAAAAACTATATTATATATATATTATAATATATATGTAAAAAAGGTATATTATATATTACCTTTTTATGTAAAAAATTATATCTTAAACATATACATATTTTACATATATATTATTGTAATATATATTGTATATATAATATATATAACCAAGGCGGGTTCGGGGCGGGGCGGGGGTACCCCCAAACCCGACGGGGATTTTTTTTTGCCCTATCCCCGCCCCCATTTATGTAATCGGGTCCCCATACCTGGGCTAAACGGGGCGGGGAGGGGCAGTTCCCCAACGGAGCGGGTATTATTGTCATCCCTATGTTTTACCGAGTATTCGGTGAACCTGAATATGCGTGCAAACGGGTGCAAGTGCGCAAAAACGTTGTGGTCATTTTTTCCAATTTTGTGCAAACAGTCGCAAGTTCGCATTTTATTGAGTACTCGGTAACATTCCCACTGAGTACTCGGTGGAATAAAATACAAATTTCTTTGAACTTGTTTCTCCATTGCACTGCCGCTTCCAACCATTGTTCCACTGAATATCCTTTGTATCTTCACCACTTTGTACACATATTTAACATTTAACAACTCAATCTAAAACACCAAAACTCTCAATATGGTTTTTTATCAGAATAATGTCATTATATAAATAAATGTTCTTACAAATGTTTTGTGTTTCTTATTTCGCCATTTGATAATGTAGTATTGTTATAGTTTTAACTTTTAAGTGGGGCACATCACTTTTTGAAGTTAATGAAGAAGGAGAATTTGAAGTTAATGTAGTATATGATAATATTGTATTGTGATTCGAAACTGTACAATTAATTTGGGACAAGTAAAGTAGACAAAGTGAACAGCTAAATTGGGACGGAGAGAGTATATAAGGAAAGAAGAATAGTAGATTGAACCATTTTGTTGAAAATATGAGGATTAAATAATTTTAAAGTCTTTTACCACATGAAAAGAGAATTTCAAACAATTTACTTTAAAATTAAAATTTCACTTCTTAATAGTACTAGAATAATGTTATTAAGGGAGTTTTTCTGTACAAAACTCACCAATCTTTTATCTTCAGTCAATGAATGAAAACGGAGTTTTTAGATATGAAAAGGTCAAAATATATATATATATAATATTATATATTAAAAAAGTATTTCAATCCAACACTAAAAAATAGGATGTCCTTTCTCTATTATTCACAGCCACGATTGAGCTGTCACTACTTCATCCACAGCTGGCTGTCACCGTAGCTACTTCTTACAAATAGTCTCCTACTATGCCACGTCATACCTTCTCACGTGCGCTCACGGTCCACGTGTCATCTCTCAATAACTGCCACCTACCCCTTTCCCTCTCTTCCGCGTCAATGCCTTCCACGTTCTCTGATATAGACCACACGCCTTCGACTCTCTTTCCAACAAAATTACCTTCTCAACCTTTTGCACTTTTCCCACTTTTTTCAAATTATTTTCCTTGTCATCCATGCAGCACGGACACACGGGTGCAACACGACACGAAAATAGATTTACAAAAAGTAGAACTTGACTCGATAAGGACAGCTCAAAAAATAATTATATAATAATTTATTATATATTTAAAATAATTAAATTTTAATTATTTATTCACATATCATAAAATAACACTCATTTATATATACTTCTCCTCACTCAAATTGGTTGTGCAAGTTAAACTTTTCCGATTTTTAATTATGTAGTAATCATGATATTATTGAGCATTCCATTTTTACAGTTGTGAATTGAAGAAAATACAGAAGAAGTTAGTGGGTTTGATACTTGTTTAAAGCTAGTAGAAGAAGGATAATTTGGTAAAATAAAAAATTATATTGTATTGGAATTTGAAATTGGACAATATGTTGGAACAAATAAAATGAAAAATTAATATAGAACATAAGGAGTGTTAAAGTTTGTATTCTTTGTTATTGTCTCCTTAAATTTTATATTTTTATTCATACAGTATTTTTAAATTACATTAAAATTAATTAAAAAATTATTTTGTCGTGTTATCAAAGTGTTCAAAACGTATTCTCGAAATGAAATTTTAAAGTGCGTTTGACACGTATCCTAGCATGTCTGAGTGTCCGATATGGGTACAACACCCCAGACTAAGAGTCTATTTACTGAGAAGATATTTGACGATATTTTCAAGTTAAAAATGATGCAATACATGGGCATATTAATATATATCTTTTAACTTATTTGGAATACCATATAATACTTGTTCTTAGAATATTCACCAACTTCTTTTGTGTTTGAAAATCATCATTTAATAAAAATTAAATGCTAAATATAATTTCATTGAATATGATTCTTTTCAAAAAGTAAATTTTGAACTGATTCAAATAAAATTTTACAATTTTATTTGACTTAAAGAGAACAATAATTGAATTATTATGTAAGAATTCATTAAACTAATTTTTAAGATTTTATTTTTTCCCAAAATTATATAAAAAGGAAAGAATCAATATTGATTATTTGAAATGATAAAAATTTATTTAATTTATTTTTAAAATTCAGTTCATTAATTTTAAACATATAATCCTATTTTAATTACACTTAAATATATTTACAAAACCCTAACACTGTGTTTGAAAGGATTTGAGGGGATTTCAAATAAAAAAGGGATTTATGTTGTTTGGTTGAAAAGAGATTTTAAAACAAATGGGTTTTAATGGAATTCCAACGGAAATATTACTTCATTGACAAATTCGTGAAAAATTGGTTGGATTGGATGAGATTTGTAATAAAAATTTTTACAACTCCACTAAAACACTAGTTAAATTACAAAAATAACCCTCCCATATTTAGATTAAATCTCTACTTTTGGAAGGAGGCTATTTCTCTGGTTTCTACTATTTTTGTAACTTCTACAAATTCTTTTATTTTCAAATATACGCAAAAATATATATATTTTTTTCTTATATATATATATATATATATATATGTATCTAATTTCTCTCTGTGCTTCCATAAAATCTAAAATTATGGAATGGTAACTTTATTTTTCTTTCTAAATGTTATAAATTATGATAATTATATATTATAATTGAAAAAGATAAACAAAACATTATGTCAATATATGTTTTATAATTATTATTCACGAGATAATATTTTTACGGGTGTGTACTTCTATATATATGTGATTCATAAGCTTTATTATGTAGTTTATTGTTTCACTTATGCGAATTAATGTATTTTAAATATTTTTTCTATAATATCACTTTAGATTGTAGTGGTAGCATGTTAAAGTCCTTATAAATTTCATTAGGCAAAAATGCATAATACCCCCTATGTTTTGGTTCAGTTGCAAAATACCCCTTGTACTATTTCTCGTCCCAAATCACTACCTTATGATTTTCAAAAGTTACAAAATACCCTCCCTGTGCTTTACTTAGCTCCAAATAACTACTCTATGCTTTACAAAAGTTGCAAAATACTCCCCTTAATTATGTTTTAAATAAAGATATTGACTATTTTGCCCCCTTATCTTTTAATAACCCATTTTATATATTTTATTTACTTTTTTTTTGTCTTTTTAAATAATATAATTAATAATTCAAAACTTCACACACATATATTTATTTATAGGGGTGTTCCAAATCGGTTCGGTTACTTAAAAATAGGAATTGGAACCGAACCGAACCAGAACCAAAATTTCGGTTCCGGTTCCGATTCATACTATTATTTTTTAAAAAAAAAGTAAAAAACACCAAATATCAAAAGATAATATAATTTTATATATGTTGATATTTTGGTTTGTAGACAAAATGAGGAAAAAGTGAGAGAAAGAAACGAGGGGGAGAACTAAGATTTAATGAAATTCATAGTTCAATATAATGTTACTTAAAATTTAACAAATTTATATATATATATATTTTTTTTTTGGTTGCTATTCATGAAATATTTTTGGTAGCTCTTTTATTTATATTTTTGGTAACTTTAAATAGGTTTTCACAAATTAAATATATAAACAAATATAAAATTATATTATTTTTCGATATTTGGTGTTTTTTACTTCTTTTTTTTTTAAAAAAAATGTTAGTACGAATCGGAACCGAACCAATTTTGAACATCCCTATAAATAAATATATGTGTGTGAAGTTTTGAATTATTAATTGTATTATTGAAAAAAGAAAAAAAAAACTAAAAATGTGTTATTACAAGACAATGGGGGGCAAAATGGTCAATATTTTTGTGCAAAACATAGTCAAGGGGGTATTTTGCAACTTTTGAAAAGCATAGGGTAGTGATTTGGTGTTAAGCAAAACACAAAGTAATATTTTTGCAATTATTAAAAATCACAAGGTAGTGATTTGAGGCAAAAAATAACATAGAGGGGTATTTTGCAACTGAACCAAAGAACATGCGAGTATTATGCACTTTTGCCATTTCATTATTGTGTTCCTTATTCTATATATCTATATATATATATATGCTCACACACACATATATATATACATATACATAATACTTTTAAGAATTTAATTCCAAACAGAGCGATATTTCATATATTTATTAATATATCTAATATATGTTTTTTAATATTATAAGTGCTTTACAAATTTTCATAAGCAACTTATTGTAATAGTGGATGATTAAAAAGAGTAAAAAATATAAAAATATTTAATATTTGTGTTGCATGTATTATTTTTGGTGTATTATTTATTTTATTTTATTTAGTTGGGTCAAAATTTGTATTGAATGTCCTTTAGGCCCTGTTTGGTAACATGGGTTGGTACCATGTTTTTGGTTTTGGTGTGAAAAGATGGTACCAACCCATGTTTGGTAAAATGGTTTTGGGTCAACAGTATTGGCACCATTGACACCAAATGGTCAAAATTTGGAACCATGTGAATTGATGATTTTTGGTGGTGCAGTACTGTAGCAACCAAAACCAAAACCAAATGGTTGCATCATCTCACCACAAACCAAAACCAAATAGTTGCACCATATTAATATATTAATAATAATATATTTGAAAAGTATATTTTTGAAAATTTTATATATTTTAATATTATAGTTTTATTATCTTTCCTAAAAATTAATATATTAATATATTGTAATATATTTATATTAAAATATATATTTGGAAATTTAATATATTTTAATATTATAGTTTTATTATCTTTCCTAAAAATTAATATATTAATATTAAAATATATTTTTAGAAATTTAATATATTTTAATATTATAGTTTTATTATCTTTCCTAAAAATTAATATATTAATATTAAAATATATTTTTGGAAATTTAATATATTTTAATATTACAGTTTTATTATCTTTCCTAAAAATTAATATATTAATATATTATAATATATTAATATATTTTAATATATTAATATTAAATATATTTTAATATTATAAATTTTAATATTTATAAATAAAATGTGAAACCATTCCAAATTACCAAACATGGTTTGGTTTCAGAATTTCAACCCATACCAACTCTAAAAAACATGGTTTGGTTTTTCAGCATTACTTTTTCTTACACCAAAATCATCTGCACCAAACATGATTCCAATTTAAAATAAAATCACACCAAACCAAATCTAACCCAACCCAACCAAAAACCAAAAACTAACACTGCACCGCACCATTACCAAATGCACCCTTACGGGTGTACATATAATAATAAAGGTAAAAAGGTAAAAAATAAAATAATATTTCAAATTCATGTTAGTATTCAAACACATAAATAAAATTCTTTTTGACTTAAATTACTGTTTATTCTAAACATATAAATATTCTATTTCAATTCCAATTGCAAATTCAAATCCAAAAAACACACAAATGTATTATATTTCATTTCCAATCCAACTCAAATTCCATTTCCAAATTCAAATCCTAAATAATTTCCAAATTCCAAATAATTTGATTCAAAACATAGGGTAACCTAAGAAGGAAAAACAACCCAAATGACTGATGTACCCTCCGTCACTATCCACCCACCTTCAACGCCCGTCAATTGTAGAGAGAGAAAATAAATACCAATATAGTAACTTATATTTCTAGAGAGAGAAAGTATATAAAGATGAAATCATCAAATCCGACCCCAATTCCAACTATATAAGCACCCCTCCCGCTATTTCTTCCTCTCTCGCCAACGAACCACCGCACCACATACAATTACCCTTTTTTTTTTTTCTCTCTCTCTCTCTATATACATATAACATATATAATCACATACATATATATATATACGTCTATCTCTGTCTTAACGTTATTATGGAATCGTCGACTCGCTGTTCGGTGATCATCGTCGGAGCAGGTGTTTCAGGTGAGACTCCCACTTCCAATTCTGTCGACTCTCCGGTGAGTTGTTTCGTTTAGATCTGACACACTTTCCGGTATTGCAGGTATATCGGCGGCGAAGGTGCTGGCGGAGAATGGCGTGGACGACATACTGATCTTGGAGGCGTCGGATCGTATCGGGGGAAGGATCCGAAAAGAAGATTTCGGAGGCTTGTCGGTCGAACTCGGGGCGGGTTGGATTGCCGGAGTCGGCGGGCAACAGTCCAACCCGGTCTGGGAACTCGCGCGCAATTCGGGTCTCCGTACCTGTTTCTCCGACTACAGCAATGCTCGCTACAATATATACGATCGAAGGTCTTTCTCTCTCTCTACATACACACACACGTATATATATATATATAGAGAGAGAGGCTGAGTTTAGTGTTTTCTTGTATTGGCTTTGGCTAGATTACGCCGTGGGCTTTAATGCGCATGAATTGAATGACTAATTTATTTGTCCGGCGTAATTTAGCGGAACTCTTGTTCTAGCTATATATATATATATATATATATATGCGTGTGTGTGGATATATAGGGGGGAGGGGGGTGTTTTCTTGAATTGAATGTGCGTTTTCATGAATAATTTACTTTTTTTTCCGGAGTAATTTAGCGTAACTGTGGTGCTACGCTAGAATACGCCTGGGATGATACAATGCTAATTGGTTTGGTTGTGAGTGAGTTTCAGTGGGAAGATATTTCCGAGTGGAATCGCCGCCGACTCGTACAAGAAAGCGGTGGAGTCGGCGATGCAGAGGCTGAGGAACGAAGAGGCAAACCAAGACGTTCGTTATTTCTCCGAAACGGCGTCGTAATGTCCTCTTTGGTTTTTTCTTCAAGTTCAGATTTTAATTTCGTTAATATAAGAAATTTTGTTTGAATTTTTATTTTTCTTATTGTTTTCTTGTTTGGGTTCTTTACAGAACTCCCAAAACTCCTATAGAGCTTGCAATAGACTTCATTCTTCATGACTTTGAAATGGCAGGTCAGTTTCAGCTCATCCAAATTGTGTTATATTCTTGCTTTATGATATTTCTGTTTGGGTACTAAGAAAGTCCAGAAAAGTAGAGAAAATTGAGATTTTAAATTTTACTATCTTTGTTTCTAAATTGAATTATTATTAATTTTTTCGGGTATTTGATTTAGGGATTAATTGAATCATTTCTCTTTCCTAGTAAATATAGTTTTTTTTTTCTTGGCTATTTTTTCTCAGTGGCCAAACATGATTTTGAATTAGAAATTGTGGAAAGTAAGAATTGGGTTTTGTTTTCTGGACAGAGGTGGAACCAATATCGACATTTATAGACTTTGGAGAGCAAGAATTTTTAGTTGCAGATGAGAGAGGATATGAGTATTTGCTGTATAAAATGGCTGAAACATTTCTCATGACTTCAGAGAGTGAAATCTTGGATAATCGTCTGAAACTCAACAAGGTAACAAAACAGATATTTTGTTTCCTTATTTACGTGGCTGTGTGACTTACTGTGTTGATTGTTACTATACAAAATTTATCTGTGTGTGTTTAATCTGTTTCTGTATGTACCAATCATGGGTTGAAAACAGAGTAAAAACAACATAAAGTTGGTGCGAAAAATCTGGAACTTTGTTTGTATTGTATTGCTGTTAAGATTGATTGACCCACCACTTCAGTTTGCAAATAATGACCTCTTTCTCATTTATGTACGAATTTTTCTTTTTTAATGGATAGTTTGTATATTCATTTGATAATTTTTTTTAGTATTATGTAGATACGGTGTCTGATTAAAGTTAACCTTAGTTTGTGTTTTAGTTATGTCTAATATTTACGTAAAAGGACCTTTTTAATCTTGCTGTCTATGATTGGTTAAAGGGATTTTCTTTCAAATATTGCATGCTCTTAGGTGTCCATTATGCTATAATATTTATTTTAGACTTGTAATTTTGGTAATATTTTAATATTTATATGAGAAGCGTGTTTATTTGGTAATAATTGACTTCCTTGAAGAAAAACCATGACACAATGCACAGAAATGCTAAGAATATTATTTTAAATAATTTGGTTTCCCTTTCAAAAACTGGGTTCATTTTTTATTCCTTTTCAGCATTTTTACCAATCATGCTTAGCTGAAACAAAATTAGTATAGAAGCTAGATGGAGTTTGAAATGTGAAAGTAACATATCACTACCTTATTTGAAAGTGGAGAACATAAAGACTAAGATAGCCATTTATAAGGTTTTAGATATATATGCATGAATATAGTATATTTAATTTGGTTCTAATTTTTTTCAGAAGAAAAAGAGAAGCAAAAGCCATTTTTAGAAGCTGGTACCCCCTACCTTCTTCTAAACGCTCTTCCAAGACCAGGAAGCTCATCTAAAATTTTTGCATCTTTTCCCTCCAAAAGCCAAAAAACAATTTATGAAAAATCAATCCAAACGGAACCCCCTAGAACCGACCAAAGTAAGGAGGGTTTCCTATCAACTGAATATAGAAACATGAAGTAAAAGAGTCTCGTCTTTTTCTTCATTTGGTTGTTTGCTTGCTCTCCCCGGACATATCGGAATTTACTCATTGCGGAACAGTTTTTTTTTTTTTTTTTTTAACACTTTTTTTTTTCTCGATAAATAAAATGCAGAGATTCCATAAATGGTTAATGGGTAGCTGAAAATCTGCAGAGATTCTTCAATTAATATCACCTTTTCCTATGCTTCTAGATTTTGAAGATGAATTTGAATTTTTGCTGCACGGATTTTGTTGGTTTGACTTCTCAGAATCTCATGCGGGTTGTTATTACATGTTTGCTCCTTCTGTAAAAATATATACATTTAAACGCCCACAGATCCACAAAATAATCCGGCAGCACTCCAGAGCTCAAACTTTTCTTTTGGCAATGCCCATTGATATTGGTTTATATATGTGTGGACATATGATAAAATAATTATATGAGTAAGCCGTGCACTTCTTGATTAAAAAATGTACTAGTAGTATATTTCTGTATTTGACGGAATCAATAACTCATTGCATGGAATTGGCAGGTTGTCCGCGAGATACAGCACTCGAGAAATGGCGTTACGTTGATCACGGAAGATGGTTGCTTGTACGAAGCCAACTATGTGATTTTGTCTGCTAGCATTGGCGTCCTCCAAAGCAACCTTATCTCTTTCAGACCCCCATTGCCCGTATGTCTCTCTCTTTTAACCATGTGTATATATGAAAATGAAAGATGATTATTATAATTAACCAATCAACATAAATAGGAGACCATATAGTTCTGGTGCATTAGCAATGAGGTTGAAAATAGACACCAAGTTGCATCTCGCAAACTGTACTCTGAGCTGAAAAGAGCGAATTTTGAAGACATTCGATAATTTGATAGCTTTTTTCTTGATAGTATTTTTGGAGCTATTATTTTCTTGAAGCCTCTTAATTTAATGTTGTAGCTTTCTGCTATGGTCATGCATAGTAAATAAAAAAAGAGTTACGACCCATTATTTATTTGCATTGGTTGGTGAGTTTGGAAGGCTTTGGTTGGGTTTTAAAGGCTCAATATGTGGGGTCAGAAGTAGGTGATGGGTTCCCAATCCTATAGGTGCAAATTATGACTCTGACTAGATAATTTATAACAACAGGCGAAGACTTGAATGCTGAAGTTATATTTTAATATACAGTAGCAAACGAATTACACGCACCTTGATTATATAGAATAAAAAACCATGGCTTTTAAATCCACAATATTGTAACTTAGTAGCTGAATATTGACTGAATATTGACTGACCTTGTGTGGTGGTCAAATAAATGTTCAATGTACGTAATCATATGCTCGACTCCAATTATTTTATTCTGAGATTACAAAAATAGCATAAAGTTTCAGTTCGAGTTATGAACGATTCCCTTGCAAAAATCAATGGATTGCTGTATGGAAATTTCTGTGACGGTCCTAACACTAGAGTTTTCAATTGAAAATAATTTATGAATTGTTCTATGCTTTTGTCTGTATGTTCGTGGTCCCTTCAATGATACTATCTGTCTACTTTGCTTTGCTGATTTAAATAGTAACAGCTAGAAAAATTAATGTTGCAGAGATGGAAAACAGAGGCTATTGAGAAATGTGATGTGATGGTGTACACCAAGATCTTCCTAAAATTTCCAGGCACGTTCTGGCCATGTGGTCCTGAAAAAGAGTTCTTTATTTACGCCCACGAGCGAAGAGGTTACTACACGTTCTGGCAGGTTCCTATAATTTATTATAATTTATATCGTTGTTGTGTGCTAATTTTCTCTCTTCCTCTTTCAACTGTCTTTGTTTTTCATTTAAGAACTTCTATTAGGTGGGTTTGGTTGCTCGTGAAACTTGTTGCATTATTATTTGCATTGAGGAATTGAATTTGTTTTATTTTCATCTCTATTTATTATTGTAATCTTTTCAGGTTCAAATGAAATTAAGAAAAGATTACAAAAGCAGCGACAGATGCTACTAAGAATTCTATCTTTGCTTAATAGCAGTGAATCACAAAAGTCTGAACTATCCTCCTAAATGACTACATGCCATTTTAAATTAAATTAATTAAAGTTTAGGAGAGAATTTTTTTTCCCAACTCAGTTACAATTACTGTATACTATGATCTAATAATTCTTAAGACGAAATTTACTTTTCTGGTTGAGACAGTAACCTTCATATTTCTTGCATTATTGATTATTGATAGTTCTTCCTCTCATTCTAATAGAGTTGACAAGGTTATTGAACCATAGAAGGCCATCTTATTTTTGGGGTGAACATATCAAAAGTAAATTATATAAATTTGTAATACATAAAGTTCTAAATCAATTCCTTGCTTGATTAGGAATTAAGCATTTTCAATTTCATGCTTGTGGGCTCAGTGGGATCCTTTTATGCTTATTATCTTCATTATTTTATTTAATCGGAATAGATTATGAACTTTAAATACAACCAAACGACTGATTATTTTATATGCTAAATATTTCATTGTATTTATATGTGGCTGTTGATTGGATCATCTAATTGTTCACAAGCGCTCAACAAACTAATCCAAGATTTTCTTGGTTTTCTGCTATCTTATCAGCACATGGAAAATGCTTACCCGGGATCAAATATCCTGGTTGTAACGTTGACAAATGGAGAATCTAAACGTGTTGAAGCTCAGTCAGACCAGGAAACACTGAAAGAAGCCATGGAGGTTCTAAGGAACATGTTTGGTCCCGACATACCTGATGCCACTGATATTCTTGTGCCTCGTTGGTGGAACAATCGCTTCCAGCGTGGTAGTTACAGCAACTACCCGTTCTACTTCAATGAGCAAATGGTCCACAATATAAAGGTGTGTATTTTCCCTTATTTTTCAAAATTGAGTAGATTGTTTTCCCACAGGAAGGATAAGCCGATTAGGTGAGGAAATGTTTTTATGCATCCTCTAGTTGCTTTAAGAAATATTAAGTGCTGTTTGTTTCTGTTTTATCATTCTCAAGCAATGCATTATATGGTGGATGTGGGCATATAGCCAATCTATACGAGGAATATGATTTCCTACACTTTCCTTCCGGAGGTAGTTTTAGACATACTTTCTATCAGATCAAATTACTTGCAGCCTTTTCACGTATAATGCATCCTATCACGTTGATGTTATCCCATTTTTCTCACTTAGATTAAAAGGCATAGATTTGTATTTCACATTTTGAATTTTGTTTTAAGGGCCAAAACGATCCTGATAGAGGCAAATGCAATATGCTCTACAATTCAGAATCTTACACCAGAAGATTCCCCCCCTCCCTATATAGATTCAAAACCTAAAAATAATTTTCTGTCACAGTGTGATATTAGAGCTAATCTTTTGTGTTACTATTGAACAGGAGCCAGTCGGACGGATTTTCTTTACTGGAGAACACACGAGTGAAAGATTTAGTGGCTACGTTCATGGAGGATACCTTGCAGGTGAGTGTTGAGGATACTGTTTTGTTATCTGGAATAGGAAATGAACTCAAATATCGATTCTCATACCATCTTTTCTGTTTTTTTTTTTTCTTTTCCTTGGATCAATTCAAGCAGGCATAGACACCAGCAAAGCTTTACTGGAAGAACTGAGGAATGAGGAGAGAGAAACTGAGAGTAAAAAATTACTCTTAAAGCCATTGTTAGCACTGACCGAGTCGTTAACATTGGCACAAACAGATGCAGTATCAGGTCCCCACAAATGGGATATTCCTAGACAACTCTTCCTTAGTACTAGGAAACTAGGACTTCCCGAGGCGATCTTATGACTAAATGAACCAGCGGACAAACCCCAATTCGACAATTCCGAGAATCTGACCATGGACGATACCTGCTTAGAGAACGTGGGGAATCTGACGGGTGAGAAAGATGGCACGATGAATTTGGACGGCAACACAGTTCAAGGCTCTAGTGCCGTCTAGAGGGCAGAACAAGAGAAAATACCACTGCGACACATGGAAGACCTGCAAAAGGGTGCATGTGAAATCCCTGAAACAAGTGCTATATATATGGAGCTTCAAGGGTTAGGATTAGGGAAAATTTTGTTTCGGTAGACGTATATCCATTGTTGATTGAAATGAAAATTATGGGAGGAAACTCATAGTTATAATTGTTGATTGTACTGATGATATTGACATTCCTAATGGAAAGACTGTCTTAACTCATTAGTTTCAGAATTACTTTGTTCTGTGTTATCAATAACAACTGTTGCTTCTATTAGTTTGATGCAGTGTGAATCTATTATCAGGCTTACTATTGTTTGTAACAATGTCACAAGAAAATTATAACGCGTCCCACTATTGACATGTCTCCGCTTAGGGGAGTGTCTGGTGTACACTATTCGGTGTTCATGGTTTTAAAACGCGTCTACACAGATTCTCCACTTAGGGGAGCGTCTTGGTGTGCGCTTTTGGGTGTTCATGTTTTTAAAACGCCAATTCTTACCTTCGTTAATATATTCATATTAGGTGTAATACTTAGACCCCGTTTGGATTAACTTTTCAAACGCTACTTTTGGCTTCCTGGACAAAAAAACTGTTTTGAATGATTTTTTTGCAAATTTTTTAAAAGAACTTCTGGGTATTAGAAGATCGTTTAATTTAAAGAAACTGGGGGTACCGGTTTCTCAAAACATCATAACATTTTTTACTTATCTTTTTCTTTTGTGTAAAGCCAGAAGCAGAAGATAAACCAAACATGACCTTTGTAGCTTATGACTTGAAGAATAGTGACACTTTCCATATTAGGGCATCAGGAGGGGCTTGATTTGGCCAATGGAAGGCCTCTGCAAAGTTATATATTATTATGGTTATGTTCTTTAATGTACAATACAATATTTTTGTTATAACATTCAATTAATTTATTGAAAAAATTATAATTTAATTTTTTTTTTTACTTTACATAATAATTTACTTTAATTTAATTTTCTTAATAAAATACTTTTTGACTTTTAATTTAATTGATTTATTTTTGCATAATTAAATATTTTATTTATATAATAATATTAAAATATAGTTGGCAGGAGAAAAATTATATATTTCTATTATTTCTGATTTTTGTCAATAACGCGGGCGTGCCAGATTCGTGTGAGAATTAAATGAGTGAAGGACAACTAGTATCCTTTTTGAGAATGAATCAGACGATTGAACAAGAGAAAGATACTAAACTCTTGGCTAGGTTATTTCTTGCCTTAATGCAAAAGGACTTTGAGTGTTGAAATTGCTATAATTAAGGAATTGAAAGTGCAGTGCATGAATCGAAATACAAAGTAAATACTTGTATTGAAATTGCAAGAATTGAAAGACCCTTAATTGAAGTCTAATGAAAGTAAATTGCAAGAAAGTAATGAATTGGAATACTAAACTGTATTAAAATTGTAAAGAATTGAAAATACAGAATGTGTAGATTTTGTGTTGTGTTGCTGGAGGGTTTGCAAAGTTGCTAACTACAAACTATATATATTCTAGATACAAACAAAATAAAATTTGAATTCAAATCCAAAGGACAATACCAAATGTCCTTCTTTTAGTGAAACTGCCATCTACCACGTCTGCCATCTCTTTATGTTGTAACCAACTCTCTGCCATATGCTTGAACGTGCGTAAAATGGCTCCTTTTGTGTCTATCCTTTAACTGTCAACACTAATCCACTTCCCATGAATATAGGAATTGTGCAGTTCATGGAGCGTTTTGCCTTTTTGTACCTTGCCACGTGTCCTTCTTCAATTCAAAATTTAATCAACCAATGCCTGCCATGTGGAATGACACTTTTGGGTGTTAACATTTGCTCCTCAAATTTGTGAGGCCTTATCTTCCAAACAAGGCCTTACAAATTTGAATTTCTTGACTTGCATATATTTCGGCCAAAAATTTGCTTCTTGCCTTCTCAAAAGTATTCAAAATTCAAATTTGGATTTTTGGCCGATGAGACTCCTCCACGTGGCAGATCTGTCAAGCTCTATATTCAGCTTTTGATTTTCAAAATTCAAACTTGTATAGGAAGTTGACCCTCATTAATTCTTAGTCGACCTTGGAAACTCCTCCTTTCTCTCTCCTCATCATTATCCTCATTTATCAAGAGAGTTCAAAAAAAATCATATCTTCCACCACATATTCATATATATATATATACATATACACATACCAAAATTCCTAATTCTCTATTCAAAGTCTTTGCAACCCTAAATATTTTCTGCACAACTAACTTCCTTTTCTTTATTAATCTTTCTCAACATCAATAAGCCATTTTCATGGCTGTTTTTCCCAAAAGATGCCTCTTCTCCACTGAGTTGGTTCTTCCATCTGAAACCTCCAACAACGCTGGCCACCAAGCCGATCAAATTATCAAAAGTCTTCAACCAGATCAAACTTCTTCAAGCACTTTCATCCCTACTCCTGATGGCCGTGTGGCTTTAGGACTAGCATTCTTGGGTGACCTTCCTCCAACGTTGGCCACTTTCTATCCCATGCCTGAAGAATCTCTATTGTACTATTCAAAACTTCCTAAGGATGCCAACGGGAACCCGATTCAATTCAACCCAAAGACTTGGCCATCCTTTCTTGCAGATTGGTCAGCCTGTGTTGATAGGATATCTGCTGTCAAGGGTGATTCTTGGAAAGAGATGGGCATCTATGACTTGATCCACCTTAGCAAGCTAAACCCCACACCTAACAATTCCCTAATTTATGCCTCTCTGTTATTTTGGAGCCCAACAACAAATTCCTTCCATCTTAACTATGGCATGATGTTTCCAACCATGAAAGACATCTGCCATCTGACCGGTCTTAAGCCCTATGGTGTGCAGGTAACCTGTCTTCTGGCAGATGGGGAAATCGAATTCAAGTTTCCCATCAAGACCACTGGGGTAAAGAAGGACGCTGCTTCCTATGGAATCTTCCTTGACAAGACAAGGGTAAAAAGTGGCCCAGTAGAAGAACCCGAATATATTGCTTTCTTATTGCTATGGTTGAGTAGATTTCTGCTCTGTGTTCCAGCTAATCAAGTCACCAAGGACCTGATTGAGGTTATAATTGCTCTTTCCAAAGGTGTTCATCTAGCTTTGGCTCCGTTAGTATTGACACATGTCTATAGAGGTTTCTTAGAGGTAGTTCTCTATGGTTTTTCTTGTTTTAGTGGCCCTTTTTGGCTCATACAATGTTGGTTGCAACTTTATTTTCCCGAATTAAGTCCAAAGGTAAAGACTTTATCCAGTAACTCTTTGTTTTCCTATCACTACCTTTCCACCAAGCCACCATCTCATTATTTTAGAGAATTTTTTAATTTCTTCTACCTCAAGTGTCATGCTAGAACCCCAAACTAATTTTTGCCATTTTCCAAGTTTCCAAACACATTCCCATGGCTTCTCCCTCCACAGGATGATAGTGATTCTAAGTTAGTGAATGAGTACAAGGCTGTCCAAGCCTTGTTTTTCATGGCTAGAGATCTCCATTTTGGAACTGGTCAGATTGGTACTAAAAATAACAGAGTGGGAGTGAAATATTATAATCCTGCTAAACTTGCACGCCAATTTGGCCTTAGGCAACTGGTACCATTCCCTCCATCTTCATTCCAGAATCAAGAGTTTGTTTAATGTACAAAATTCACTAACAAAGACATGATTTTCCAAGTTACCCGCACTTTTAAACATCTGAGCAAGCACTTTGAAGTTCCAGAATTTGTTGAGAAACCTGATGCAAGTCCTGCATTTACCAAGTGGTGGGACAATCATATGACCAGAACTAGGGTAGAAAACTGCTGAACTTTGGTGATGAGGTATCTTCACTCCTTCAAATATGTATCTGCCATCTTCCAAGGTGATGATCCAAAGAGGCCAAAGACCAAATCTTCTAAATCGGCCAGCACACCCAAGAAAGGACAAAAAGACACTTCTACTTCCAAAACAGGTATATATTTTCTTTCTTTTTAAGTCTTTACTTCTCTTTACTTAACTTAATTTCTTTCTTTCTTGGCAGACAAAACAAAGAAGAAAACCATTAACTTACCTTTAGTAAAAGAGATTCCAAACCCTCTGTCAATGGCTCCAATTGGAAAGTCCAAAACTCCCATTCTCCCAACAGCCTCGGAAGCTGTCTTTGACAGAACTAGGGTAAAAATTCCCTTTTCCTTGTTTTATCTCTTTATAAAACTTTTCACTAACCCTTACTCTTTTATCTTGTTTTAGGGGAGAAAATTCAAAGGTATTATCACCAAATCCAAGAAGAGTCAAGTTCCAAAGCAAGACCAGACCCCCTCAGAAATTAACGTCAACAGTAGTTCTAAATCATCACATGTTCAATCAAAAGCATAAAAGCCTCCTCCAACTGCTAGAAGAGAGAAACTTCCCATTGTGAAGAAGAGAAAAACTTTAGAATCTAGGACTGTGAGTGATTCTTAGACTGTGGAAGAAGAAGCTCAGAATGTGAAGGGGAAAAAGTGGCAAGTGTTGATGAGGAAACTAAGATCAAAGAAAATGATGAAGATAGGGAAAATGAAGAAGAAGACGAGGAAAATGAGGAAGATGAGGGACAAGAAGAAGATGAAGAAAATGTGGAAGATGAGGAAAATAAAGATGGTGAAAGTGACTAAGAGGAAGGTGAAAAAGAGGATGAAGAAAAGGGTACAAGAGAAATAAGCCCTGATTTACATTCCTCCCAAGATAACTCCAACTCATCTAAAAAGGTTTCACTTTATATTTCAAGCCAACTTTCCTTCATCTGCCAGCTTCTGACTTTACCTAATCTCTTCCAGGTGACAGGACATGATTTTCCAACTCTGCCGAATCTATCAGATGGGAATCCTTCAGCTGACCATCAAGCACTCCCACTTATACCTCAAGTAAGTCTTTCAGTGGCTCAAACAAAGATTTTTTCCACAGAAAATGGCTGAATCCTAGACTCCAAGAAAAGAAGTAATTTTAATCTTCTAATAACTTTACTTTTCCTTAACTTTCATCTGCCAACACTTATACTTCTTTTCTTAATTTTCCAAATGTTAGGTCTTTCTACCAGACCCAACCCATCTTCCATGCAATCATTTTTTGCATTAAGCTCCTATTTTCAAGGGGTTGAATCTTTTTTAGACGAAGGTGTATCATCTGTTGATAGTGCTCCAATACTCTCTCCAGACTAGGTGACAGACGTTGAAGGTTTAAAATCCACCATCAATGGCCTCTTGATTCATGATTTTGAAACCACTCCTTCTATTGAAAATGAACTATCCATGGCCTTGATCAGAGCCATCAACCACCTAGGTTTTTCTGCATCCGCCAAAATAGCCATGACTTCTTTTAAAGGCCATCTGCCAACCTTGCTTTATAACCTACAAACTTCTTCCTCATTGGTAGATTAGATTCAAACAAAAGAGAAATCCAAATCTTCAATTGCAGTTGACCTCAAAGAACAAACCACATCTTTCAAGGCTATAGTTGGTAAGTTCACTGCCTTGGCCAAAAAGAAGAATAACTAAAGAGGGCCATAGAAGAATTGGAAAAAGACAAAGCAACATTGATGGAAGAAGTAGGAACATTCCAACAAAACACCCTTTCTGCCAATGAACAATATGCAACCCTCAAAGAAGAACTTGACAAGTTGTCTTCAGAAAAAGTTCGAATTGATGTCTCCCTCTACTAATCCAAAGTTGCTTGGGCTAGCTTCAAAGCCCAGTTTGCTACATTTTAATTTTGTTATGGACTCTTTTGTATTTTTGTTGGCCAATCCAACACACATTTTTTTTTGTATTCAAGTTTCTAATTTTGAATGAACAAGTGGTTGGCCTTTGTTTACATGACTTGTAGTTCTAGAACAGTTTGACAGATAGCAACAACAACTCCAACACTTCTACAACTTGAATTAAATAGAACAAACTGGAACAAACAAAAAGAATGGAAACAAACAACATATTTACAACCTCTAAATATAGAGGCCTTTATTTCTGCAAACCTAAAGCTGTCAAATGACTGCCAAAGGTTATTTAAGGCCACCTAAGGTTGGCTTTGATTTTTTTTTTCTTCCAACAACTCAAAGAAGCTTGGCTGATATCTTTTTAGAAATCGGCCATTGGTTAGATAGGTATTAAGTGTGTCATCTAAGTTCATTAGTTGATAGGCTCCTCCTGATAAGACTTGACAGACTATATATGGACCCTCTCAACTTAGAGTCTATTTGCCAAACTCTGGATCCTTTATTCCAACTGACAAATTGACCTTCCACACTAAGTCACTTTCTGCAAAGTCTTTTGGCATCACCCTTTTGTTGTAAGATTTTTCCACTTTCTTCTTGTGGGCTACTAAGTGATCTAAGGCATTTAGTCTAACTTCATCCAATTCTTCCAGCTCTACCAACACTGCTTCCGTGTAATATGCTAGAACCAAGTTATTTTGGTAGGCAATTCTGGCAGATCTCACCCTCCGCTCCATTGGAAGAACAACATCATGCCCATATGTAAGAATGTAAGGAGTGATTCCTGTACTTGTCCTTTTTGAGTTTCTATAAGCTCACAATGCTTCTGGCAGAAGATCACACCAAGTCCTAGGATTCTTCTCAATCATCTTTTCGATGATACCAATAATTACTTTATTGGTAGCTTCCACTTAACCATTGAACTGAGCATAATAAGGTGTGGAGGATGTCATCTTGACATTCCAAGATTCTGCGAGTTGCATGACAGACTTTGCTCTAAAAACACTCCCATTGTCTGAAGTGATAGATTCTGGCATTCCCAAGCGATAAAATATCTTTTCCTTTATGAACTTGATAACATCATGTTGGTTGACCGATTCATAAGCCTCAACTTCCACCCACTTGGTAAAATAATCAGTGGTCACAATCACCCATTGTTGACCACTTAAAGCTGGTGGATTAATCATACCAATCATATCTATGGCCCAACCTTTAAATGACCATGACTTAATAATGAATTGAATCTCCTTGGATGACACCCATTGCACTGACCCATACTTTTGACATGTTTCACATCCCTTAGTAAATGTAATACAATCTTTCAATATGCCATGCCAATAGTATCCATACCTTCTAATCAGTCACCTCATCTTTCTGCCAGCTTGATGTGCTCCACATAACCCTCCATGAACATCTGCTAGGATTTTCAATGCTTCTACCTTAATCACATATTGTAGCAGTTGTTTTCACAAAATTGTAGTGCTTTCCAAGTTGGAAGCGTGGGCGTACCAGACTCTAAAAAGAGTCAAGAACTTACCAAAAGAATGTGCAACTCTTCTTTTGAAAGTGATGAGTATGAATCAAGCAATTATGAAATAAAAGTACAAGACTTCTACTTCAATGGTTCTTTTTGCCTTAATTAAAAGGACTGAAATATCAAAGTTTGAAAAAATAAACTAGTGCAAGAAAAGAAAGAAATTGTAATTGACTGAGAATGAAACAAAAGAAGTTGCAAATGAATGAAATTGCATGAAATTGAATGACATGAATTGAAGGACAAATAAAATACCACTTCTTGCAATATGGATTACAAGATAATGATTTAAGACAAAATAAAACAAATAATGATTTGAACTAACATTGCTGGAATGAAAGTGCAAATTGAAAGGATAAAAATTACAAATGTAAGAATTTGCAAAGTGTTGAATTTTTGTGTATGTTGCATGAGAGTTTACAAAATTACACTAAGTTATTATTTATATGACTGCCAAGACATTGCCACAACCGTCTTTAACTGCCAGCCTAGGATGTGGCCACATGTCACTATTAACTCCTACTCTCATGCCATATGTCACTAGCAGTTTGTTAAGAGAAAACCTCCTCTAACACTTCTCTTCTTGTTTAGCCACGTGTTCTTCTATTATCAATTTAAAACCACACTTTATAACTGCCAAAGATGTGCTTGTTAGTCACTAATTTACCTTAGAGGGGGGGGGGGGGGGGGGGTGAATAGAGTTTAAAATAATAATCTAACTCTTTTTAATTCTTACTAGCAATTTCTACAAAAACTTTATATTAACTTACAAGATAAATATGCAATGAATATCCCAATTCAATTTTAACAATCAATTTACCACAATATAAATTTAACATGCAAGAACACAAAGTAAGGAGATAGATAGAGATATTGACACCGTGATTTTTACGAGGTTCGGTAATTCCTACTCCTAGGCTCAAAGAATCCCCTTCCTTGAGACTTTCCCAATCCTCACACTATGGCTCTTCCTTCAATAGGTGGAATAGCAAAACCTTTACAAAAGAGCTAACTAGCTCTTCACACAATCAAGAGAACAATCCTCCCTTGATACAATGGGATTCACTCACCCAAGATCAAAAATTTGTGTATGCAATCAATATATCACTCAAGAAACAAAAACACTCAAAACCCTAAGGTTTTTATGGAAGATGAATCAATATAAGCTCAAGTGTTTTTAGGTGATATTTCAAGAACTCAAGATATATATATATATATATTCTTAAAAGATATTTTCAAGAAGAGAATAAGCTAAGAGCTTGAGTTTAAATCATCAAAATGATTGGAGTGAAAAACAAGATTTATATCTTTCTTGCTATCAAAAGATTTTTCAGAAAGTGCTTAAGAGAAAATAAGAGATGAATGATTTTCAGAAAATTTCTCACACAAGAGCCTTATATTTTCAATCCATATCTCTTTCTTTATATAGTGCATCACTAGGGTTAGGAAAGTGTATCTCACCCTAGACATTTTGGAGAGTAGGATCTGAAAAGTAGGAAGCAATACCATTTGTTTTTGGGCAAAAATATTGTTTAGAAATACTTTTCCTGAAAATCCTGAAGCACCCAGTCGACTGCCTACCGACACCCAGTCGACTTCCTCTACGCTTAGATTTAAAATATTTTCTCCAACGGTTATGGTCAGTCGACTGCCTCAAGAAGGCCAGTCGACTGCCTTGGACAGGCCAGTCGACTGCCTCAGGCAATCATAAAAATGCTTAGCTCTCTGGTTCATCTAGTCGGCTGGGCCCTAGGCCAGTCAACTGGGTCACCAGCCAGTCGACTGGGTGACTCCAAGGAATATTTTCAAGGTCCGTTTTTGATCCGTTTTGAGTTCGTTTGTTTAATTACTTGAGCTTATAAGACCAATCAACGCATAAGATACCTTGTTACAATATTCTCACCCCGACCTATCTACCCCAGGTCTTGAGTCCAGCTTTTGTTCTTTCTTTGACTTTTTTGTCCTTTTTCGAGTTTACGCTTGAGTTTCCTTATCGCTTGTCGCTTTTTGGTATTAATGATATTTCCGAATCATTTATATGTACTTGCTGAAACACTTAGTTCAAAGTCATATTAGTACCAAACACGGTTTTGAATGTTTTGTTAATATCAAAATAAGAGTTATTGTCTGAAATAGAATTTCAAGGCCAACAATGCTCCCTTATTCTTTTCCTTTTATGCTTTGTTCAGTAGGTGATGACTCTTCTAATGAATCTGGCTCATTTCTTGGCCAGATTCATTCATGTTGCAAAACCACCAATCCCTTAATTTGCGGCCACGTCCATTAATTCTCGCCCCCTTTGCTCTCTGTGATTTCTCTTCAGATTATTCTCATGAAATTTCAAATGTTCACAACTTGAATGGCTGCTATGTGTCCTCTTCAGTTTTAGAATTATTCTCGCGGCTGTTGGCTTTTGGCTTTCTATATCTCATTTTCCTTGGCCAAAGCTTCCCAAATAACCTGGTCTCTTGATTCCTGGCCACTGCCAATAAGGACTTTGCTAGCCAAGTTCCCATGAACTAATTGGCCATCTGGTGGCCTGAAAATATGGGTGCCAACATATGCCCCCCCCCCCTAAATTTTGGAGGCTAGTTGATTTAGCAACACATCTTCTAAAAATTTGAAGTATCTGTATAATTTAGCCACTTTCAAAGTATGGTGGCCATTTTTTTTCTATGTTATTATTTCGCCTTCATGCTTGGCATACTTGCTAACATTTCCATAAACACACAAACATTTTGCTAACATATTTACTAAAGATAGATTAACTTAAGAAAAATATTTACAACTATCAATAGATGGTTTACAACTGCCAAGGTAGCACAAGCCTATCCTTGGCTTTGTTTTTCTTTAAGAACTTTAAAGAAACTTGGCTGATACTTTTTGATATATTGGCCATTGGTAGGATAAGTATGAACAGTTCCATCTAAATTCATTAGACGATACGCTCCATTGCCAAAAACATGGTAAACCTAGTAAGGGCCTTCCCAGCTTGGAGTCCACTTGCCATAATCTTCATCCTTCTTTCCAACTGGTAGATTAACTTTCTAGACCAAATTTTTTTCTGCAAAACTCTTTAGCCTGACCCTTTTGTTATAAGCCCTAATCACCTTCTTTTTGTGCGCCACCATATGGTCTAAAACACTTAGCCTAGTTTCATCCAAAGCTTCCAACTCCACCAACATGGAATTTGTATACTCTGCTGGAGTTAAGTGATTTTGGTAGGCTATCTTGGCAGACTTAACTGACATTTCCATTGGAATGACAACTTCATGGCCATAGGTTAGCATATAAGGGGTAACTCCACTGCTAGTCCTTTTAGAATTCCTGTATGCCCACAAGGCCTCTGGAAGTAAATCATGCCAAGTTCTTGGATTGTCCTCGAACATTTTCTCTATAATACCAATAATTATCTTGTTGGCAGCCTCCACATGGCCATTTGACTGAGCATAGTAAGGGGTAGAACATAACATTTTAACTCCTTTGACTCTGCATATTCCAACATTTTAGAACCCATAAAGGCCCCTCCATTATCAGTAGTAATAGATTCCGAAATTCCAAAACGATGGAATATTCTCTCTTTTACAAACCTAATGGCCACATTTTGACTTACAGCCTTGAATACTTTAGCTTCTACCCATTTTGTGAAGTAATCTGTGGCCACCACTATGAATTTGTGGCCATCTGAAGAAGGAGGCTTAATCATCCCAATCATATCTATAGCCCATCCTCTGAACGACCATGGCTTGATTATGAATTGCATTTTTATTGCAGGAAGCTTCTGTGTGGGTCCATGGACCTGGCATGGCTTGCAACCTTTGGCATAAGTTATATAATCCTTCAAAATCCTTGGCCAATAATACCCATACCTTCTAATTAGCCATCTCATTTTTCTTCTAGCCTGGTGAGCTCCACATAGGACTCCTTATACTTCCTCTATCACCTTCAAGGCTTGATCTTTGGGAATACATTGCAACAAGAGGCCATCTTCTTTAATTTTCTTGTACAACTCACCATCCAGTAAAATATAATTAATTGGCATCAATCTTATTCTTCTGGTGGTTGGAAAGTTGGGGCTTGCCAAGTAATTGATTATGGAAATTCTCCAGTCTTTTAGGTTTCCATAAAAAATATCAATGGCAAATGACTCTGCCATCATATCATTTCTTATCTTTGTAGTTGGAAGTGGTCTTCTCTTGACTAACATTAGCACCTCTTCTAAGCCATCTGGGACCCTTATTCCAAAAGCCATCTGTGTCAAGCTATTGGCTTCCTTTTTTCCGCTCCTTGGCCTATGTTCCATGCTTACTTCATCAAACTGTTGAACAAGTTGGGTGGCCAACGAGTGAAAAGGCCTTAACTTCCAACTTAAACACTTGAAGTCTTCTAAAATTTGACTAATCACTAAATTTGAATCTCTCATGATATGCACACTTTTTACACCCATTTCCAGTAATATTTCAAGGCATATGATCAAAGCCTCATATTCTGCCTGATTTTTGGTGCATTCAAAATCCAAAAAGAAAGAAAAAGATGCATTCTTATTGCATGGGGATACAATTACAATTCCAGCTCTTGAACCCTCGACCGTACTTGATCCATCAAACATTAATGTCCAAGGAGTCAAGCTAATTAGGGCCGAGTCTAGTTCATCAAAACTTGGGGTTCTACTTCGACTGAAGGATGAGCGGCCAAAACTTTGGCCAAAGCTCTTCCTTTCACAGCCTTTTGCGGAATGTATTTGAGATTAAATTCCATCAAGGCTAGGGACCATTTCCCTAATCTACTAGTAAGTAGTGGTCTTGATAACATATATTTAATAACATCAATTTACCAAATTATGTAAACCTCAACCGGCAACATGTAAACTCTCAATTTCATGGTTGAATAATACAAAGTTAAACACAATTTTTCTATGGCCGAATACCTACATTCCACTTGGGTTAAGACCCTACTCAAATAGTAAATGGCCTGCTCTTAACCAACTTAATTATTTTGGGCTAACATGTTTCCTATTGATTCATGGGCGACCGAGAGATACAACTTCAATGGAAATCTCTTCCTACGTGGCATGATCACTGGTGGGCTTGATAGACATTCTTTAATTTTGTCGAAAGCCATCTAGTGTTTCTCTTCCCAAACAAATTCCTCCCCCATTTTTAGCTTTAAAAAAGGAGAAAACTTATGCAGCTTACCTGCATAATTTGTGATAAATCTCCTAAGGAAGCTGACCTGACCAATGAACTGCCACAATTCCTTCTTATTCCTGGGTGGTGGTGCTACCATTATCGCCTTGGCTTTGTTCTTGTCTACTTCAATGCCTCTTTGGTGTATAAGGAATCCCAAGAAATTCCCGGCCAAAACCCCAAAGACACACTTGATAAGATTCATTTTCAGCTTATGGCTTCTCATTCTGGCAAAGGCTCTTTCCAAATCCTTCAAGTGCTTATTTTTGGTGGCCGACTTTATCACCACATCATCTATGTACACTGCCAAGAACTTGCCAATCATGTCATGAAAGATGACATTCATGCTCTTTGATAAGTTGCTCCAACATTCTTGAGGCCAAATAGCATGACTACCCATTCAAATGTCCCAATTGAACCTGAACATCTAAATGCAGTATTTGGAATGTCTTCTTCCGCTATGTAGATTTGGTTGTACCAAGAGTGGCTATCCATAAAGGACATAATCTCATGTTTGGCCGCTGCATCTACCAGCTAGTCTACCATATGCATAGGATACTCATCCTTTAGGGTGGCCATGTTCAAATTTCTAAAATCAATGCACACTCTAAGTTTTCCATTATTCTTGACTGTTGGTACAACATTGGAAATCTATTCAACGTGTCTGGCCGTACGTATGAAGCCAGCTTTCAGCAGCCTTTCAATTTCTTCTTTGACTTTCAATACCACTTCCTGAGACATTCTCCTCGAAGCTTGTTTGTGTGGCCATAATCCTTCTTTAATAGGTAACTTGTGTTCTACGAGCTCCCTGGCCAAACCTGACACTTCTTCATAATTCCAAGCAAAACAATCCTTGTATTCCTTTAGCAAAGCAATCACTTCGGCCTAGAAGTTTGGTTTTAACAGGCCACTCACATAAGTTGGTTGAGGATCATCTTCTGTACCCAGGTTGACTTCCAGCAAGGGGTCTTGCACTCCTGCCAAACCATTATCTATCCTTGGTGAAGCTTCTTCCAAATCTTCCAATTGTATGGCATCCAACTTCTCCCTGGCAAAGTCCTGAGTTTTGTCCAAGTTATCTTGAACTTCGGCCAAATTGGCCGAAAGCCCAATGTCTTCTTGACTTTCCATGAAAATTCTCTTTTCGGCCAAATATGCTTTTTAGCCGAATGCAAGCTGTTGCAAAGGCCTGTTCTCTAAGCCGCTGCCTCTCATCTTCATTAATTTCTTCTATGATCATAATTAAATAGTTTGGCAGAAAGGGCCTGAATTTCCATCTTCGGCCTAAAAACTTCATTGGACAGTTCTCCAGTCTCTTCGTCAGTTAGATCTCTTCTCATGGTGGCAGCCATTGGCCTTCCATTTTGGTCTATCTCAGTGAATCTGATTGGAATGCATTATTTTTCATACAATATTGCCTTGGCCGAACATAATCTTGCCACGAAAGGTTTATTGTTGGCCTCTACAATTCTAACTTCATCCTCATCCTAAAAGATTAACATTTGATGGAGTGATGAGGGTATACACATATTTGAATGAATCCAGTCTCTCCCTAGGAATAAGTTATACGTACCAAATGTCTCAATTATGAAGAAGGTTGAATAGGTTGTTTTGGCCCCTATGGTAATTTCCAAAGGATTTTCCTCCACCTAGGCCACTAATGGCAACTTGACTTGGAATTACATCGGCCATGGTTTTGCCTAAGGCCTTCAAAGTTTTAGTAGGAATGACATTTAGGATTGACCCATTATCTACCAAGACTCTATTAATTGGGCGACCTTCTATCAACACTTTGATATATAAAGGTCTCAACTGCTGGGTCATGGCCAGAGGTGGTTTTTCAAAGATGACCTTATAAGAACTACAACCATTTTTGGAAATGGCCATACCTTTTCCAGCTAAGACTCCTTCCCCTCTTGATAATTCCTTTGGATGAGCAATCTCCACCATAGCACCTTCAAAAGAGTCTAATATGTCCACTTCTTCCTCATAATTCAGTGCTTGAAAAATGGCAGGCAATATGAAGGTCATATTACATGGGGCTTCCATGGGAAGATAACCAAACTGAATTTTTAACTTAGGAGCATGCCTGGGGTTGATGTCTTCCATGTCTTTATCTTCTTGACCCAACATCTTAACTTGTGGACTTTCATGTTGTCTTCCACCCCTTGGCAAAATCATAGCAAACTGGCCACTTCTTGGAATTCGTTGATGCTTTTCTTCCTTCGACCTTGACTGGATCACTACAGATTGGCCATTTTGTTGGGTAGCCATTTTCCTGTATTCTGCCCTTCTTCCCTACAACATTTTTTTTGTTGACTTGAAAAAAGTAGGCCCTGCTGACCTTTCTTCTTCCTTGGGAAATTTTGGATGTTTGAGCCTCTGCCAAACATTTGGAGGGACTGATAAAGTCTTAACCATTCAAACTTTATGGGACACTTCACCTTTTTTAATCCAAACTTTTGATTTCATGGGAGGTTTTCTCTTGAACACAGGAACTTTTTATGGATTTGGAAAGGTTATTTCCTCTGTCACTTCTTTAGATATAACAACAGTAATCCCTCTTGGCCTATAGTCATTATGCTATGGCTGAGAATATCTTTTCTCATAGTGATATGTCAAATGGTTATGCACACTGGTTCTAGCTGAATGGTAATGATTTCTTCGTTCCACTTGCCCCCTTCTGCTGCTAGATCCTTTGCAACTTGGATAGTAATTGTGTTTGATTAAGGCAATTTGTGGCCTCTCTCAACTTATTTTCCAAGTCCTCCAATTTCTGATCCCTAGCTGTAGGAGTTTCTGGCCACATCTTCCCTTTTCCTTTGTCTTCTTTCCTGGCCAAAGTGATCACATTGCTACTGACTATAGCTAGAAATGGGTTATTGTCCACACCCATAACTTCTAGCTTTTTTTTGGAAATTTGAGCTTTCCTTTATCAATGGCCTTTTGCAAAGTATTTCTAAACACCACACAATTGTTGGTAGTGTGGCTCCAAGAATTGTGATATTTGCAGAACTCCTTGCCTTTTATCTTACTTGCTGGAGGAATCACATGGCCTTTTGGTAGAATAATTAACTTATCTGCCATAAGGTGGTCAAAGATTTGTTCGGTCTTGGCCGCATCAAAAGTGTACACTTTTGTAAAATCGTTTATTCCTTTCTTGGTCGTACTTGAGGATGGCTGAGCACTGTTGGTGGCATATTTGGCCTTAGTCAGGATTTCACAAACATAAGATTTCTTGATACTAATCTCTGCCAAGTTTGTTTCCAGCCCTTCCTAAGTCTCGCCTGTGAAAATTTCAAAGTTTGGATCCCTGTAATAGGTCCCCTTTGAAGCATTCTTCCCGTCTATTTCTTCCTTCAAAATGGTCTCATACCTTGTTACGCGATCAACCAACTCAAAAAGATCTCTGAACTCTGTTCCTTCAAATCTCTTCCAGAGTTCAAAGTTCAACCCATTTAAAGCTAACCTTACATATTCAGATTCTGGAAGGTCTACCCTGCACTTCAGCTTGGCCCTCCTAAATCTGGAAATAAACTCCTCCACAGATTCTCTTGATAATTAAGAAAGCCTGGACAAATCGGCCAGAGTAGCCTCTAGCTCAGATATGTAAAATTGGTTATGGAACAATTCCTCCATCTGCTGCCAGTTTTGAACTGAATTGGCCGAAAGATGGATATACCAAGAAAAAGTCGCACCAGTCAAAGAATTTGGAAAAAGTTTCATCTTCAACCAAGGGCGCCCTTACCTCTCCACACTGCACAGTAAACCTGTCAATATGCTCAACAGTGGATTGATTTCCTTCCCCTCCAAAGGTCACAAAATCAGGCACTTTGTAGCCCATTGGAAACTCAATTTCATCAATAACTTTAGGATAAGATTTCCTATAAAAAGGCATGCTCACCCTTCTTCCAGCCAGGCCATATTCCTGATTTATCAACTCTGCCAACTGAGCCCTATCCAACATGATTGGTTGGGCTGGCTGATTGGCCAAAAGAGGTGGATTAAATGGTTGTTGCTCCCCGGGTGCCATTGGTTGTGTCAATCCAGGAACAAATACAGGATTTTGCCTCCAACGCTGATTATTGCCCCCCGGGTCTGGAATGTCACGAGCTTGAGCATTTGGAGGGAAGAATGACTGCCTGGGTAGTGGATATGGCTGATGTATTTGCTGAGGTGGTGGATATGACAATGTGGGAAATACTGGTGGAAAAGTTGGTTATGGCCTCATCTCTGGCCATGGGACCGGCATAGTAACTGGAATACTTAGGCATGGAGCAGATAATGGATACATGGCTTGAGAAAAATTTTAGTTTGCAGCGGCCGCAATTGCAGCGGCGGCCAAAGGAGGTAATGTCACTGGAGCCGGCACTGTTAAATATGGTGCTGGCCGGGAGACTGATCCCATGGTATTAGCCGATGCTCTGAGTTCAGCAATGGACTCTTCCATAACGTCAAATCTAGCATAAAGTCTTCCAAATAGTGCTGCCAAGGAGGTTGTTTGAGCTCTTACAAATGCCTCATCCTGAGGTAATGGTCACTCTTGATCTGGGCTGAGATTAGAACTACTAGTGGAAATTGGTACTGCTTCGGCCAACTCATTTTCAGACATGAGATTCTTTCCTGACCGTAGCCGTGCTAACATACTCTTCAAACCTTGACACTTGTCCCGCTGCGGGCATGCCAATTAATGTTTGCACAAAATTGTAGTATTTTCCAAGTTGGAAGCGTGAGCGTGCCAGACTCTAAAAAGAGGCAAGAACTTACCAAAAGAATGTGCAATTCTTCTTTTCGAAGTGATGAGTACGAATCAAGCGATTATGAAATAAAAGTACAAGACCTCTACTTCAAGGGTTCTTTTTGCCTTAATTAAAAGAACTTAAATATCAAAGTTTGAATAAATAAACTAGTGCAAGAAAAGAAAGAAATTGTAATTGACTGAGAATGAAACAAAAGAAGTTGCAAATGAATCAAATTGCATGGAATTGAATGACATGAATTAAAGGACAAATAAAATACCACTTATTGGAATATGGATTACAAGATAATGATTTAAGACAAAATAAAACAAATAATGATTTGAACTAACATTGCTGGAATGAAAGTGAAAATTGAAAGGATAAAAATTACAAATGTAAGAATTTGCAAAGTGTTGAGTTTTTGTGTGTGCTGCAGGAGAGTTTACAAAATTACACTAAGTGTACTATTTATATGATTGCCAAGACATTGCCACAACCGTCTCTAACTACCATCCTAGGATGTGGCCACATGTCACTATTAACTCTTACTTTCATGCCATTTGTCACTAGCAGTTTGTTCAAAGAAAACCTCCTCTAGCACTTCTCTTCTTGCTTTGCCACGTGTTCTTCTCTTCTCAATTTAAAACCACACTTTGTAACTGCCAGAGACGTGCTCCCTTATTCTTCTCCTTTTATGCTTTGGCCAGTAGGTGATGACTCTTCTAATGAATTTGGCTCGTTACTTGGCCAGATTCATTCATGTTACAAAACCACAAATCCTTTAATTCTCGCCCCCTTTGCTCTCTGTGATTTCTCTTCAAATTATTCTCATAAAATTTCAAATGTTCACAACTTGAATGGCTGCCACGTGTCATCTTCAGTTTTAGAAATGTTCTCGCGACTGTTGGCTTTGGCTTCTTATATCTCATTTTCCTTGGCCAAAGCTTCCCAAAGAACCTGGCCTCTTGACTTCTGGCCACAACCAATAAGGACTTTGTTGGCCAAGTTCCCATGAACTAATTGGCCATCCGGTGACCTGAAAATATGGGTACCAACAGTAGTAAGCCATCTTCTTTGCGCTTCTTGTATAAGTCTCTATCGGGTAACAATTAATTGACTGCCATCATTCTTGTCCTTCTAAGTGTGGAAGCTCTTGGATGAGTTAAGAATCTTATAATTGGTTGCCTCCAATCTTCCAACTGCTCATGAATATCTATGGCAAATGTTTCTGCCATGGACAAATTTCTTATTTTGGCAGTTGACAGAAGACGTCTTTTTACATTTACCAATATTTCTTCCAAACCTTTCGAAACTCGTATACCAGATGCAATTTGGGCTTAGTTGTTGGCATCTCTATTCATTTCCCTTGGCCTATATTCCAATCTGACATCATCAAATTGTTGAAGAAGTTGTGTTGCCAAAGAATGGAACGGCCGCAGCTTCCAACTTAAACATTTGAAATCTTCCGAAATCTGATTTATCACCAAGTTGGAATCACCAATTATGTGGACACTCTGAATTCCCATTTCTAGCATAATCTCAAGGTCGATAATTAAGGCCTCGTATTCCGCTTAATTATTAGAACATTCAAAGTCAAGAAATAATGAAAATGATATTTTTCTTCCACTTGGAGTAACAAGAACTATTCCAGCCCCTGACCCTTCTCTAGTACTGGATCCATCAAATGAGTATCCATGGAGTTATACTTATTATGGTAGAATCAAGCTCATCAAAAACTTGTGGTTCGATGTTGGCAGAAGGATGCTCAGCTAGAAAATCGGCCAGAGCTCTCCCTTTTACTGAATTTTGTGGCAGATATGTCAGATTGAATTCCATCAAGTCCAATGACCACTTTCCAATTCTTCTAGTGATCAATGGCCTCAAAAGCATGTATTTTATAACATCAGTTTGGCACACAATATACACCTCAACCGGCAACATATATACTCTTAATTTCATGACAGAAAAGTACAAAGTCAAGCATAATTTCTCAATTAAGGTATATTTACATTCTACCTGAGTTAATACTTTACTCAAGTAGTACACGGCCTGCTCTCTACCCATCTCATTGTCTTTAGCCAACATACTTCCAATAGATTCATGAGCAACAGAAAGATATAGTTTGAGAGGCCGTTTCTTCCGAGGTGGCATGATGACAGGTGGATTGGCCAAGTATTCCTTAACTTTCTTAAAAGCTTGTTGATGTTGTTCCTCCCATATGAATTCTTCTCCTGTCTTCAACTTCAATAATGGGGAAAACTTGTGAAGTTTTCCAGCACAATTTGTAATAAATCGCCGGAGGAAACTCACTTGGCTGATGAACCTTCACAGCTTTTTTTTTATTCCTTGGTGGTGCAGCTTCTCTAATTGCCCTTGCCTTATTTTTATCCACTTCAATGCCTCTTTGGTGGACTAGGAATCCTAGGAAATTCCCAACTACCACACCAAAAGCGCACTTCAATGGATTCATTTTTAACTTGTGACTTCTCATTCTTTCAAATGCCACCTTCAAATCTTTCAAGTGTTTGGCCCTTGTGGCATATTTAACCACAACATCATCAATGTAGACTTCCATGAATCTACCAATCATATCATGGAAGATGGCATTCATGGCTCTTTAATAAGTCGTGTCGGCATTCTTCAACCCAAATGGCATAATTACCCATTCAAATGTTCCAATGGATCTCGGGCATCTAAATGCAGTATTTGGAATATCTTCTTCTACAATGTAGATTTGGTTGTACCCGAAATGGCCATCCATAAAAGATAATATCTCATGCTTGGTCGTCGCATCTACCAGCTGGTATGCTATCGGCATAGGATACTCATATTTCGGTGTGGCAGAATTGAGATTTTGAAAGTTTATGCAACCTCTTAACTTTCCATTCTTCTTCACCACATGAACCACATTAGAAATCCATTTGATATACCTAGCAGTTCTTATGAAGCCTACCTTGAGAAGTCTTTCAATTTCTTCCTTCACCTCTAACACCACCTCTTAAGACATTTTTTCTAGGTGGCTGTTTGTATGGCCGATACCCTTCTTTAATTGGCAGACAGTATTCTACCAACTCTCTTAACAGACCAGACATCTCCTCATAGCTCCAGGCAAAACAATCTTGGTACTCTTTAAGAAGTTTAATCACGTCTTCCTGGAAAGTTGGTTCAAGTAAACCACTCACATAAGTCGGTTGTGGCTCATCTTTTATGCCCAAGTTAACTTCTAATAACGGGTCTTGAACTTCCGCCAAGCTGTCATCCATCCTTGGTGGTGCAGGATCTAAGTCTTCCAATTGGATGGCATCACATTTGTCCCAATTTTGGTTACAGACTTCGGCCATGTTGGGCGTAAGTTCAGTTTCTAAGTGAATTGCATTTGTGACCCTCTTTCTTGTTAAGTAAGCTTTCAGCCGAGCAGAAGCGGCCCAGAAGGCTTGCCTCCTCATTCTTTGCTTATACTCTTTGGGTTGTTCTTCCATAAGGCACAATTGATGTTTCAGCAGAATCGACCAGTAATTCCATCTTTGGTCGAGGGATCTCCTTCATCAGTTCTGCCACTTCCTTGATCATGAGATTTCTTTTCATTGTGGCAGATGTTGGTTTTCCCATCTTGTCAGTACCTACAAATCTTATAGGCACACAATCTTTATTATATAACATTGCTTCGGCCGGCTAGACTTTGACTACAAATGGCATGTCATCAGCCTCCACTATTTTCACTTCATCTTCATCCCAAAATATCAATATTTGGTGCAAAGAAGATGGGATGCACATGTTGGGGTGAATCCAATCACGGCCTACAATGGTAGACTCAATAATAAAGAAAGCACAATAAGTAGTTTTTCCGCCCATTGTTATTTCAAGTGGCAGAATACCTTTTGTGTTGATGGAGCTTCCACTGAAACCACTGATGGCAATATCTAAAGGAATCACATCTGCCATGGTCTTCCCAATTTGACTTAGAGTTTTGGAAGAAATAACATTGAGCACGGAGCCATTGTCCACCAACATCCTATTGATTGGTTGGCCTTCTACCCACACTCGGATGTATAAAGGTCTCAATTGCTGAGTTATGGCAATAGGAGGTTTGTAAAAAACTACCTTGTCGGTGCTTTGCCCTTCCTTGTAAAAACTCATATTTTTTGCTGATGATCTACCACCACTGATGTTTGCAACCTGGTTTTCCTCTTCTGCCACTAGTCTATCTTCTACCTCACTGACTGCTTGGAAGATTGTTGGAAGTATAAAGGCCATATTACATGAGGCCTATATACTGGAAAAGATCCAAATTGAATTATATGTCTTGGAACATGTCTTGGATTCACATCTTCTCCTTCGTCCATATCTTCTGAATTTTTGGCAGATGAGGATTCAATCTTGGACTCTGTGGCAGATAAACTTTATCTCTCCAATTTCCTCTCAACCAAAACTAGTTGGCCATTTTGGAACTCCGCTTTCTTTAGCTCCGCTATTTTTTTTGCCTCTTTTTATTCTGGGATTTGGACAAGTAACTCTCCTCATGCTCCAACCTTTTTAGAAACTTAGGATGTGACAACCTTTTCCATAAATTGGGTAGAGTCAAATATGGCTTTACCATTCTAACACGGTGAGAAACTTCTCATTTTTGAACCCAACCTCAGATTGCAAAGTTAGCTTTCTTTTAAAAACGGGTTGCATTTGTCGTGGTGGAATCACTCTTTCTGCCATAGGCTCCCTTTGACGAATCACTGTTATCCCTTTCGGTCGATAATAAAAGGAATCTGGCCAAAAGTCACCTCTGCCAACATCAGATCTACCAAAATCAAACCTGCCAAAATTACTCCTGTCAGACTCAAATACCAATCTGTCATGAACACTTCTTTTGGCAAAACGGTGCTATTCCTTATAACCATGTTTGCTACGTCTTCCACTATCTCCTTTACAATTTGGACAACAACCATGATTGATAAGGGCAATTTGAGTCGCCCTTAACTTTCTTTCTAAATCTTCCACCTTACTATTTGCTGTGGCAGATGACAGATTTTCATCTGAAAAACACTCCATTTTCTCATTTCCTTTGTTATCCTTTCTTCAAACCAACGAAATCATGTTGCTACTAGCGATGGTAAGAAATGGGTCATTGTCAACCCCCATCACCTCCGGTTTCTTCTCTGGAAACTTCAACTTTGCCTCATCTATTACCTTTTACAAAGCATTCTGGAGGATGAAATAATTATTGGTGGCATGATTCCATGAATTATGATACTTGCAAAACTTCTTCCCTTTTAAATCACTTGCTGATGGAATCGCATGTCCTTTTGGCAAGGTAATTACCTTATCTGCCAAAAGGAAACCGAAAATCTGCTCGGTCTTTAATAAATCAAAAGTGTAACTCTTACTAAAATAGGCCACACCCTTCTTGGCTGAGCTGGAAGATGGCTGAGCATTGCTGGTGGTAGCCTTAGCTTTTATCAAGGCTTCACACACATATGGTTTCTTGATGTTGAATTATGCCAGATTTACATCAAGACTTTCTTCCGCTTCCACCGAGAAGACTTCAAACTTTGGATCATGGTAGTATGTGCCTTTGGATGAATTCTTCAGGTATTTTTTTCCCTCAAAATATTTTCATATCGGGTCGCCCGATTGGCCAATTCGAAAAAGTCTCTGAACTCCATACCTTCAAAGCGCTTTCTAAGCTCAAACTCCAAACCGTTGAGGTCTAATCTGACATACTCCGTTTCTGGTAGATCCACTCTACATTTAAGTCTGGCCCTTCTAAACCTTGCGATAAATGTCTCTACGGACTCACTCGTCAATTGTGAAAGTCTGGAGAGATCTGCCAAGGTTGCTTCCGGCTCTGAATGGTAGAATTGGTTATGAAAAAGTTCCTCCATCTGCTACCAATTTTGAATGGAATTTGGCGGCAAATGAATATACCAAGAGAAGGCTGCCCATGTCAAAGAGTTAGGGAAAAGCCTCATCTTGAGCCACGGGTTCGCTCTTGTTTCACCACATTGAATCGTGAATCGGCCAATGTGTTTAATGGTAGAATGATTCCCCTCTCCATTAAAGGTTACAAATTTTAGGACTTTGTAGCCTCTAGGAAACTCTATTTCATCAACAACTTCTGGATATGGCTTCCGATATAAAGGTCGGATGGCTTTTCTGCCAGCAAGGCCATATTTCTGGTTAATCAGTTCTGCCAACTGACCTCTGTCCAATATGATATGCTAGGCTAGCTGATGCGACGTCAGGTGTATAAAAATATGTGATTAAAAACAACACCTTAATGACTCTAGGTTTTACCCTACGCAAGCGCACGTATCAATTATCGAATAATAAACGGCTTGAGTAAGGGATATCGATCCCACAGAGACTGAGATTGTTCACTTTAATAATTTAAAAACACTGAATTATATTTTCTGAAAGATGGTTCGTTTGGGTGGTCAAAGACCAAATTATCTATTTTAACTAACAATTATCTAAAAAGCAAGTAAATTGATTGTGATTCAGATGAGAGAGAAAACTAAGGTTTTCATCACTCACCACTAACCGCATAATATAGTTCATTACCGTTTTAACTGTAAGAGGGTGATCTATAACTGTGAATCAGGTCGCATCTCAGATAGCTAAATACGACCCCAAAAAGGAGTACCATCAACCGGATCGCGACAACCTGTCTCATGATTGACCTAACTAGTACATGCCAATTATATTACTTTAATCTACTCCTAATGTACGAAAATAAACTAAAGCATGTCTATATTAAATCACCAAGGTACGACTTATGTCAACCTAGGGTTTCAAGTTTCATTACCACCATTGTGTAGAAAACCATGATTAAGCATCCGAGTTCCAGCCCATATTGAATAATCATAATTGTGTAAAATAATATATTCATTCTATCTAAGACAAGAATTTAGAACAAACATATAATTTTATATTGCAAAAAAGTACGGTCTCTTAATTACTACAATCATCAAAGTATGGTCACAGTTTCCCCTCGTTACAGTTAAAAATAATGAAAGAACTACATTATTTGGCTAGGGTTTTGCTAGAAAATCCTAGATATCAAATTAGCTGCTCATGGTAGAAGGAAACTGCATCGTTGATGTAGAATCGCCCTCTATGGTCGTCTTCTCCGGATCTCTAGGTTTGAATATGGCTCTTAACAACAACAAGTCTGAATGAATGAATCTCTTGAATGAATGTTTCACAGAACTAACCAGCCTCTATCTATCAGAACCTACAGAATCTCCCCCTTACGTCTGATGTATGGTCTTGTATATATAGGCAATGACATAAAGAGACCATTTTCAGTCTTTTCACTCTCAAAACTCATCAAAACCTTAAATATAAATGTATATACATGTATACAGAAGTCTTGAGTCATAGGCACGTTTTCCAATTAAGCCCGGGATGAAACAGGAAATATCACGCAGAAATCCTCAAAGTTGTCGCACTTACGCTTGGGGTTTACGCTTCAAGCGTACCCTCCAAGCGTAGATTTTGCAATTCTAGCCACTTTTTGGTACTGGAAACATAAACACAAGCGTATGCTTTTTATGGAAAACCACTTTTCTCCGTGAATGCGCCAAAACGTCCGTCTTGAACCCACGATACTTTTTGCTGAAGATGATAGCTTCTAAAAATGTCGTTTTTGCCCTCCAGGAGTCATTTTTGTCTCGGACTGCCTCTTTGACTCTCTTCTTGAATAGAAAGAACATACTCTTCAGTTAATTCACCGAAGTTAGCTTCATTTCTTCATTAAGCTCCTGAAACATGCTTTAACACGTAAACAACATAAAAATACCAAATAATGGAATGAAAGAATGTAACAATAGTGAGTTAAGGGGTCAAAATGATTAATATTTGACACCTATCACGCCCCCAAACTTACATATTGCTAGTCCCTTAGTAATAAACTCAGGAAACGTTTCTTGTGATGATCTTTTTACTCTATCTATTCTAACTAATCTAACTACTCTAACCTAATCCCTTGCTTTCGTGAGGGTCAACGATTACACTTAGCACGTGTAACAAGCCTTTTAAACCCCTAGGTTCCCCCTAGTGGACGAGTGAAGTCTCGTGAAGGTTTCTAGTGATGGTACTTACAAACATCTCAATTCTCTGTAATCATGCAGTCATGAGTTCACACACAAGTTCAATTAAGTCATAATACAATGTAAAAGACAGCACGGATGCAAATACCCCCCTTCACTACCGAACAACAATTATATCAAGTTTCGTGTCATGAATGGTTCCCACTAAAGTGAACGATTTCGCTACTCTATATTCTTAATCCGGACAACCTTTCGTGTTTTTGTGAACACTCGACTATGATATTTCAGTTTCTCTTCTTCTACTTCATTGATCAAACTTTGCCATTTTTAATAGAAAACATATATTTCCATCTTTCCACTTTTCATCCCTTCTTGTCTTTCTAAGTCTTTAATTCCTTAGTTATAACAATTTCAACACTCAAAGTCCTTTTCATTAAGGCAAGAAAGAACCTAGCCAAGAGTTTAGTATCTTTCTCTTGTTCAATCGCCTGATCCATTTTCAAAAAGGATACCAATTATCCTTCATTCACTTGATTCTCACAAGAATCTGGCACGCCCGCGTTCTTGACAAAAATCAGAGACAACATTATCTAATGTATTTTTTTCATGTTTATTATTTTCCTTATATACGAGGAATTATTATTGTATTTTTTATTTGTAAAAAATCTGATAATATTTTTTTAGTTGTGGCATTCAATATATATTTTTATATTAAAATTAATTTTTTTAATAGTAATTAAATTATTTTAAAAATAAAATAATAATAAAGTTGTGTGAAAGATAGAATTCCACACCATAGATCGTAAACTCTAAATAAAGTGTATATCCACATCAACACACACTCTTTAAATTGCTGATATGACTTTACACTTTATTTAAAGGGTCATTAACAAATAACCCCATATGGTTTCAGATTATTGACAAACACCCCATTGAGGTGTCAAATAACCCCATACACTTTTCTCCGTTAACAAACAACCCCCACTCCGTTAACAAATACCCCTCTGCCGTTAAAAATAGATATTTTATGCTCAAAATACCCATAAATTGATATTTAATGCCCAAAATACCCCTAAAATAAATTGGTAACTAAATTAAGATTTTTTAGTAAATTACAAATTATGTTTTTGTTTAAGTTTACTTATTTATTTAAATTCAAATCTGAAAAAATATATTACTCCCTCTGTCTTAAATTATAAATCCATTTTGGGGAATTCAATTTTTTAAGATGATGACTTTTATTGTAGTGTTAGTGAATAAAATACCAACTTTACTCGTGGTCCCACTATAATGATGTGATCGTTTATAAAGTATATATTTTATAACTTTAATGCATCTACAAGGGCAAACCCCTTTTAAAATTTCTATGCATCTATTATCTTAAAACAAAATAAAAAATATTATTTAAAATGTATTATTATCAATAATGGTTTTTTTAATAATTTGTACTCCCTCCGTCCCAAAATAAGTGTCCACTTTGAAAAATCAAAGTATTTTATATGATCAATTTACCAGTTTAACCTTCAAGTATTAAAGTTATAAAACATATATTTTATAAATGTTCACATCACTATAGTGGACCAAATGTAAAGTTGGTATTTTATTCACTAACAATACAATAAAAAGTTATCATCTTAAAAAATTGAATTCCCCAAAAGAGACTTATAATTTGAGACGGGGGGAGTAATATATTTTTTCAGATTTGAATTTAAACAAATAATTAAAATTAAACAAAAAACAAAAAAATAATTTATAATTTACTCAAAAATCATAATTTAGTTAAAAGAATAATAATTTGTAATTTATTAAAAAATCTTAATTTAGTTACCAATTTATTTTTGGGATATTTTGGGCATAACATATCAATATAGGGGTATTTTGGGCATAAAATATCTATTTTTAACGGCAGGTGGGTATTTGTTAACGGAGTGGGAGCTGTTTGTTAACAGAGAAAAGTGCAAGGAATTATTTAACACCTTAGGGGTGTTTGTCAAAAATCTGAAATCATAGGGGATTCTTTGTTAATGGCCCTTATTTAAAAGTATAAAGCCATAGAGTGACCTCCACTTCGGATGCTCTTAGGGTTAATACTTGTTATCTTATGACTTAAACAACATACTACAGTTAACACTTTATGAATCTCGTTTTATTTCAAAAATCATCAAATGATTCCTTTAAACTTCATAATATCACCTTAGTACTATAAACAATCAAATGATACAACATCAACGGCAATTTGAGAATAAAATAATTAAAAGCATCATTCTAATATACTTCAAGGGCAAACAGAAAAAGAATTGGGCATGAGGGAGTAATTGTTTAAAGGGTAAAGGACATAAATCACCCTTATAGTTTGGCCAATGGGCACTAAACCCCCTACATGTTCAAATAGATCCTTATAATTTCAATTTTGATCAAAAGCCCCTGCCGTTATTACACGTTAAAAAAGAGATGAATTTACTTTGTTACCCCTTCATATTTAACATTAAAATGAAAAAAAATAAAAGGTTAATATATAATATTCGAAAAATATATATAAAATTAGAAACAAATATATAAAATTTGAAAACAATATATAAAATTCGTAACAAATATATAAAATTCGAAATATATATATAATTCGAAAACAATATATAAAATTCGAAAAATATATATTAATTTGAAATATATATAAATTTTGAAAACAAATATAAATTTTGGAAAATATATATAAAATTCGGAAAAAAATATAAAATTCAAAAGAAATATATTAAAGTTTGAAAAAAAATATAAATTTTGAAAAAATATATAAATTCGGAAAACATATATATTTGAAAAAAAAAATATAAAATTCAAAAAATAAATGTTTCTGCCTAAATGTTGTTTTGGTGTATTGTACTTTGGTTGTTTGTGTTTTTTATACTTCTATTTGCACAACTATTTGCCTAGTACCAACTTGATTTTTTTCCATTTTGAACTACGTAATACCAAACAATTATTTATGCAAATCTACATAATTAGTAGTTTTTTTCTTATTTATGGATGAAAAGTTGTACCAATAATGGGTTCATTGTTCATAGAACATGGAATTAATGATGTTATACGATAGGTGCTCAAAAGTATCGATTTTAAGCATCTATCTTGCATTTGTTATGTCTTTACATTCCATTATTTGGTATTTTTATGTCGTTTGTATGTTTAAGCGTATTTCAGGAACTTAAAGAAGATTACAAACTAACTTTAGTGAATTAACTAGAGAAGTCCTTGTATCTATTTAAAAGAGAGATCAAAAGAGGTGTTTTCAAGATAAAAGTATCTCCCGGAGGGCGAAAACATTATTTTTCGGAGCCGCAACTTCAAAAATCATATCGAGGGAGTCGAAGAGGTTCAAACAGAGCAATTATCAAGAAAAATGGTTTCCGGGAGTTTTGCTACACTTGACCTACGCTTTCAGTTGCAAAAAGTGGCCAAAAAGTGAGTTTCTACGCTTGTCCCTACGCTTGAAGCATAGGAAGCTATGCTTGAAGCGTAGGTGCGGAATGCTACGGTGTTTTCATCACAAAATTTCAGTCAACTTTGGAAGCCCATATCTGGGTCAAAACTAGTCCAAATGGGGTGATTATTGAGCCTATCCTCAAGAGCTTGAAGTCAGATTTCCAACGATATATTAAATAACTACATCCAATGTGTGTAGCTCTAGATATAATCAAAAGAGTGAGAAGTATCCTACAGAAAAAGCTGGAAATTTCTTATTCAGGCCAAAATCCTATTTTGACCCGGATTGATCCGTTTTGACCCGGATGACTTTAAGTTTGACCCCAACACCTCTATACATGTAATATACACATATTATACATAAGATATTAGGGTTTTGCTTGGTTGGGTGTGAAATTACGAAAAAGGGTAATCTTATTCTCCAAGTTAGGGTTTCCCTCACCTTTGCCTATATATACCAAGGTCTGCTACAGATCTAAGAGACTTCTTTCCCCATAATTTTGGGACTTCTATTCACATAATTTTAGAGCTTTTATTCACATATCATTAAAAGGGATGAGTCATTCAAGACCTAGAGATCCGGATAAGAAGATCATGGAGGGCGTTTCTACATTAACGACGCAGTCTCCTTTTACCATGGACAACTAATTCGGTATCTATGGTTTTATCACAAAACCCTAGCCAAGTAATGTAGTTCTTTTATTTGTTTCAATTGTAACGAGGGGAAACTGTGACTATACTGTGATGATTGTTATAGATGAGTGATCGTTTTGATTTCTATACAAAATTTTATATTTGTTCTAAATTCTTGTCTTAGATGGAATAAATATATTTTTCTACTCAATCAAGATTATTCACTATGGACTAGAACTCGGATGCTTAATTCATGATTTTCTACACAATGGTTCTTAACACTTGAAACCCTAGGTTTACATAGGTCATGCCTCGGTGAGATGAGATAGACATGCTTTTTAATTTTTGTTAGTAGGAGTAGTTTAGAGTAGATGCATGTACTAGTCATACTCTGTCCGGAGATGGGTTGTAGCGAATTCGGTTGACGGTATCTCTTTGAGGGTCATATTCGACTATTTGCGGTATGACCTGATTCACAGTTATAGATCGCCCTATTGCAATTAAGCAATTAGAGAATTATATTATGTGGTTGGTGGTGGAACATGGAAACCCTAGATATAATATCTATTGTTCTTGTCTTAATCTATCTTTATTTGTTTTATTAGTTAAATAGTTAATCAATCACAAATCAAAAATTATATTTTTCTAGCAATTCGAGAGTATTATTTTACGAGAATTCAGAATACGACTTAGTTTCTGTGAGATCGATAACCTTTCTCAAGTCGAACTATACTACAAAACGATTCGTGCGCTTGCGATAGGTAAAACCTAAGTCGTTAGAAGGGGGAATTCTTAACGCATATTTTTAACCACACCTGACAGACATCACTATATAGCTTTAAAAATATCTTTTTCTCGTGCCTAGTATACTGTATTTTTCATTTTAATATGATATTTTTGAATTTTATATTTTATGTGTTTTTGATATGTTATGGAACTGATGATGCTACATATTGTTTCGAATTTTATATGTTTTTTTTTTAATTTTATATTTATTTTCGAATTTTATAATTTTTTCAAAATTTAATATGGGAGAATGGTAGTAAACACCCCTGAGGTTTGAAAAAGGTGCAGAAAACCCCCTTCAATTTCAGTTTGTGCAAATAACCCCCTAAAGTATCCTCCGATTGGGCACTTTGTACCCCTGCGACACTATTCCGACAATTTTTTCGGTCACATGCATATCACATGACTTAAAAAAAAATTAAATTCCAAAGTTGCCCTTGCCTAATGACTAACATACCCCTCTAGTAAATTGCTTAAAACCCCCCTTCAAGTTTACTATCCCTCTCTCCCTCCTTTCTCTCTCTCTTTCACACACACACACCCCTCTGCACACACACAGACGCACACATATGCATATACACACACACACATATATATATATATCTACACCATCCCCTACCACCGCCTCCCCCGTTGGCGCCGCTTAGGGTACCTTTTGGGTATTAGATCGTTGCCTCCCAGTCCACAAATCCCCTCTATTTTTCCCACTTTTCTGCAACCAATAGATTCCAAAATTGATGCGAAAATAGATGTTAAGATGGTGATGAACAAGACGATGAAGATGTGGTCTCTTTCTCTGCAACAAACCCCAACACTAACACTTTAGCACAACCCACAATCCATCTCCAAATCCCCAAATAAATCCAAATATTGAAAAAACCCAAGAGTTCTGAAACAAAGAGATATAAGAATGTATATGTATTGTATCTATGTATATAAGTTAAACATGGAGAAGAAAACTGAAAAAATTGGTGTTAAGTTTTGTAGCATAAAAGATATAAATTTTAACTTTAGCACGTTTGGAAAATAAATCCGGAAGTGGAAGCTTCATATGAAGGGGATTTCTACTGTGGCTTGATTTTGGAAAATCTGGGTTTTTATGTTGCTTTTTTTTTTATATATGATTTTTTTTTAATTTTATATATTTGTCTTGAATTTAATATGTTTTTTTAAAAAATTCAAAATTTATATATATATATTTTATTTTATATTTATTTTCAATTTTATAATTTTTTTTCAAAATTTAATATATATTTTTGAATTTTATATGTTTTTTTTTAAATTTTATATATTTGTTTCAAATTTTTTATGTTTTTTTTGCGATTTTTATATTTATTTTCGAAATTTAATATGTTTTTTTGAAAAAAAAATAATTTCGAAATTTATATATATTCTTTAATTTTATATTTATTTTTGAATTTATAATATTTTTCAAATTTTAATATATATTTTTTCGAATTTTATATATATTTTGAAAATTTAATACAAATTAAATTATTAAATGATGGGAGGATGTCTAATTGATAAAAACACTATCCTTGTTTCTAAACAGAATAAGGATAAGACATTGAGGGTAGTTTAGGTATTTTAAAAAAAAAATTCAGGATGATGTCATCGTTCAGGGGGTCTAAGTGATGAGAATATTGATTTACAAATAAAATAATTAAAACTTACAAAAACAAAATTTAACATTTGAGAGTATATTTAGTCTAATACATTAAAGGTAAATGACATAATTAATATTCTAACTAAAAGAAATAATATTTTTGTAATTTAAAGAATTAAGAAATATAATAGTAAGGATATGATTAAAGGTAATGTGGAAATACAAAAAGTTTGGAGGGTAAAAGGGTAAAAAAAATTGAGGGCAAGCCCATGGTGCAACCTTTATGAAACTTTAGGGGGTTCTAAGCTCATTTCATAGTTGAGGGAGTATAGTACGGAAAAAGAGTAAACTTGATAAGGGTTTTAAACAATTTATCCTATTTAATTTAAACAGTTTAAATAAGAGCATAAAAGGAATTTTCTTTTTCCGTCACCGGAAAAGGTGTTTGAGGGTATTTAGCGCCCCTTTTTGAAACTTGAGGGGTGTTTTTAAACCATTAGGGGGATTTTCTGCACATTTTTCAAACCTCAGGGGTGTTTACTGCCATTCTTCCAATTTAATATATATTTGTTTCGAATTTTATATGTGTTTTTCAAAATTTATATATATACTTTGTATATATATTTTTTTCGAATTATATATATATTGTTTCAAATTTTATAATTTTTTTTGAAATTTAATTTATATATTTTCGAATTTTATATATATATTTCCAATTTTATATGTTTTTTTCGAACTTTATATTTATTTTCGAATTTTATAATTTTTTTCAAATTTTAATATATATTTGTTTCGAATTTTATATTTATTTTCAAATTTTATAATATTTTTCAAAATTTAATAAATAATGATAAAACATAAAAGGGGCAAAATGAACTTTTTACCCTTTTAGAAAGGGTAATAATGATATTTCACAGGTCATGTGCACATCACATGACCAACTAACGACCAAATCTAACAGAGACATGACGATAGGGGGTTGTTTGATCACAATTGAAATTATAAGAACCTGTTTGAATATGTAGGGGGTTTAGTGCCCATTGACCAAACTATAGGGGTGTTTTATACCATTTACCCTTGTTTAAACTGACAAGTGTAAACAATTATTGAAACCTGGTTTTATGATAATAGCCCTAATTTATAAATTGATTTTTGTAATTTTATAATTTAAAGTGCATTTTAGAGAGAACCCTTGAAAGTGGAACATATATGGTTTTTACGACGGGCCAAACCCGCGATTGACCCGTTTAACTGGCGCTCTGTTTTTTCTCTTTGGTTCAACCAAAACCACCGCGTAGGGTTTTGGCACCAAAGCTTCAAATAGGGGATGAGCTAGGGTTTTCTTCCAGAAATATCCAGTACCCAGACCACAACTGTCACTCTCCAGGTGGGTTTTCTCTATTTTTAATTTGATAATGTACACACATATATATACCCTATATATATATTTGTGTGTGTTTGATTGGTGGATTTCGCATCTGGAAGGTTAAGCTGAAATGGGTTTGAACAAATTGTTGATTTTGCATTGAATTAGTTGACTGTGCTAGTTTACAGGTCTTGCATTCTCAAACTTGACTGCAGCCACAGTCACTCTCAAAGTTTTGATGGGTTCTAATGGGGACCCTATACTGTAATGATCATTCACATATGGGTATATATCAAGATTTGAAATTCCCATCATGGCTTTATGCACATTATTCACTTTCCTGCTGGTCCTACAATTAACCCATATGTGATTTGTATTAATCTTCTGAATTGACTTCATGATTCATCATTTTTGATTGCTTGGTTGTTTCTTTACACTCTATTAAAATTTTATTTTCTTCTAATATTTTTAAGGTAAAAGGGAAAAAGGATTAATATTGAATGAGGTACACCACTGATAGGTTTTCTGTAGGGGTGTCAAAATGGCCAATGACCCCCTAATCCGCCCATATGTGCCAATTTCTTCAGTGGATTTAGATGAACCATATAAAAAGATGGATAAAATACCAGTTGGATCAGTTTTACACGTTTTTGTTGACAGTTAGACGGATATTTAACCCATATTTCACTCAACATACGGGAGACCCATGTAATACCGATAGCTGTGCCGTTTCCTTTCTCATTTATGAAGGTGTGTGTGAGTTCTCCTTGCAAGTATGGAGTTACATGTTTAATTCCACTTCCCGTGTAAAGCTTTATAAAGAATAAACATAACATGCTGCTAGCATTTTAGTTCTGACAATTTATTCTGATTATAAATTAAACTTAAACAAGTTGTTTATTAATGAAATATATTTTAGAATCTAAAAATTTGATCTGTAATTTTAAAGTACAACGCATGTGAAGTTTTACTAATGTGTGTGTATATATATATGTATGTACAATTTTCCCAATATGGTTCAATTCTATTTGTTAATATAATGACGATGATATACCTCACTGTCATCTCTGTTCCTCTCCCTCTAAAGCTGCACTATTTAGAATGGGTTGGAAAGCTGCTCAGAAACTCATTCATCATTGGAAGATTCTCAGAGGAGATAATGTAAGAAGAAAGAAATATCCTCTAGCAAATTCAATTTTTGTTAATATATATACATATACATATACATATACATATGTATATGGAAAATATCAAATTCTTCATTCACATCTTATATATTTGCAGGTGATGATAATTAGGGGGAAAGATAGAGGCGAGTCTGGCATTATTAAGCGTGTCATTCGCTCCCAAAATCGTGTTATTGTTGAGGGTAAAAATTTGGTGAGGATCACTTATTACTACTATGCCATTTCAATAATTTGTTTTCATTTTCACTCATGTATCTTAAATTTGGATAGTTAAAAGTGTACTTGGGATTATGAATTGATATTTTCAGCAAAATGCAAAGATATGAAATATAAGTGAAAAACGGTATTCAACAAGCTTGGTTAGGATCATTTTCACTCACGTATCCTTAATGTTGAAGTTGAAGTGTATTTCGAATTCTGGTTTAATATGTTCAAAAACATGTATAGGTTAAGAATAAGTGAGAATGATATTCCCCAACATGCTTAACTAGGCTCAGTATACCAAAGTTCAATGAATGAAGAGAAGCAAGAATGTAAAAGTTACATAAGAATGAAAATAGTCATATTCAAGTGGCTCATGAAAGGGATATCAGATTTAGAACCAGATTTATAGGTGCTTCAAAATGGGTGGTTTCTCAGACTCGGATTCTAGTAGCTTGATAGGTGGGACTTTCGTTGAACATTGTGAATGTCAAGGGGGTCTTTGGGAAGTCTAATGGGAGATACGTTTCTTAGCAATGGGGGTTCATGTAGGATCGTGATGAATGGCAGAAGCATGAGAAGGGGCAGGAAGGGCCATAAGGTAGAGAGGGGTTTGGAAGCGTCAATTATTTAGTTTTGATAGGTATGATTTGAAAGATCATTCTGTTGGGAAAGGGCAACCAAGAAGATTGAGAATCATTTTCGGTAGTTTAGCCAGAAACTAAATGAATGATAACGGCAGTATGTGTTTTTAGACAGGCAGGGCTACTAATACATGCTTTGATATGACCTATTATACATATTTTTGGAGCAACAATTTCTCAGTAACGTTCCATTTTAATCTAGTGGCCAAGAATATGGAAGATATTGTAGAACTATTTTATTTCCCATTGCATAAACACGAGATATGCTTCTCTTTATGTTACAGAGATATAAGCAATCTATGTGACAGGATCTTTGACCCTATAATCTTGATCGTATTAGGGGCCAAACGGAAAAGCCAAATCCTTTTGCAAAATGAAGTAATTAGTGAATGAAGCCCCCTTTTAGGTGGTTTTTTCACCCTAGTTGTATGCTACCTTTATTAAATAAGCGGATGCCTCAATGTTGATTGTTAGTGCTAAGGCATAGAAGTAAGTTAGCCATGTTATGGTCCATTATAGAGTGACATCCTTCCTTCCTTGTTCTGGATTGCTTAGAGTATTGGGGTTAGTGACGGGCCTGTTGGGGCCCCCAACCGTTGGAGTTATTAAAATTAGTTGACTTCTTAGCGGGCAGAGCTTACTACCCCTGGGCTGAAGCAGGTTTCTTTGAGGAGGTTGTCTTTTATGTTTTTGGAGATTTATAGTATCTCCTGTTGATTGTTCTATAGTTCGGCTATGGTTCCTATTTGTAGTGCTGAACTGTTGAGTGTGACCTCATATAAGGGCACTTAGTGGTTTTACTCTTCATTTCCCAAAAAGAGAATAATAAGTTCAATTGTTAATAACCTACATGCAAGGCGAAAATGTGATAGATGGCGCCATTCCGGTAGCAGGTGAAGACATGTGCAATATGGTGAAGTATTGCTATCACTCCGAACATCGATTTTCACCTTCAGTATCATCAAAGTTTTATCATGTTATAGGTTGTGAACATGCATGCAAATCAACTCGACATATATGCAATAATAGATATAATTATGTATTTGTATGCTGCATCTTGGTATATTTGTATTGTTTCGTTTAACCTGTTGCCACAAATTGATGATGGGTACTGTATCTAGAGTGTCTTGTTTACTTCTGTAAGTACTAATATCTTGTGGGTGGTAGAGGAGCGGTGCTTGGGTAGTAGAAAGGGACACTTGGAAGTTGCTAGGAGATGGGTTCTTTGGTAACTTCATTCTTAAACATTATTAGGGTGAAGTTAACAGTTGGTGGTGTCATTTTCAGTTAACTTGGAAGAATCTTTGATGTTGGTGGTTTCATTCTTGTTTTGGAGTTGCTAAAGATTTGATGGGGACTTTATCTGGGTTGTGTTAATTTATTTATTTACTTATCTATTTATTTTGGGGTGAACATTTCTATAGATCTTTTGTTGGGAAGCTTTCTTTCTTCATTCCCTTTTTAGCCCCTTTTTTCCATTAATTGTAATAAACTCTTATACCCTATGAAATTCTGATATATTATCCGCTACTGTTTTTCATTTAAGTCGTCATGTTTTACTTTTTCTCAGGTAAAGAAACATATAAAGCAAGGCCAAGGTCATGAAGGTGGGATTTTTACAGTCGAAGCACCGCTTCATGTCTCAAATGTTCAGGTTCTGGACCCAGCTACCGGGTACAAATATATTCCATATTTCAAGATGGCATTTATGTTTTCAATTTTCTTTTTTCTTTTTTTTTTTGAAAATGTATTGTTTTCAAGGAAATGGTGATTAATGTTTACTGATGCAGGAAGCCTTGTAAAGTTGGAATCAAGTATCAAGAGGATGGTACCAAAGTAAGAGTTTCTCGTGGTATAGGAGCATCCGGGTCCATAATCCCTCGGCCCGAGATCCTAAAAATAAGGACCACACCGAGGCCAACAATTGGTATTGTCTAATTTTATCACTTATTGGTGTATGCGCACACTTATTTTGACAATACTATTGCAATTGTGCCATAATTAACAAGTTTGTAGCGTTCTGTACTTCTCTTTTTTTCTTTTCTTTCCTTTGTGTGTGTGGGCATATTCGCTTACCTATTTGCTTAAGGAAATCACTGCTCTTCTCTGTGTTATGTTTGAACTCCTAATCTTATGTATATATGCATATTATTTATGTTTTGGTGGCATTGATATGTCTAGATGGGTTAGTGGGGAGCTTTTACTGTTCTGGTGAATGTTGTGATTTCTGGACTGGAAATTGAACAATTAGCAGTTGCAATTCATGTCTTTCGTTTTTTTAAATTTTTTTTTTTTTCTACTTTCATATTGTTTTAGCATTTAAGTGTTTGCTCTGTTTTGTAAGAAACCTAGTTATTATTTTTACTTTGGTATGAAAAGTTAATGGAAAATGCCATCTACATTTCTCCCTGCTATGTCTGAAAAGTTAATAGAAAATTTGAGGAAGGGTTGATCCTTGATCGCAACTAATAAACTCAGTACCTTTTAAGTTAACTTGTCATGTTAAATTATAGTTTTTGGGACACGACTTTATTTTCTACTAGTTATTGTTGATTGACAGTTCTGGTTAATATAAATGGTTGCTTTATTTAGAAATTAAACAGTACTCATATCTGGGGACACTGCACAATCTAAGTAACACAAAGTCATTGCAGTGCTTTGTTTTTGTTTCTTTTTGCAGCTGGACCCAAAGACACTCCAATGGATCTCGTGTTGGAGAAGACGTATGATGCTAAAACTGGGAAGGGCATGCCAAATCTTTAATGTTTTTCTCTGTTAAGTTTCATTTTATACAGTTCAAATGATGGACGATGTTGCGGTATGAGTAGGATGCTGTTGTTTATGTATTCCAAATTATTGAGAAATTTTCATTCCAATATTCGCTCCCTTTTGTTCTTGTCTGAACGTGCTTGATATTAGAAACTTTTGGGTTGAAGTGTTGAAACAAATGTTTTGCGCCATTATGGAACGACAGCTTAGGATGTTACTGGCAAAGAATAAGCAGCTAGGTTACTGGTGGGGATGGAAAATTCTCAATCCTGCGAACCTTTGAAATCTCGAAACTCCACCAACTTAGATGACTGGTCTACCTCAACCTTAAGGTCGAAACTCCACCAGCTAGGTTTCTGGATCCATCTTTGACCTGCCTTATGCCAAGGGGATATCACACGATTACACAGGGACGATACAACCCTCTTGTAAGAACTAAAAATTTATCCTTTTAAAATGTGAGACGTTACGATTTCTCCTTTTAAGATGTGAGACTTGACAAATACCACAAAAAAACACTCTCGATTCCTGACCTGTCTTTTGATTCACCAGGCAAGGATTGACCATATTACATGATCTTTCCAGGCCATATTATACGAAATAATCTTCATCAGTAACATTTGAGGCCTTCAATACCATATTGAGGACAAACTTGGACTGTATGGGTTTCAAAGAAAGATGATTTGTATATGTAACTATACACAAGACTTTTATTGTGAAAAAGATAGCAGCAGACATATATTGAAATTATTTTACCGGCAGTTTTCTCAACAAGTATTATTCCATTGAACACACATTGCATTATTTTCTTGTATATCCTACAATTCAAAAGCTGAGAAAATTCTTCTCTTTCAAGCTTTCCACTGTGTCCTTGAGGGTCACCCCAAGAGAGCGAAAATCAATGCCCAATTGTTTCGCCTTCTCCTTGGATACCTGGTAGAGTGGCGGGAGAACCTTCTCATCGTCACTGCAAAGAAAATAAATAAATAAAAAACAACAATAATAAAAAATTGCAAGTCCTTTCACAAAAAGGTCATCCCTAAAGGGGAGGTTAGGGGTTCGAGCCCCATGGGGCTCAAAGGGGTGTGTGTGGGTGTGCGAGTTTATTATAATTCTCGGTAGAATTTTAACAAAGGTTTTGTAGCTTGATGATATCACATTTTCTTCCCAAAGGAGAGATTAGGGGTTCGAGTCCCGTGGGGCTCATGTGTGAGTGTGTGCGTTTCTTACCATTAAAAACAAATAGAAAAATACTATCATCAAGGGAAAACACTTATAGTGACGATAAGAAATTGTAAGGATAATGGGTCATTGAGATTGCGAAAAATAACAGGAGGACCAAGAAACCCTGCAATGATAAAAATACAAAAGTACCACCAAGCCTTGTAGTTACGAGTTTAATCCGAGAGCTAGTTTCTTGAAATTTACTAATTTTAGTCTATTCCATCCTAGTTCTCTCTCTCTCCCTCTCTCAATATATACACACACATATATACATTTTCTTTTAGGTCTCTCGCATGCCCCCACTTGCCTACAATTGTATGTAAAATCCATGGTGAATACATCTTCTAGTTGTACTTCTGACTTCACATAGACAGAAATCACTCCATGGTTCAACTTTTCCTTGATGAAGTGCCTGTCAATATTAATAAGCTTAGCTCTACCAGGTAGAAAAAGGTTAAGTCAAATTCTGTTAGCTGCTTATAGGATACTTATATAGAACATCTATCTAGGCAACCCTCTTCTCCAGCCTCCTTTGCCTGCCATGAAGAGCAGCACCTCCTCAAGATCATCTCCGGTCACCACATAAACAAGAAGAATAGAATTATTCTTTTCCTTCGTTTACCTAATGAACATGGTATGATCTGCATTTACGTTTCTTGTACCTAAACTTGATTGTGGTCCTATAAAAGTGTTTAAACCAAGCTCTAGGAGACTGCTTCAAGCCGTAGAGCGCCTTGTTTAATTTACGGACCTTCCCTTCAGTAGCTGTATAAGAGAAGCCTAGTGGAACCTCCATATAGACTTCCTCCTCAAGATCTCCATGGAGAAATAATATTTCATGGACAAATCACACAGTATTATTAAGTCCGTAAGATTAATACTAGGGTCCTTCGCTATAGTATCTTTAGACCTCTTCAATATTTTCATATTGAACAAAAAAATTCCAATATACGGTTTTGGCATGATAGTAAATCAATAGCGTCACTCTCATTAATATTGTACAGATCTTAGTAGTACTATCAAACTTATATGAAAGATATAGAAGTACTTTTCCTACAATCATTGTATATTCTTTAAGCTTCATATTCTTCTGGGTCTTTTGCTAAGCCAAATTACAACCATAACACAGAGAGTCTATATCCTACAGCATTTACAACTTCAGTTACCTGAGCTTTTTCTTTTTTCTTCCTCGTAAATAATAGAAACAATGACTTTAGCTTCTTATACATTTCATATCTTAGATTTCTATATCTAACTTCTAGATTATTTTACGAGTAAAAACGTCAAATCCTAAACTTCACGTTCTTTCTGTAACTTTATTAATGAATGATTTGGTAGCAAATCATCCTCATTTCTTTAATTTTCTCAAAAGTGCCTCATATGTAATTTGCTTTTACGAGTCCCTCGGACTCGTAAAAGTGTAGAATAAGAGTGTACTTTCAACAGACAACTTTAAATTAAACAATAAGGACAGAAAGTTCTCAAGTTCTTCCCTCAAACAAACCAAGAATTTATAAGAATCATGGGGCGAGGTAGATTATTTTACTTAAAATTTGACTTGAATTGCTTCTGTTAAATTCGACTCAAGAAATCAAACATAATACCTTGCAAGTACCAGTAACTTACATTTTTGAAAGGTTGAGAGTAGGATAAAGTTTGCGCACAATCTTTAGAGCCTCAGAAGAGTATGTTACTGTCCCCACCAAACAATATCTGCCACTAGCTGAAGGAGTCTCAAATGCTTGAATATGTGCAGAGGAAACATCTCTTACATCAACATATCTATAAATTGGATTAGAGAAGACTTCCCTTCCTGCATTACAGGAAAAACTACATATTTTAGAGTGCGGTGAGAAGAAATGGCTTTTGCTGGTAATTATATGCCATTGGTTTTATATCATTCATTGTGTCTGGAAATTATATATGAGGTGACTCGACAAGTGAAGGAAGTAGCATGCTTGTTAATTTCTTTGCACCAAAGTGTAAATCGGGCGTGGGACAGTGGCAGTTATTAGAATATACAATATAGATTCTAGAACATAATTCAAATTCATGAGAAAAATAAACTAAATCAAAACCACCAAAACAAGATGAAACAATCTCCATTTGGCAGAGTAGAGGGGAATCCACAACCCATTTGATGGATTAAAAAGCATAGTCGATTGACTATTAAAAAGATCAACTTAGAGGTTAAATTTCAAGTAGGTCCTATAATTTACAGTACTGGGCAATGTATTGTCATGTTGAAGCAGACACTGTAAATGAACTTGATTTTTCCCATGAGAAAGTAGGAGGAAATTAAGACAATCTTAAAAATAAAATAAAACTGTTGCAGTGAAACCTTTGGGAATTCAACTTTAATGAGAATTACAGCAGAATTGTGTTGCACATTATTAATAGAGAAACATCTTCAAGTACAATTGCATTGGCTTCAAGCCAGAGACCCTAAACAGTAGTCAAGAAAGCATAATATGATGTTCCGACAAAAAATATTGGAAATCCATTAGAATTTAACAAGGACCGTAATTAGTCGAAGAAAGAAAAATCTAGTTTTAGGGAATGCCTATTCTAAGTCAAACGTTTCAGTATAGAAATGCATATTCCTTAATTATTATACACTTGTTTCTTCAGTAGACTATAGAATTTTCCTGTTTCCTTTTAACTTTTCACATGCATTGATTTAATCACCTAAATGGAAACAGATTAGTTGAAGTAACAAAAGTTGCCAAGGAATATTATTACCTTTCAATTTCGTTTTGTGCTTACACTATTTCTTATCCCAGAGGATTGCCAGATAAGTGAATTCAAATATATGAACGAAGTATCGATAGAATGTCATGCAAAAAAATAACTCGCTCACACGTCATTCGTTGCAGGCTAGTACCAGTTTTTATGAGGTTCAGAATTGCTTCGAGACTGAGATTGAGAGTTGGCTGTAAGAAAGGACCAATGACAAATCCAGGATTTAGCATCACCAAGTCGATCCCGGTTTCTTTTGCATATTTCCAAGCAGCTTCCTCAGCCAATGTTTTCGAAAGTACATACCATTGCTGAGACATACCAAATTATGATAAGCGCATTTTCGAAAAGTGCATGCCATTGCTAGTCAAAATCAATACAAGATATTAACTCAAATTTCAATGAAATTGTTAAATAAAATGAAGGAAATAGATCAATACATGATAAACAAAGGACTTCTTCTATTTCATAGTTAAAAGTACAAGGAACACATTGACATATGCTTTCTTGTTACGTGCATGAGATATAAAGTTCAGAGTAAAACAGAGCATCAAAACCAACTGTCAAAAGTAAATTGATAAGTTTTATCCCCGTGTCATTTCGTAAAACCTCAAGGATGGCCAGTGCAATATAAAGAAAAGAATAGACTCGTAAACTTTGTTATATATACACAACCAGGATACACTTCACGCGGGAACCTAATGATATTATTACCGATATTCTTTTAGGTTTAGTAACATCACAAATGACACATAACAGTAAAATATAATCTGACACACTCTGAAAAGAACCAGCGCATGCTATTTTTCTAAACAGAGAAAACGGATATAAATAACTGAAACGTCAATAACAACTGAAAAAGATGATAATTATATGCCGACCTTCGATTCCTCGCAAAATGCTGCATCTGAAAACCTAGTTTCATCAATTACCACATCAGGATTTAAAGGTGTTCTATTGAACATAACTGAGGCCATGGAAGAAGTAACCACCACCCGCTTGATAGATGGAACCTTTGAACATGATTTAAGAACATTTAGTGCTCCCTTCACTGCAGGTTCAATTAATTCTGCCTGAAATTTGAATAACAATGATAAGCAACCCTCTTGTACACTGTTTAACAAGGAATTAAAATAAAACTGAAAAAAAGGTCAATAACATTATTAGAAGTTGTGCTAACATTATGGAAATTCATAGAAGAAAATTATGTCAATAACATTATTAGATATTGGTGGTTGTCAGACTTCTTTGGCTCTCCTCTCTCTACACTCTTTACTCATATCAAACCTTCAGTCTCTCTGTTGAGTGTGTGCAGCTGCCCCACTGGGTACCCAGCGGTGCCCCTATGGCCTACATTCAGGTACATGTCAAGGTTTTCAATTCATTTGATAACTAGATTTTCCATTGATTTTAGAGTTGGAACATAAATTCAGGTAAAAGAGGGTGGCTTACTGGAACAGCAAAGAGATGTACTAAAAGTATGTTACTACGACAGATAAGTAATAGGATGGACCTCTGGATCAGTGACTGAAAGTAAAAGAGGAGATGCTGTGTGAAAGACGCCTTCACAACCGTCAACTGCGGCATCAAAACTTCCTTCTTCAATTAGGTTTGCTTCAAATAGATGTAGCCTTTCCTTAGCTCCATCGAGTGCAAGTAAATGTGCTGCCTTCTTTGAATCATCTATAGCATATAGAATTAATGAGAATCGGGAGAATTGATGAGTAGGTTAAATATGCAGAAAGTGAATATTGAGCACAACTGCCGAGTCTGTGGTCTTAATGATGTCCCTCTGGGTTATGGCTTGCCAATTTGAGTTCATCCTAAAGATTATGACTTGAAAATTTAGAGCTATATATATACAGTTTGGTAATTGTCCAAACAAAGTCATCTGATGTTCAGTTGTGACTCTGAACCATGTCCCCTATCCCATAAAGCTAGCACAGGAAGTGATGCCCAAGAAACACATGAATAATCCAGATATAGCACATTTATATAACACAAAATATATTAAGAATAATAACTGACTGACTTATTCTCCAAATATTCAGTATGTACAACCGTATCAGTAACTTCAGAAGTTCAGAGATATTTAAAAGCCAAGACATGTTTCTTGGGAGTCACTGAGACTCACATTTTAATCAATGTTTGTAATTTTATTTCCCTTCACGGTCAAGGGATTATTGGGGTAAGTTGTTACTTATCATCCATCAGAAGTTACCGAACTTCAATCTTCTTTCCTCATGCAGTCACAGAATCAACTCGTCACTATTCATTCATCAGAAGTAAATTATTTTCTCTGTTTTTTTTTTCATTTATTTATTTTTTTTATAATTTTTTTTATGTATTAGAGGGCTTAGCTCATGCAGTCAGATACAATGTCTCCATATAACGTATGAACAAGCTCCTCATGCGCCACTTTATCCTGTTCTGCAATGTTTGTGACAGCTTGGTCAAGCTACTAATTTGTGACAATCAACCAAAGACGGAAAGGAATTCAATGAGATAATCACACGCAAGAATTTTTAATTGTTACGTTGTGCAAATTTGGTCATTGGAAAAAGATTCCTCTATAAGAAATACTAGTGTGTGAGGTATAAAAAACATTGGAAACATGATTGACTCCAGATAACACATAACAATGCACCTCACGACACATGTCTGAGATTTTACCTAAAACTTGAATGGGAGACAGGTTTAGTAACCGAATTTTGAATGAGTGGCTTTTCGACCGAGCTTAGGGATGCACAACACAGGGCCATCTAGAAAATGTGGATAATGCAGCAAAGAAATTTCGATCATGCTGCAAGAGGTTGGTAGAAGGAAGGATGAATATCAGCCTAAAGAAAGGAGAAACCAGTTGCAAACGGCAGTTCCCTGAAATAGGCGTGGGATGATTTAACCAAGTTATAACAGCGGTTGGTGGACTTGTAAGAAGACATTGCCAAGACCTGTGAGATCATGAACTCCTTACATTGCTTAACTACCTAGCAATTGAACAGAGGAAAATTGACCGTGAAGTGTCAGACATAGCATCCATTACTAGTACACAAGTGCTCCATGAAGAAGGGACACAATTCACAGCCACCAAGAGAACCCTATGAATATCAGTTCAAGTGGCAAGAGTTGGGGAGGGAGGATCATAACAGACGATATCAGGGGCCGCCTCTAGTCGAAATGGAGAAGTGGGCCCAAATTCATTGAGAAAGACACAATTTTTCTGAAGAATTCGCCATGATATGTTTGATCCATGCATAATATTATGAGAAGTGGACATATATTTTTGACTGCTACGTCTGAAGAAATAAAATTTAGGCATTTGTGCTCTGTCAAAGTAAGTCTCCATGTCATACTCCCTCCGTCCCATATTAGTTATCCACTATTGCAACTTTACTTGTCCCAAAATACTTGTCCAGTTTCGAATCCCAATACAATATAACTTCCCACTTTACCCAATTATCTTTCTTCCACTAAATTCAAACAAATACCGGACCCCACCATAATACTATATTGTTAAGGGCAAAAATGAAAATTGCACATATTACAGCCTCAATCCATAAAATGTTGCAAAAATCCAAATTGGATAACCTTTGTGGGATAGAGGTAGTATATATTTGGAATATAGTCCATTTGGGTCACATCAGCAAAGATGTTGGGTCGCATGAGGGGGTGATGAGGCGTCCGAAAAGGGGACTGTAACATTCCACATTATAGGCAGACACCTCCTAATTGTGTAGACGCATGAACAAATTTCATTTACAGTACCAATAGATTTAACAACTCGTTTGCTTTCCATGTACGTGTTTTTGGTCTACATATATAGTTTGACTTTTAGTCATTTCATTGAGATAATTTAATTTTTCCAGAGTTCATTAACCCCCATTAACCTAGATACCCAATCAATGCTAGGCTTGCTAGAATAAATTAAACTTAAAGTAGGGTTCATAAACCAATATCAATAAATGGGTGCCACTCAATTTTCTTAATATTACAATTTAAACTATGACAACTACCCAATTGTTTATACAACAATACTAATTGAACGAATTATAATAATCAAACACCAAGTAGAAATGATCAACAAAGAAACCAAACTTTAAATTTCAATTAAATTTGATTGAAACCATTAAGATACACTAGAAAGAAAAGGATTGTAGTGAAGTTAAACAATGAAAATGAATGGAAATAAAGAGAGAGTACTGACTGAGGCTGCGGACCGTGGCGTTGACAGTGTAACCACGCTCCAGCAACAACTTGACCAGCCATGAAGCTATGTACCCAGAAGCCCCTGTCACGCACACCACCTTCCCTGTTGTTCCTGCGCTGCTGCTCATCCTCTCTTTCTCTCTCTCTCAAGTTATCGCTTAGCTATTCCAAGGTATCTATTTATCTATCTATATATATATATATATATATGTTGGAGGCTGCTGTGACTCATCCAGAGATGACAAATGGAGTGAGGACGCTGCTGGTGGTGGTTGATGTAAGAGAGTATGTCAGCTGATATACAAAATTTTTAAATATTCTATTTTTATAATTATTGTGATGAGAGTGACAAACTAGTATTCTTTTACAATGTTGTCAAAATATTCTTTGGGCCGGCGAGAGACCCCTCTTATATGGATATATACATTGCGTATAAATTTATTTTGTTTCTACACTACTATTTAATTCTAATCACGTACTGTTGACACCTAAGTGGCAGTTGGCTCTAAAGAAAACTAGTGACCTAACTGATGACATGGCAAAGTAATTGGGCCAATTTAATTGGTTAGCATGGACAAAGTTTGAAGCCCAGGGAAGAAGTAAGGAAAATAATTTGAATAATTGGGTCAGCACCAATTAAAGGTTTAAAGGCTCATGCAAGTGCTCCTTGATGAATGTAATAAGAGGATAACATAAGATAATTCCATTTAAATTAAAATATGTTATCTGCAAGTGATCAGTTTGAAGAAAATAAGATATATATATATATATATATATATATATATATATATCAAGAATGAGGATAAGGACATGGATCATGTCAAGATGAGGCTATGATTTCTTTTGAATTTAAATATGTAATCGTCTTCATAAATAGTTTGAGATAAGTTGTTATTTTTCTACAAACTTTTAGGAACTTTGTTATTTCCATTAACTATAAATAATGATATTTATGCTACTTGGCAAAGGGTCTCATACCAATCAAACAACACTATTCATTTACTTGTCAATTTCAATTCCCAAATTCTCATTGTTATTTCAATCGCTTAACAAGTCTTTAATTTCAAGTCTTTAGTTTAATTAAGCCTCATTATTTCAATTCTAATCACTCAATTTACTTTCTTAGTCATTGTTTTCATTCAGTATTGCTATTTTTATTTACTCAAGTCATTTCAATTCAAGTTTTCAAAGCTTTCTTTAAATTTAAGTTCTTCATTCAAGTCATTATTTTTGTTCACTCTACATTCATCATTTTTCATTCAAACATGTCGATTGTTTGTTTGGAATCTGTGTTTTCTAATGTTACATTCTCAACTGTTTCAAATCTTCTTAATTGAGGCACAAAGAAAAACCCCAAGTGAGAGTTCCATGTTCTCTCTCACACGTGCGCTTGTAGAAGTCAAAATCAAAAGAGACTATCTTTGCTTTCCGACAACCATCGGAGCCTAGGTCAAGGTACCTGGCACACCCACATATAAATCACATAAGCGGTTGACCGAGCCGATTTAAGAGGAAACAATTCTTGGCACGCCCGACTGGACCATCGATTGGGAGTGATATTGGAAATAATTTTTGGCACGCCCAGTCGGACCATCGGTTGTGAGTGATATTGGAAACATGCAACCAAGAAAAAGATACTAAAAGAGATGTCGGTTTTTTACAAGCAGACAAATCAAACTGGGTCAAGTGCACGAGAATCGACAGGTCTGCCGATTACGTATCCCGCCGATCAGCCAGAAGGATCAACAGGACAGCTAAGTCAGCAACAAGTTTGGTCGGCCTATCAGCCACCAACTCCATACCAGGAGGCGGTAAATGAAGTGATCAACCAAAATTGATAGATGTATAATTAGGAAGTCATTTTCCAAACATTTTTTGGACTCGGGGGGCAAGCGGTAAATAATCATCCACAAGATTGGCCTGATTATCAGTCAACGACAACATATTCGCCAATGATGAGGAATCAACAGCAGCAAGAAATTGATGAGCGACAAGATTGACCTGATTATTATTAATCAACGATGACATATTCGTTGATGATGATGAATCATCAGCTACAAGAGTCCAATCAGCATCAAGGTTGGTCAGAATATCAGTCTCAACCTTTGATACAGGGGGGCAAGCGGTAAATCATCATCCATAAAATTGGATTGATTATTATCAGTGTAATGACCGGGTTTATTTAAATAATTTCTTTTTCTTCGGTTATATATATATTTTTTATCTTGTGCATTATGTGGCATTGCATGTGTTTTCGTGCATTAAGGATTGCATGATTTGAATTTTTGGGTTCATTCCTATATTTTGTAAAATTTTCATTTTTGTCGTTGACCGGGTGGATTCGTTGTGCTCAGGTTTATTCTCGATGGTTACATATTTGTTTGGATTTTCAGCGTAATGTTTTAGAGGTTGTTTCGATATTTTAATTAAATGTGGGGGTTACTTTTGAGTTTGATAAAGATGAGAGTAATTTTTGCAATATATTCATTATGTGTTCAAAGTGGAATGTGTGATCGAATTCCACATTTTTTTTTATCTTCAACTTTCCAAAAGCATATTCCTCCACCATCTAAAAGTGAAATCATACATCTATTATATTGACACCACTTTGTGACATTATTGATTAAAGTTTTCAGCTATTATATTGAAGTGTTGAGGTTGGCTTTTGCATAGTTGTAACGCCCCACGTTTTCCTTTCACTTTTTTGGGATTCTTTTCCATGTGTTAATGTTTTGCGACGTCACTTATTCATGACGTCTTGTGTATTCTCGGTACGAGTAAATATTTTGCGTTTAAGTTTTGGACTTAGCGGGACGACTTTGTGGTATTTCGTTTCCGGTTTTGTGGATTTGAGTATCGCCAACGACTACGAGGGTTCGTGCAACGTTTTCTCGTTGGAGCTTCGGCAATCGTGTTACGTTCTCGAAAGCTCTAACCTAGTTTAGTGTAGACGTTCGGTGTAGAACTTATATGAAATTCTTGTTATATTTTCGTGTTGTAACTAATGAAAATTATTAGAAACGATTTCGGGAAAGAAATGACCTAGGGGTATATGAGTAATTTCATATTTGGAGCAATTAGTGAAAATTGTAGAGAATTGGCTAAGTGTTGGTGTATGGATGGCATATTGGTAATTAGAGAGGATGACAAGGGGTAGAAGGGTAATTAAGAGGCTTGATGGCACTCTTGTAATTAACCCCAACTTTGGCATATTTTGGTCATTTCCACATTTTATGTGTTGTCTCATTCCTAGCCCTTGATCTCATTCTCCCATCTTTGTTTTAGACCCTTAGATCATAAGGCCTTGTTTGGTTGGCACTTAAATGGAATAATCCATTATTGTTGGTCATCCACTTGGCAAGACTTTTTGTCAACCATTGGATGATTAATTATTTCCCATATTCATTCTAGGCCCTTGGATGATAAGGCCTTGTTTGGCAAATTAATGGGTTTTGTGTAATAAGTCTTCCACTTGGCAAGACTTATTCCTAGCCCTTGGATTCATTTCTTTTTCCCCATCTTTATTATGGACCCTTGGATGGTGCGTGGTATGAGTGGAGAATCTCTACATATGGCAAGTCTTCCACTTTGCAAGACTTCATCTTCTTCTTCTCCATTTTCTCTCATTTTCTTCCTCTTTGTTCTTCTCCACTTATGGGTGGAATTCATCACCCTAAGTTGGGATTTTGGTGTGGCCATCAACATAGAAGAGGTTCATGATGTCCTTTTCTTTGGTTTAAGCTAAATATGGGTAAGTGTTCTTCATCCCTTGTGTGTTTCCATTTCAAACCAAGTTAGGGTTTCTTGTTATAACCACTAAATGTTTCTTGCTCTCTTCTTGTGTTGGAGCTTGATTCATGGTTAGGAGGTCATGGTGAAGCTTTCCACCGGTTTACTCCTTGGATTTTGGTTGAGGAAGAGCTAGGGTTTCATGGGCTTTGCTTGGTGGTTTTGGTGGTTTGCTCTTCAAGAGGTAGGGGGAAAACTTCCTAACTAGCCATCTTGTGATTGTGTAATAAGATAAATTGGATTCTAGGATTTCTAGCATTAAAATGAAATTTGCTAAGTATATCCTTGGAAATATGAAGTTAGGGTTATAGCATGTTATATGACTTAACCTTTGTGTATAGAGTATTTTTGATAGTATTTTTGATATATATATATATATATATATATATATATATATATATATATATATGTAGGTATTGTGGTGTGTATGCGTAAGAGTAGTTATACATATGTGCATATGGGTGTTAGGGAGGTAGCCTTAGAATGAGATTAGGCTAGTTCCTTTGGTTAGTACCTTGGAGGTATTTTTGGACTTCATGACATGTTGAGAGGTGATATGTGAAAACTTGCTAAATTGAACTAAAAGCATGTTTAAAAGAGATTTCGAGAATTATATTGGATTCATGTGGATATATATATATATGTGAGTTGGTCTTGATAGTTTAGACTATGAATTAGGCCCTTGGGAACATGATTTGTGATATAAATTATGTTGTGATATATTGCTTAACAAATGTTAAATTGTAAGCCTTGTGAGAAATTGAACGCAATATAATGTTATTTGATATAAACATGTATTGTGATGGCATATGGTTATGATAAATACCTTTATGCGTTTTGGGGTACACCATGTAGTGTCAAAAGCATGGGTGTAGGGTTTATACGGATTATGTATTCGTAAGTGTAAGTAGTCTTGTGTCGAATCGTCGCAACAACTGGCCAGGGGGTGTTCCCATCCTACGGAATAATGAGCCGTGAATGGGGTATAGGGTGAGTCGTCTCATTCTCGAAGTCGCGGGTCGTCTCGTGCATTCGTTATACGAATCTTTAGGCACGGGTCGTCTCGTGCCAACCGCCTTCCTTGTTGAAAGTGAAATGTCAAAAACACTTGGGAAGAATCGGTGCGGTACTCTTTCTCGTTATAAATGAGTAGGGTATAAATTCGTTAACCTATATTGGGCAAGCGCATATTATGGGGTGTGTTGAGTTATATTGTACTTGAACTATCCCATATGTGTGATTATGATATTATTCCATGTGATGGAGGAACATGTTTAAATATGAATTTTGTGAAATAATTCATTTGTTATTTAAAATGCTCAATTGGAATTGAAGGATGTGAAAAATTTTAATTCCATGACTTATTTAAAGTATAACGTGAGATCAATAATTATGCTTATTGCTATGTGCCATTATACCCTAAGAGGAGGGGGGTGATATGAGTTGGTTTAAGGGCTTACTTATGATAAGTAAAGTCGGTGTAAGTTGTGATCTTGGTTGATGGTGTATAATGACCTTATGATCTTGTTAGAAACCTAGGTTATGTGGTTTCGAATATGAAATTGAGGTTGAAAGAATCGGAAGGGGTTCTTGATTTGAAAACTAGTTGGTTCCGTGGCAACGGCCACTAGGTTCCCTTTAGCGGTCTTAAGGAATGGATTGTCGTCGGAGTTGTAGTCATTCCCGGTTAAGAGGGTGGTGAATTCGAATGTGAAGTGAAGTGTGGTTGAGTTAGAGTTAGTGCCTTGTGTATAGTCACTTGCCCTTATCTTCAAGTTGCTTTCGAACTTCGGTTCTTCATTCATTTGCCTCATTTGAGCGTCTCTAAAATCACTTGGTTTTCCGTTGGTTTCGGTTGTTCCCGAAAACGGATTGTTCGTAAGACTTGTGTTTTAGTCTATTTGGTCTTTGAGTGAAAAACCCATTTTCGCCTACCCCCGTGATGCCGACAAAAACTTTGAGTTTTGAAATGGTTTTAAAAATCAAGAAATAAAGGATTTTGACTTTTGAAAGTCGGTGGTATCCAAAACGGATACCGGGGGCAAGACGGTTAGTTTTACGGATTTTCAAGAAAGTATTTTTGATAAAACTAAACCGAGATTAAATGATAGTTTCTCATTTCTAAAGTTCCTAAATGAGTTGAGGACTTTTGTCTCATGATTCCTAAGGCTTTGAAGCTGTTTGGAAGTCATTTTTGAGGTTTTCTAACCTAGGCAGTCGACTGGCCCCTTCCAGGCAGTCGACTGGGTCAACTAAGCTTTTTCCCGTAAGAATTTTGGAACTCTCTGGTCCAGCCAGTCGACTGGGTCATTGATCCAGTCGACTAGGTCATCAGACAACCGACTGGGTAAATTAGCCAGTCGACTGGGTCAGCTTTGGGTGGATTTTTCCTGATTTTCAAAAATTCATTTATCTCACCTCGTAACTCGGATTGAGGTCCCGTTTGTTCCTATGGCTCGTGATAGGAACAAAATTTGTAGATAAAATTTAAAAATAATTTATTTAAATTCAAAATCACTGTTTTACCCTTGGAGAAAGAGGGGTACTTCAACTTTCCATTTGTCTTATCGGCGTTGTCCGATACCGTTTTCAAAACTTCATATCTCTTGCGTCAGGGCTTTGAATTTGATCCCGTTTGTTTTTATGGTTCAACCTATGTCCAAATAGGTGGGGAAACCTTTGAAAGTACATCTTTGCCCTTGAAATGACCATTTTACCCTTTGGTGAACATGTGACCTTTGATTGGTCGGTGTGATGGGTTATTCAATCCATTTCACTTCCTTTTGTTGTTGGGAAACCTTTGTGACTTACCTTAGGTTTACATGAATGTTTTACCCCTGTGTTGGGTTTATGGATGTCATTAGTGGCATATGAAGTGATTGATAGTATGATTCGATAGCAATTTGAGGTTTTGGAGTTCAGTATGCCTGTGGCCTAGGAACTATAAGTGTTATGATTCCTAGAGTGTTATGAATAGGAGGTTTACTCCCATGATTTGGTGATAGTGTTGAGGTGATAGTGTTGTGTTGATTGTCAGTGTGGGACTGACTGGTACGAGTCGTAGTGATCTATGACGGGGGTTGTACTGCGTATCTGGTATTGGTTGTATATCCTTGTATGTATATATATATATATACGTGCATATATATATATATATATATATAGGTGTGAGTTATTTCATGTTGTTGCGATATAGTTTCACTATATGCTATTTGCTTATTTGTGGATACATGGTAGGGGACTAGTGGGATGTATTCCGGGGTCTTGTCTTGGCGTGATTGCCAGGTGGGATATTTGACTGACCTAGGATAGATGCATGTACACGGGTTGGTTTTCATTTGATTTGAACGGTCGTAGGATGTGATGGTTATGATTTCTTTCTCCTACGGGGCTCAATGAGCTCACCCTGACAGCGGTATGCCTGGTGGTTTACACCACCAGTTTGCAGGAAATGTTTCGGTTATGGACAACGTGGAGTGCAGGATGGTTCGTGGCACTGATGCTGTTGCGGGGTTTGGGACGCTATATATATATAGAGTTGTACCTTTTGTTTCATTTCTTGTTCCCTGTATTGGGACCGTCGATGTTGTACCTCTTGGGAGCCAGTCTGTTGGCCTATTCCTTCCTTGTATTCAGTATTGTTACATCGTTGTAGAGATGTATTCTTTCGGCACTTAGACGTGCCTTGTGTATCATTTGGTTTAGCTTCCGCTTTGTTGTGTATGTAATTATTATTGATAATAAGATTCCATCCGGTTTATGGTTGTTTAGTATATTGATTGGTCGCTCATTTTACGGATCACGACCCGGATTCCTCGGATGTCCCGGTTTGGGAGTCTTAGGAAATTTGGGGCGTGACAATAACAATACACGGAAAAGTTTCAACAATCAAACGAAACCATTTTCCATCATTCTCTATTTTACTCCCATCTTCTTCTCTCTACATATTGGGCATCTTAGAGTGGGAATTCAATTTTGTGCTCAACTAGGAAGTTGTTCTACGTGTTCCGATCTTCGATTTAATACCAATACGGTATGTGATCTATATTATTTAATTTGATTTGATTTTTCAAAAATTTCAGATTATTGTTCTCATTGTTCTAGCAAATCAAAGCCTTCGATCTATGATCTTTTTAAAATATGTAAGGATTCGTTTTATTTTCTGAAAATTTTACAGAATATGTATATTTATGAGATTATATGTTCTTGAAAATTTCAGAAATTATAGATCAATATAGATTTAATTAAAAATCCAGAATTGCATGATTTTCGGATATAGTTTCCGTTGCAGAATTGTTTTCTTACCTTAATTTGAGCAATTTATAGACCATGTTAATTTATTTATAAATTTTTGAAACTTTTACAGTATGATTTTTGATATGTCTAGTTTAGTCTATAAAAATATCAAATCATTTAGATAAATAATTAATTTTCTAAACATCACGGAAGTAGGCTGTCCAGTGATATTTTACTGCTTGCTGATCCGATTTCGGTTTCGGTTTAGCCAATTGTTTCATATGGTTTCGTATTATTATAAATCTTGAAAATTTTATTATAACATTTTGTATATGTCTAGGACATATGTACTGAAGATGAAGAATTGTAAATTAATTTATACCGATAAAAAAAATTGTTGAGTAGTAACTGTTCAGTTTCAATTGTATTTCAAAACCGGAACTTGTGTTACCGATTTGAGTTATCTATAATTCTAATTTTGTACTTATAATTTTATAACCTAATATTGAGTATATAATATGTAAATATGGGGATTTTGGTACTCATATAATTCATGGATAGTTTTGTAAAAATCTTGGAGTAAAGGGTGTTTAGTTTTCGAAACTGTTATGAAAGTTGTCTTTTATAATTAATTTGGACCACCGTATCTTAATTAAAGTTTATGAAATTTTTACAGTAGACTTACGTAGAGGTTTGTAGTGTATCCTATAAATTTCATTGTTTTATCAAACCTGTAGATGTTTCAAAAAAAATCATAGATTACCTGCTATCTGTTTTACGGTAGTATTCGAAACCGAACTTTTCGTTTCTTAATTAAGTAGCTAATTTTTGTCGATTAATCCCGAATATTTTTTAGTAGATATTTATATATATCAGAATGTTTATTGACAAATCTTATTATAAAAATAAATATGGTTACGTATATAAAAATTATTCAATATGTGTTAATTGGTTTCGGGCATAACAAGGTACAAATGAAGGCGTGAAGAGGGAAGCGTTCGTTTCTTCATTCTCTACACAAACATATTGTTTTGATTGTTGGTATTTTACTGGATATTTTATCAAGTTGAGGTAAGGATTTATTGGGGTCTCGTGTGAGTTTAAGAATCTTCATTTATGCATTTTAATGTTTACATATAGATTCATCATCATATTGAGTTATTTTTTACATGAGTTGTGAAATTGCATTAATGTGTTTAAATGCATTGATTCATGCCACGATAGAATTTTTATTAGGTGGATCATGAAGTGCGGATATATTTATTACTTATGTGCGCATGTGAATGACATTTATGAATTATGAATTGTGAATGGTGGATTGGTTGTTGATTTTGGGAAATGGTCGTGTGGTGTGAGCAATGGGGGGACGAAGGAGCTCCCGGGGTGCAAGTCCTCGAATTATCGCGCGATTGGTTGACGTCGTCGTAGGGTTAGTAGCCCCAAGATGGCTAGGCAGATGAACAGGTAGTTCATGTCCTAGGGTTTGTTTCACGACATAATTTTCCCATTTGATGATTTTGAATTTGATGCTATCTCGATTGTGATAGTTGGATTTGAGTTCGTATTGAGATTATTGGTTTTAATTTCGTGATTATAGAACTTTTAAATTATCTTGATGGTATTACTTAAACTGTTCTACATGATTTTATATTGTGATTCCTTATGCATTTATATCATGACATTGGACTAGGGTAGAGACTTCACCCTATACGTATTCATTAATTTACATACTTGTGAAATCTTACGCTTCATGTATTTTCTCTACTGGGCCGTTTGTGCTCACCCCTTAACATTTTTCAGGAAAAGAACCATTGGTGGATAATACGTGAGCTATTGGAAAATTTGTGGAATTTGAACCTATAATAATTAGATCTTTATGTTATAATGGAGATTGTGTGCTTATTATGATTTCTACTTGTTTGGCTTTGGACTAGTGTGTTTGTGTTGTAATTTGATTTGATTTCGGGATTTGTGTGTGATTTTATTATTTCTATTTTGCTTCCGCGCTAGTGAATTATATAAAAAAATAAAATGAATTGTAGCATGTAAACAGTGTCGGTTGACCAGTTTGACCATTTGATATTTTATGAATTTTAATTAAATTTAAGTCATTATCCGGGTTTTCGGTTTCGGGGCGTGACAATCAGTCAGCGACGACATATTAATTGCCGATGAGGAATTGGTAGCAGTAAGAGGATGATCAGCAGTATGATTGTCCAAAATATCGACCAACGACAATGATACATCAACCATTAGTGGAAGACCTGCAGCAACCACTTGTACATGGAAGGCAACCAATGACACATCAACGACAAGCTTGGCCTGAATATCATCAGCCACCAACAGTAAATCAGCAGGTTGTATTAAAGCAAGGTCAATCAACTGCTGATAAGCCTTCTGATCGGATCAAGGTAGGGGTTGATCAATTCATGATGAAGTGTGAGAAACTCATGGTGTTACTTGATAAGTTCATTGAGGATCTTACTATAATTTATGTTAAGGACAAGCAAGTTGCAGCGAGAAAAAATGCATCAGCTATAGATGAATCGACTAGTGAATCAACCGATGGTGAATATGTTGAAAATGAATTGGCTAATAATGTAGTTGTCGATAATAATTCGGATGATATTGAGTCGGTTGATGAAGAATCAAGTGAGAGCGAATCAACTAACAAACTAGCCGATGTTAAATATATTAAAAATAAATTTGGTGATGATCAATCGGTTGATGAAGAATCGATCGATAATGAATCATTTGATAATAAATCGGCTAATGATAAATTGGCTGATAGTGAATCTGCCAAACAAGCATCGGAATGTGAGAATGAATCAATCGACGATAATTTAGCTGTTGAAAGTGATTCGGCTAAGAACGAATCGGCAAGAAGTGAGGTTGTCGAGAGTGAATCGGCTGATAATATATCAATTGATGGAGAAATGATAGATAATGAATCGACTGAAAGTGAATTTGTTGATAGTTTATCAGTTGATAAAGAATCGATAGATAATGAATCGGCTGAGGGTGGATCAGCCGATAATAAATCTTCTAAAATTAGATCAGCTGACTATGCACCGATTGAGTAGGATATTTCATTATTTATAATGATATAGCTGGAATTAATAAAGTATGTAAATACTTTATAAGGTCGGTTGATAAAATGTTTCATTGGTGCAATGTCGTTCTTTTAATGGAACCAGTAGGAAGATCGGCCAACATGACGTTGCATAATACCTTAATTCTGGTCGATCGTGCTTACCCACCATTGAAATAATTACAAAGCTCGAGTGATGGGTCGTTGTATGGCTCCATTGATCAATTGGTTAATTAACCAGTGTTTCTTGTTAGCAAGAATTGTGATCAGTAAGATGCTGCTGATCATAAAAATATCAATTTTATATTGATAAATGAATAAATAAAGTGTTGAAGCTCGTCGACTCTCAATTTGTTGCACGTGATTGATTCAAGCATGGTGGGGGGTAATTTCTCTACATCTCTAAATTTTTAACATTTTATTGGCTTGGGCGGCTGATCGCCGATAAAATATTTGAAATTGGGGGGTATTGTTGACACCCCAATTTGACACCTACGTGGTAGTGGGATTCAAAGGAAAATTCATGGATGAAGTGGCCTAATTGATGACGTGGCAAAACAATTGGGCCAATATAATTGGTTAGCATGGACAAAGTTTGAAGCCCATTTTTAGGGCAAAAGTAAGGAAAAGAATTTGAATAATTGGGCTAACACCAATTAAAAATTTAAAGGCCCATGGGAGTGCTCGTTGATGAATGTAATAAGAGGATAGACACAACATAAGAGAATCCCATTTAAATTAAAACATGTTATCCACAAGTGATCAGTTTGAAGAAAGCAATATATATATATATCAAGAATGAGGATAAGGACGGGGATCGTGTCAAGATGAGGCTCGCAACAACAGACTATGGTTTCTTTTGAATTTAAATATGTAATCGTCTTCATAAATTGTTTTAGATAAGTTGTTATGTTTCTACAAACTATTAGGAACTTCATTATTTCCATTAGCTATAAATAATGAAATTTATGCTACTTGGCAAAGGGTCTCACGCCAATCAAACAACACTATTCATTTACTTGTCAATTTCAATTCTCAAATTCTCATTGTTATTTCAATCGCTTATCAACTCTTTAATTTCAAGTCTTTAGTTTAATTAAGCCTCATTATTTCAATTCTAATCACTCAATTTACTTTCTCAATCATTGCTTTCATTCAGTATTGTTATTTTTATTTACTCAAGTCATTTCAATTCAAGTTTTCAAAGCTTTCTTTAAATTTAAGTTCTTTATTCAAGTCATTATTTTTGTTCACTCTACATTCATCATTTTTCATTCAAACATGTCGATTGTTTGTGTGAAATTTGTGTTTTCAATGTTACATTCTCAACTGTTTCAAGTCCTCTTAATTGAGGCACATAGAAGAATCCCAAGTGAGAGTTCCATGTCTCTCTCTCACGTGCGCCTGTAGAAGTCCAAATCAAAGAAGACTATCTTTGCTTTCTAACAACCTTCGGAGCCTAGGTCAAGGTTCCTGACACTCCCGCATACAAATCATATAATTGGCCGACCTAGCCGATTTAAGAAGAAACACTTACAATTAACTTCAAATTAATTTATACGGTATTGAGTGGTGTTATTAAGGCTGTTTTTTTTTTTTTAATCTAATTTCTATTTATAGGGGGTCGAGTTATAATAGTTTCATATCTAGTTGGAATTTATATACACAAAAAACAACTAATAATTGTTATAGGTACAAATGTCAAATTAGAGGGGTGTTTTCTGTCTATAATTGGGGTAGAGAGATTCTTACTTTAAAATAATCACATTATCAAGAGCATGACCAATTAAAAGGTCACGATGAAACAAAATTGGATGAAAGGTTGAAATGTTCTTTACCTGATTATCTTGGGCGGATTGTATATGAACTTCATAAGTTAAATTTGTACTCATAGTTGGCAAAAATGATTTTAGTCGGTGTATCAGTTGCGGTATTGGTGTAATGGACTCGGGTCAGTATCGAAGTTACGTAACAATTTTGGTTATCGTAATCATGAATTTAAATTTGTACTCCTGGTTCACAAAAATAGTTTCGGTCGATGTATCAGTTGCGATATTGGTGTAAAAACTTCCACATAGTGACCAAAATGCATTGATATGCTATTGTTGACAACATAACTGTAGTTTGATTATTTTTTGGTAATTTTAACTGAATTTAAAAATATTTAGAATAAAAAATAATTTATTAATGAATTTAATGTATTGTCGATATTCTTATGAGATTATTCCATAGCATTAAATTTAATCAAATAAATATTTAAACAATAAAAGATGTATTTTACTTCCAAATTTATATAAAATAATTAAAATAAGTACATTATTCACATCAAAATAAATATATGGTGGTAGTGTCGTTAACAAAGAACAATCAGAGTTATCGAGTACATGTTAGTTATATATACTTAAACTGCAAGCACAAATCACCTCACACACAAAATTACGAAAGTTTAGAAGCGGTCGAAACCGGCGTTATGACCTCTGTAACGGCCATTTCGGAGAGTATCGGGTGGTTTAGGTGTGTAAACCGGAGTAAACCAATATATTGGACCGTATCGGTAACGGCAACTTAAGAATCCATTCCGAACCACCATGTTTGTAAACTATGTTTGTATTCTATTGGTTTCCACAGTAAGTGAAAAATGTTCGTTTTTCCTTTTTATATATTGTTTTCAATATATTTTTTGAAAATTCACCAATTGTAATATAACAATGGATAAGATTAACCCAACAAAAAACTTGGCTTGGCAGGGAAGCTACAAGGATAAATTAGTGTAGAGAATTTGATTCAGGCTAGGGATAAGGATAAATATATCTTCTATCCTTGATGTGATGGAAAAGTTATGGGAAACAATTCCTTACTTGAACACTATGACCTATAGCCTTATAAAAAGGGAGGGACGGTCAATCTATCAGGTACACAATAATTACCACACTATAATTAACTATTCCCTCATACTCCTTAATCAAAGTACTAACTTGATCGTTAGAGCCTCTTAGGCCGGTACCATACCGGTTCCTTGCAAGTTGTTTCCAGACGCATACTACATCATTTCGGGTCGCGGCTAATCCTTGTTTCAATAGTTGGCACTGTCCGTGGGAACGGTTTCGGGTAATTTACACTACGTATAAATTGTTACACTATTCTTTTATTTTATCACGTACAAATAACCCTCCATTTATACGTTAAGACATTTTTATCTAATTTCTCTCAGAGGGATTAAGTTATAATATTTTCATATCTCGGTAGGATTTATATACACAAATAAATACTACTAAATGATTGTTATATTATATAAGAACTTGACGGCTTCAATTTGTACTCCCTTATAAAATAAAATTAAAAAATTAAAAAATTGTACTCCTTTGGTTTACGCATAAAGTGGAAAATATCTGGGTTTTTTTTTGCTTCATAATATCTTAGGTAATTTGCACTAACACCCCTTGAGGTTTAGGTCAATTCCACATAGAGGTCAGTCAACGCGTTTGTCGTCCCAACGCCACCTGAGGTTTGATTTTTCTTATAATGACACCCCCTAGAAGGGTGAAAAGACCGGCATGCCTTTGAGTTTTATCCTTTATTACATTTGAGTAGTATATGGCATGTGAAATGACCTCCATACCCCTAAACCAATACCCTCCACCTCACCCCACTTCTCATGTCAATCTCGCCCTATTCCAAAGCTCCTTATTCATTCCCTTCCTATGTTCTTCAAGATCTTCTTCATCAAAGATTAAGCTTTCCATATGAGATCCATGATACCCAATTGTGGTGGAGTAGGTCAAAAGTGAGATTTAGATTTACTTTTTCCTTTTTTGGTAACTAAATTAGCTTATAAACTAATTTTCTCAGTAATCACTTTTTTCGTAGTAACATATTGAGAAATTGATTCATATTTACTTTGTTTAAAACCCCCTTCTTCATTCCCTTCCGGCCGACCTTGTCCGACAAAACCCTAAAAGGCTTCGGTGACGAGCTTGAAAGCCTCGGCGGAGGAGGAGGCGGCGGAGGGGGTCTTGTCGGGGTGGAGGGTTAGAGCTAGGTTCTTGAATGGATTTTTTATGGTGTGGTGGTGGGAGAAGGGCTCAGCCTGGATGATCTTGTACCAGTCCGATGAGGCGGTGGTGGTGGTGGTGGAAGTGACAGCTTTGGCGGCGGCGTGGGAAGGCGGTGAGCCAATCAAATCCCAAATCAATATATATATATATATATTTTTTTTTTCTTCTTTTCACTACCCTACACACACACACACACACACACACACACACACACACACACACATATATATATATATATATATATATATATATTTCTTGTTCATTCATGTAATGGGGAAAATATTATTGATTTTCAATCTTCCATGTTTTAGGAGTTTATTTATGTTTTGATTTGGCATCTATAGTAAATTTCTTTTCTTGATGCTAGGTTTGTATTTTAGTACTTTGGTTGGATCAATTTACTTGGTGGGTTTATTTTCTGTGATGTTGATATTGAAAGCTGTGGTTTTTCTCCCTCTCGAGGAATGAATTTTGGTTGTTGATGGTTATTTGGTGTGGTGTTTATTTTTCACCAAATTAATATTTTTAATATGAACTTTTGTTTTCAGAGATTTGATTTTGGTCAAGTATTGAGGGTTTTGGTGTTGGGGTTGGGGCATGAAGGTCATTTCATATGACGGACCTTTCTCTCAAGGGTATTCTAGTCATTTTATTGTCCCAGGGGTGTCATTGCAAGAAAAATCAAATCTCAGGGGAGCGTTGGGACGACAAATGTGTTGACCGACCTCCATGTAGAATTGACCTAAACCTCAAGGGGTGTTAGTGCAAATTACCCTAATATCTTTTGTAATATTACAAATTTAGCCCTTATCCCACTTAGATACATTTCTCTTTTTGGGGTCTTCACTGAAACCAATGATAGGTGCCAAATATTATCCATTTTAGGCCCTTATCTTGCTAATGTTATGTCCTTACATTCCATTATTTGGTATTTTTATGTCATTTGTGTGTTTAAGCGTGTTTCAGGAGCTTAATGAAGATTACGAGCTAGCTTTGGTGAATTAACTAGAGAAGTGCTCAATTATATTCAAGAGGAGAGCTAAAGAGGTGTTTTCAAGAGAAAAATGTCTCCCCGAGGGCGAAAATGTCATTTTCGGAGCCGCAACTTCAAGAATCATGTTGAAAGTGTCGAGGGGGTTCAAAAGACACTATTCCCAAGAAAAGTGATTTCCATGAAAAATGCTACGATCCATCTACGGACCCGGTAGCTAAAAGTGGATAGAAAGTGTCATTTTGATGCCCCGTCTACGCCTATCAGAAGAGGCCTACGCGCCATGCGTAGGAAGGCCTATGTGCTACGTGTAGCCTTTACCTACGGACCGTGCGTAGGGAATCTATGTGCCAAGCGTAGTTAAACTACGAACTTAAAGCGTGAAATTTTGATTTTGGCCTCGAATTGTTTATCCTTGTGGCGGCTGCGACTTTATACCTCGATGCACGTGAATATACACATATATACATCAGAATATAGGGTTTTAATTAGGTTTTATGTAAAATTACCAAAAAGGATAACCATTACGGTTCTCTCAGCTTTGTCTATAAATACCAAAGTCTGTTACAGATCTACGGGACTTTTTTCTTCCCAATTTTCAGATTCATATCATCAAAAGGGAGAAGCCATTCAAGACATAGAGATCTGAAGAGGATGACCATGGAGAGCGTTTCTATATCAACGATGCAGTCTCCTTCTACCATGAGCAACTAATTCCGTATATAGGATTTTCTCACAAAACCCTAGCTAAGTAATGTAGTTCTTTTATTTGTCTTCAATTGTAACGAGGGGAAGCTGTGACCATACTATGATGATTGATTGTAGACGTGTAATCATTTTTATTCTTGACACAAGATTATATATTTGTTCTTAATTCTTGTCTTAGATTGAATGAATATATTTTCTTACACAATCATGTTATCATAAATATAGTGTGATTTTTTACATCAATGGTGTTTAACACTCGAAATCCTAGGTTTACACAGGTCATGCCTCAGCGAGGTGATATAGACATACTTTAGTTTAATTTTATGTCGTAGGAGTAGATTAGAGTAAAGTAATTTGCATGTACTAGTCACACTCTGTCCGGAGATGGGTTGTAGCGAATCTGGTTGACGGTACCCTTTTTGGGGTTGTATTCGACTATTTGTGATACGACTTAATTCACAGTTATGGATCGCCCTCTTGCAATTGATCAAAGAGAAAATTATGTTATGCGGATAGTGGTGGACTATAGAACCCTGGATTTTATTTTTACTATTCTTGTCTTAATCTATCTTTATTAGTTAATTACTTAATCAATCACAAACACAAAATCATACTTTCATAGCAATTTAAGAGTATTACTTTACGAGAATTCAGAATACGACTTAATCTCTGTGTGATCGATAACCTTTCTCAAGTCGAAATATACTATAATAAGAATCGTGCACTTGCGATAGGTAAAACCTAAGTCGTCTTAAGGGTGTATTCTTAACACATATTTTTAGCCACCCCGTCGGTACATCAAGTTTTTGGCGCCATTGCTGGGGACTAATGGATATTCTGAATTTTAGTAATTTATTATACTCGAATTGTTTGTATTATATTATATCTAAAGTTGGATTGTGTGTTTTTGTGAGGTACACTGAAAAGCACGAAGGAAATCGGCTAAACAGTGAGGATTGCGTCATTTGACAACTTGTGAGTTCTAGTGTAGGTTAATTTTACGCATAATTTTAGCTTCATTTTCTATGCATAGTTTAGAAGTAGTTACTTTTTATTAAAAAAAAATAGTTTTCGTGTAAACTATCAGAAAGTCCGATTTTCATAAAACATGAGATGTTTTTAAGTGGAAAAGGGCCATTGAACAAAACTCACTTTTTACAGTGAGACCAGTTGATTTTAGACCGAAACACGTCATTTAGGACCTCAAAACCACGATTTTGTGATTGTTAGAAAAAAAAATGTATAATTGTTATACCAATTCGGTGAATGTTCCATATTATAATTCATACAACCCGGATTGAATAAATAATCCCAATTTCCAGTACCAATAATCAGGTATAGAAAATTCATATCAAAGCTTTAATAAGAATCCACGATATTTTGATCATGAATTCGGGTATCGACCGTATAATCAAGATTATTATCCTTAACCATATACGGTTGATACCTGGATTCGTGATCAAAATATCGTGTCTGATGAAAAATTCATTGTCTTATAATGAAAAATTCATAACATCTTTGAGCGAAATTGAGACCCCTCGAAATTGTGAGGAGATCACATACAGCAGAGACAATTCATACTTTCCGAACACTAAAAATCCTCAATCATTCAGTACTCAGGATTTTCAGTCCAATGATACTCCATTGTTCTAATCCTCCAACCAAAATCCACTCTAGTTCCAAAATCAAAATCTGATGCCTGGATCAACTAGTGATGGAGATAAACTGATGAGCACCTTAAGAGAGATTGAAACCCAATTGAACTCTAATTCTCAAGCTTTGATTAGGTTAGGAATTCAAGGAGAGCAATTAGTTGATGCTGTAATGAGAATGGAGGAAATGCCAAATCAAGTGGTAGATAATTTTGAAGATGAGGAAGATGGGTACAGTGAAAAGGAGGAAAGTTTTGAAATTAAGAGTGACATTGCATATGACGAGAGTGCGCAAACCATTCCTTTACCACAAGAGCCAAAAGAGACACCATATGAACCTAAAGCAATATTTACCCAATATCTCGATGAGTTGTGTTTTGAAGATAAATAAGGAGAGGATGAGTAGTGCATAATTGATGGGATTGATAAGGTGGTGAAGGACCCATTACCTGATTTGGTGACAAAAGAATTGTTGGACATAAGTACTAAACATGGGATGAAGGTAGAACATGACAAAGGAGAGAAATTTTATGATGACTATTATGAGCTTGATGTCTTGCTCGTTACTGAGTGTTCACAATAGACACCGTGGACTGATTTACTTCCCACACTTGCTCCGCCATGTGGTGGAAGTGTCGAAGAGAGGAAGGGTGTTAGATAGCCCTTTGTGGAGCGTCGTGCCAAAGATATTAATCATTGGTCCTAGGTTGTGAAAGTTAGTTTCTAGTTTAGGTTTGTAGAATAGTAGGTCATTTAATTTACGTAATTTTCAATTTTTTAGGATTGTAGGCCATTAAGGCCAAATCATTGCAAATTTCAAAATTTAAAGATTGTAGGCCCTTAAGTTAAAATCTTTGCTTATTTTATTTCAATTTTGTAGGATTGTAGGCCCTTAAGGCCAAATCATGTTTGTTTATTAAATAAATAAAAACAATTGAAAAAGAAATCATTCCTTGTGATATATTGAGTAATGATTTTTTGGAAAGCGATGATTGTATTTCTTCTTCCATTGCTATGATATTGGATTTGTGTACTTTGTTGAATATTTCTTCAAGTAGCTCAATTCAAGTTTTGGGGGGGGGGGGGGGGGCGGTGGGCGGAGAACGGACATGAAGAAAGGAAATTTCGGAACTGCGCTTTAAGGGTAACTATATTCTTTCTCATGAGTATGATGGTTAACCATGAGGACTTAGTTTAAATTATGTAACAACCCGCTCCAACACTTGGTATAATATTGTCCGCTTTGGGCCCAGCCCGCACGGTTTTGCTCTTGGGCTCCTCCCAAAAGGCCTCATACTAATTGGAGACAACACTGCACATATAAGTACATCCCCAGACCTTTACCCGGGCGATGTGGGACATCACAATCACCCCCTCTTGGGACCTAGCGTCCTCGCTGGTGTTACCCACGGGCTTGTGCATGCACCCACACTTAATTCCGGCCGGGCTCTGGCTCTGATACCAATTGTAACACCCCGCTCCAACACTTGGTATAATATTGTTCGCTTTGGGCCCAACCCGCACGGTTTTGCTATTGGGTGATGTCCCACATTGCCCGGGTAGAGGTCTGGGGATGTACTTATATGTGCAGTGTTGTCTCCAATTGGTATGAGGCCTTTTGGGAGGAGCCCAAGAGCAAAACCGTGCGGGCTGGGCCCAAAGCGGACAATATTATACCAAGTGTTGGAGCGGGGTGTTACAATTGGTATCAAAGCCAGAGCCCGGCCGGAATTAAGTGTGGGTGCATGCACAAGCCCGTGGGTAACACCAGCGAGGACGCTGGGTCCCAAGAGGGGGTGATTGTGATGTCCCACATCGCCCGGGTAGAGGTCCGGGGATGTACTTATATGTGCAATGTTGTCTCCAATTGGTATGAGGCCTTTTGGGAGGAGCCCAAGAGCAAAACCATACGGGCTGGGCCCAAAGCGGACAATATTATACCAAGTGTTGGAGCGGGGTGTTACAAATTAAGTTTGGGGGGAAGGAATAGTTGGTTGTATAGTTAGTATAGGGAATGATTTTGCAAAACACAAATTTGAAAACTTTTGGTGAAGTTCTTTGTTTTCACGCATGAGTGTTTTGCATTACAAGTTGATTAAATTTGTATTTATGATACATGAGTAGTATGTGATGCAATATTCCCATTCATGAGAGTAATGATTAAATTGAGTTAGTGAAGTGATGTGGTTTTACATAGGTTAATAGATTAGTAAAATTGAAACTGAAAAGGACAACTATGACTTATCACACAAGCACACATCCACTATGGGAAAAATAGTTGATCTTTGACTATGTAGTTAAAAAATTAATTTTGCCACAATAAAAGGGGAGATGGGGAGTTGATATAGATAGAATGGAGGAAAATTTAAAAATTTATTTTGAGAAATAAAATGCAACAAGTAATTATTTGATCTGAGTTACCAGGCCTCATACCACAAAGTAGCAAAGTGTTTGCGTAAAAAGGGGAGAAAACTAATGAGAATAAATTCCAATAAAGAAGCTCGGGCCCAGTTGGTTGGGATTAAAAATTCTCGCTGGAAGAGCTTAGAAAAACAAAAAGGGACGAAAAGTGGAATGATGGAAGGAATGAGTTTTATGAAAAATGACAAAGTTTGATCAATGAAGTAAAAGAAGAGATATTGAAATATCATAAGAGAATGTTCACAAAAACATGGAGGGATGTCTAGATTGGGAGTAGAGAGTAAATAAGTCTTTTACTTTAGTGGGAACCATTCATGATACGAAGCTCAAGATAGTTATTGTTCGGTAGTGAGTGGGAGTATTTGCATCCATATTATCTTATACATTATATCATGACATGATTGATGAGTATGTAAATGCATGAATGCGTGAGAAAGAAGAATATAGAAGTTGTGGGTAGTATATCTTACCTTCACGAGACTTCACTCGTTCACTCGGTGTTGTTGAGGGGTTTAAAAGGCTTGTTACATGTGCTAAGTGTAATCGTTGACCCATACGAAAGCAATGGAGTAGTATATGTTAGTATAGAGTAGTATAAATTAGTTAGAATAAAAATCATCACAAGTTAGGTTTATACAGTTTTCCTGAGTTCATTGCTAAGGGACTAGCAATATGTAAGTTTGGGGGTGTGATAGGTGCCAAATATTGTCCATTTTAGGCCCCTATCTTGCTAATGTTAGGTTTTTACATTCCATTATTTGGTATTTTTTTTTCCCGTTTCTATGTTTAAGCGTGTTTCAAGAGCTTAATGAATATTACGAGCTAACTTTGGTTAATTAACTAGAAAAGTTCTCATTTCTATTCAATATGAGAGCTAAAGAGGTGTTTTCAAGATAAAAGTGTCTCCCGGAGGGCAAAAACGTCATTTTTTGGAGCCGCATCTTCAAGAATCATGCTAAAGGAGTCGAGGGGGTTCAAACGACACTATTCCCAAGAAAAGTGGTTTCCATGAAAAATGCTATGATCCATCTAAGAACCCAGTAGCTAAAAGTGGATAGTAGTTTCCATATCTATGCCCATTAGAAGAGGCCTACGCATCGCGCGTAGGAAGGCCTACGCGCCACACTTAGGGCCTCTACGCGCACAATGTAGTTAAGTTGCGAACTTAAAGCATGAAATTCCAATTTTGGGCCCGAATTATTTTCCCTTATGGCGGCTGCGACTTTACACCTTGATGCATGTGAATATACATATATATACATCAAAATATAGGGTTTTGATTAGGTTTTGTGTAAAATTACAAAAAAGGGTAACCGTTATGGTTTCCCTCAGCTTTGTCTATAAATGCCAAGGTATGCTATAGATCTTGGGAACTTCTTTATACCTAATTTTTAGAGCATTCTTTTCAGATTCATATAATCAAAAGGGAGAAACCATTCAAGACCTAGAGATCCGGAGAGGACGACTATGGAGGGCGTTTCTACATCAACGATGTAGTCTCCTTTTACCATGAGCAACTAATTCCGTATATACGGTTTACTCGTAAAACCCTAGCCAAGTAATGTAATTCTTTTATTTGTTTTCAATTGTAACGAGGGGAAGCTATGACCATATTGGGATGATTGATTGTAGATGTGTGATCATTTTTATTCTTGAAACAAGATTATATATTTGTTCTTAATTCTTATCTTATATTGAATGAATATATTTTCTTACACAATCATGTTATCATAATCATAGTTTGATTTTCTACATCAATGGTGCTTAACACACAAAACCCTAGGTTTACACAGGCCATGCATCGGTGAGGTGATATAGACATGCTTTAGTTTAATTTCATGATCTAGGAGTAGATTAGAGTAAAGTAATTTGCATGTACTAGTCACACTTTTTCGAAGATGGGTTGTAGCGAATCCGGTTGACGGTACCCTTTTTGGGGTTGTATTCGACTATTTGCGATACGACTTGATCCATAGTTATGGATCTCCCTCTTGCAATTAATCAAAGAGAATTATGTTATGCGGATAATGGTGGACTATGGAAACCCTAGATTTTATTTCTACTGTTCATATCTTAATCTATCTTTATTTTTTTTATTAGTTAATTAGTTAATCAATCACAAACACAAAATTATACTTTCATAGAAATTTGAGAGTATTACTTTATGAGAATTCAGAATATGACTTAGTCTCTGTGGGATCGATAACCTTTCTCAAGCCGAACTACACTATAATACGATTCGTGCACTTGCGATAGGTAAAACCTAAGCCGTCTTAAGGGTGTGTTCTTAACACATATTTTTAGCCACCTTGAGCTAGGGCTGCAAATAAACCGAGCCATTCGTGAGAAGGCTCGTTAAGAGCTCGGCTCGTGCTCGTTCGTTTAGTAAACGAAACGAGCCTGAGCACAATTTTTAGGCTTGTTTAGTAAACGAGCCGAGCTTGAACATTACTAAGCTCGGCTCGCCAAGCTCGTGAACAGGCTCGTCTAAGTTAAATAGTAAAATTATATCATATTTAATAAAAGAAAGTGTTCAAATTGAACAAATTATGAAAATTATTGTGAAAGGATTATAGAAATTAGGCGGTCATAACATAAAATTCATTCATAAAAAATTATACTAGTGGAAATATATTAAAACAGACATGCAACAACTCAATCCAGACAACTATTAGGAATATTAATATATGTTGCACTGAAACGAGTCGTTCGTGAACAAGCTCGGGCTCGACTCGTTAAATCTGGCGTTCGGCTCAGGCTCGTTCGTTAAGCAAATGAGCCGAGCTTGAACACATTTTCTAGGCTCGTTTAGTAAATGAACGGAGCTTGAACATTCCAAAGCTCGGCTTGGCTCGGTTCATTTGCAGCCCTACCTTGAGCGGACATCAACCATTACGTTTTTTAAAGAAATTATCCATTAAGTCAATTATAAAGCATCATATCATCGTATGAATTTGTTGACTCATTCACTATCAATACACAATACAAAATATTAAAATCATCATCTTAAAAATTAAAGTAATTTACATTGAAAACCTAAGAAATATGTCTCATGAAGGTAAGATTATTCCAATTAAGTCCATAGAATTAGTATAGTATGAGGCATTTGTTAGTAATTTAAGGGAGGGATATATATGCAATAACGAATTTTCAGTGCGAAAATTTATGAAATACTCCCTCCATGTCAAAATAAGTGTTCACTTTTACTCTTTTCTTCGTCCTAAAATAAGTGTCCCATTTGAAATGTGAAAGCACTTTATCATACCACTTCGCTAATTTACCATTCATGCATTCAAATTATAAATTATCTACACAATAAATCATCACATCATTATGGTGGGACCAATGATAAAGTTGGTATTTCATTCATTACCAATATAACATCATAAAAAGTTAAATTTCCCAAAAGGGCCTTATAAATTGGGACATCCCAAAATGGCCTTATAAATTGGGACAAAGGGAGTACTTCAGTTGATGGGATTTTATTTACTTCTTTATTATTTTTTTAATTATTGTTACCCTTCTTATTATTAATAATAGTATAGTATTTGGCTATTTAATATAGCTATAATTATCAAAAAGATAATTAAAGAAGTTTAGTTTCATTCCCTCTAGTTAAATGATGGCATCTTCTTTTCCATTGGTCACAATAAAGATGTATGACAACATGAATAGGAAACTCACTAAATAATCCTAGAGGGGTGGGATGAATAGGGTTTTAAAAATTGTTTGATCTCATTTTTAAAATATTTAAACAAATAAAATTACAAGAATGATAAATCGATATGATAAGCAATAAATCAATCAATATAAGAAAGTATAGATTGTTAGAGAGAGATAACAAAAGCAAACTTAGTTGACACCGCTGTTTAACGAGGTTCGGTAACTTTTACTCCTCGACTCAAGATCCCTCTTCGGACTTTCCAAATGTATTTCACTATGGCTTCTCCTTGTAGGTGTAGAGTAAACCTATACAAAAAAGCTCACTAACTTTTCACACAAACAAGAGAACAACTCTCTCCTGAATATCTAGGGCTCAACCAACCCTAAATCCAACAATGTTTTTCTAGGAATGAGAATCACTCTACCAACGGGATGGCTCTGAGATCCTCCACCTTCAACAAGTCCATACTCTTGCAACAAGTCCATTATTATTTCTTTTCCTCTTTTAAGGGACAATATCTTTTGCACCGACTAGTCTATCGTGCTTCAGGCGTGTCAAAAATGCATTTGCCGCAACATTAACAAATTGTCTAACAGGGACATCAAATTTTGCTAGAGTATTTGCAGCTGGTATATATTATTTTATCACTTTCTTTATATCAGTAAAAACATCAATCTATCGTACTTCATTTTTATATTAATTAGTATGAGCACCATAATAAAATAATATTGATGTATAGAAATTGATCTCACCATACTTTTCTGAATTTATCATTTCTCCCTCTGATAATGGGAAAACTTGCTTTACTATATAACCAGCAAATTGCGTTTTGATTAAATCTCCTGTCAGGGGTTAGAGATGTCATGGATAATCAAAACCAATATCAATTTCAAGTTAATGTTAGAACTACTATAAATATAGTCTAAAAGACATTATAAAGGAACCAATAACAAGATATATATATATATATAGAGAGAGAGTAGAGAATGAGTATTTTATTCACTTCTTATTATTGGGGTACTCTTACAAGAATTCGGCCTACATATATATAGGCAAAGTTTATGCAACTTTTTGAACTATTTCAACAATCCTCAGTAATTGCACCGATTTAGTGGGATGCAATGTTTCAATGATGGACCATATATCTTAATCTCACAACAATAACCAATTTTAGTGTGTTGTGAAGAAAAAAATGTTACTTGTAGTACTGTCTCATGCACTGACAAAATATAAAACACGCAAAAGATTTTGATCTAAGGACTTGGGACTGTGGAAGCCAAAGCCAATGAAGACAGAGAAAATAAAAAGATATTTGTTGCAGAAAATGGACTCAAAGGGGACCCAAATCTTCAAGCCATTTTTGAAGCCATTAGAGTCATTCATCATGTTTCAAAATATAAAAACTTGGTTATTAAATCACAACGCCTTCAAAGACACTCTAGACATTTTTGTGGATAGATACAGACACATGGACATCTTTATTTCATATATATTTAGTAGATATATTACACAACGAACCAAGTGGCTCATGAGGAATTTGCCATTGTCAAATATGGTCGGATTCCCCATGTGCTATGGTTTGAATCTGTTTGGTGACTATTTTTTTTTTCAAAAACATAATGGATAGTATAACTCATTAGTTATAAATGTCAATATAATTTTAAGCAACATAATCATCAATTGCAAAGAATTAAAGCTGACAAATATTGGCAGCAAGTATATATAATTTCATGCAGCTCTATTGATTATGTCTTTTCTCCCCCTAATGGTAGGAAGACTTTTTCTGTGAATTTTCAACAATCCGCTGCATCATTGATGACCCAACCGATAATGTCAAAGTTTAAACATATCGGAGTTAAAGCATTTCAGGTGCAAGATTGCATATTGTAAGAACACTATTGAGTATTATTTATTTAAGGCATGTTCTAGACAATAACCATGTTGAGTGTTAGATAGGTCGTGTTGGTTTCAACGACATCTACAAGCTTCGACAAATGCGGAATCAAACATTGCAGTAATGAAGAATACAACTGAAGTGTAAAAATGAGTGTATTGATAAAAATGTCTCCCAAAAGGTGAAAATAGCATTTCCGAAAGCCGTCAATTCAAGCAAAAAGTCTCAGGGAGTCAAAAGGGTCATTTTGGCATAGTTGCGGAGAAAAGTGGTTTTTATGAAAAAGCCTACGCTCAAGCCTACGCTTTCAGAATCAAAAAGTGGAAGGAAAGTGGAGTTTTACGCTTGAAGGTTCACTCCAAGCTACGCTTGGACCTACGCTTCAAGCGTAACTGTGGATGGATGGTTAAGTGATTTGGTTGCAATGAAAAATTGTTATGTATTGTGACCAATTATGACTTGGGCTACACTTTTATATATCCTAGAACGTGTATAAAGGATAAATACACAAAAGTTGACTAGATTCATTCCCAATTATAAGAGGATTAAATAAGGGAGGAATCCTAGGTTAGAAAAAAAATAGTGATTTCAGCAAGATTTTCAGTCAATTTCGGTAGCTCATATCTCGGTCAAAACTGATCCAAATGGGGTTATTCTTGAGCCTAACATCAAGAGATTGAAGTCAGACTTCCAAAAAACTATTACATGTCTCCATCCAATGTCTGTAGCTCCAAATATGATCAAAAGAGTGAGAGGTGTCTTGCAAGAAAAAACTATAAATTTCATAATCGGGCTGAAATACTATTTTGACTTGGATTGATCCGTGTTCTCCCGGATGACCTTGAGTTTGACCTAAACACTTATAAGCACGTGTATATCACATATTATACATGATATTGAAGAGTTTGGCATAGTTGAGTGTGAAATTACCAAAGAGGGGCGAACTTAGAGGTTCTCCTCTACATTGCCTATAATTACCAAGGTCTACAATAGAGGAGGTCACGGTTTTTGAGAGATCTCTGCAGTATTCTATCATTCATGTTATTCTACATAGATATACACAAAGAGAGAGAAAATTGAGTGATCATATATATTCAAGTTCTCTCTTATTTTTGGGATTTTCCAATTGTGTTTCTATACCGAAGATCTTATGCACAATTGGATGATCTAGTTGCTGAAAAATCATCACACCATCTATTGCAACAAGATTGTTTTGATTCGTTGAAGAACGGATCCATCTGAGTGCGGAGATCGGAGTGAAAAGCTTTGTGGTTATTTGATCTATTGAGAAACAGAGTCATCAGAGTACGGAGCAGAGCGAGAGCTTCATGGAGCGCGAGTGAATCTAGACTTTCAGACGTCGAGTGAATAACAACAAATTACAGATGTTGTAAGTTCTGTTTTCATAGAGTCTGTACAATTTCTTTGATTCATAGTGCATCGATACCCGAGCGTATCCATGATTATTTCTTGGAGTCTTTCCAAGGTTTTCCACGTAAAAATATCGTGTGTCTATTACTTTATTTTCTGCACTTAGATTAATCTTTACATGATATAGCTTGATAAAGAATTGGATTAAAATTGATTTTTCCGCAATTATTTTTAATTTGTCAATAAATCCACAAAAAGCCTATTCACCCCCCCCCCCCCTCTAGGCTTATTTCATTGATCATCTAGGGAAATTCAATTGGTATCAGAGTGTGGTTGTCCCCATTTAGGTTAACTACCTAGAGTTAGATCTTGAACTTAGATGATGGAATCTCTTTGTGAATAATAGGTGCTCAATATTGGTCATTTTTTGCCCCTATCTTGTGTTTGTTATGTCTTTACATTCCGTTACTTGGTATTTTTATCCCGTTTGTGTGTGTAAGCATGTTTCAGGAGTTTAGTGAAGAAATATAGCTAATCTAGGTGAATTACCTGAGTTCGTGTTCGTTTCTATCTCGAGAAAGGAATCATGAGGTGTGTCAGAGTAAAGAATAGCTACTGAAGGGCAAAATGGTTATTTCCTGACATCGTTATCTCACCAAAGGGTAAAAATATCATTTTTAGACATTATTACTTCATCCAAAATCATCGGGAGTCAAAGGCGACTAGTCTAGCTCAAATATGAAAAAAACGGGTTTTTACAGCAAAAGATGCGTAATACCCTACGTCGTCAGAGAGAAAAATAGGCAGATTGGACCTAAGTTACGCTTTGGTTTGGACCCTACACCCTAGACCTATGCCCAAGCATAGGTCGGGAGCGTAGCCTACACCCAAGCGTAGGTCAGGAGCGTAGGTGCCACCTTGTGGCCATGTGATTCCTTTACGTGCAGATATTGTTTCGGAGTTGTTTCGGAATTTTCCAGTTTTGACCCTGCTTCGATACAGGCTTATACACATATTTATATCAGATTTTATAGACATTATTCATGTATTATGAAATTACAGAAAAGGGCAACCATTAAGGTTTTCCTCACTTGTCTATAATATAAGAGGATTAGGTTTAGAAGTGCTGTTTTGGAGTTCTGATTTGCATACACGTTCATTCATAGAGTTCTCACATTCAAAGTTCAGACTTGCATCCATTGAAGAGAACCACCATTGAAGACCTAGAGATCCAGAGAAGAAGGTCATGGAAAACGTTTCTACACCAACAATGCAGATTCTCTCAGCCATGATCAACTAATTCGGTATCTAGGGTTTTCTCACAAAACCCTAGCCAAGTAATGTAGTTCTAATTTTATATTCAATTGTAGAGAGAGGAAACTATGACTATACTATGATGATTGTGTTAGAAGAGATAACATTTTTATTCGTGATACAAGTTTATATATTTGAATTGATTCTTGTCTTAGACTTTTTAAAGATATTTATCTTACACAATCACAATTATTCACTATGGGCTGGATCTCGGATGCTTAATTTGTGATTTTCTACACAATGGTGGTCATAAAACTCGAAACCCTAGGTTGACACAGGCCATGCCCTGACAAACTGATATAGATATGCTTTAGTTTATTTTAATGCTTTAATTTACTTTTTTGCATTTACTTTCTGTTAGTAGTTGACATGCACTAATCAGTTTAGTCTTGAGATGGGTTGTCGTGATCCGGTTGAGAGTAATTCTTTTTGAGGTCAAACTGCTAGCGTGTTGCGACCTGATTCACATTCAATGGATCGCCCTCATGCAATTGAAATAAAATTTGGACTACGTTATGCGGTTAGTGGTGGAGTGAGGAAACCCTAGTTTTCTCTCTCTGAATCACAGCCATTATTCATTATTGTTTTCTGTTTTATTTTTATTAGTATTATATAATTCACAAAACCAAACTCTTTTTGGAAAAATATAATTTAGTGTTTTTAGACTATTGAAGTGAACAATCCTTATCTTTGTGGGATCGATATTCCCCTACTCAAGCAAAACTGTCTACAATTGATCTGTACGCTTACAGAAGGGTAAAACCTAAAGTGTTGTTAAGGTGTCATTTTTAACCACATATTTTACACACACCTGACGCCCATCAAGTTTTTAGCGCTGTTGTCGGGGACATGGCATTGTTAAATAGCTTTAGTAGTTTATTTGCATTGCGTTATTGTAGATTAAAGCTAAAGTTGAATTTTTTATGTGATTTTCAGGTTCAATTGAAGAGCGTGAAAGGAAAAGACAAAGCTGCTGAAGTTGCATCTGGAGCCTTTATGAGTTTCAATTTTGCTTGGTTTTTGCATTTAATTTTTAGCTTTGCTTTTTGTTCATTTGCTAATAAGTTTAGAAATAGTTTAGTTAATTTGCTTAATTTCAAAAATAAAAAAAATAAAAAACAGTTTTTAGTGTATGTCCGATAAATTAACACGTTCAAATTCAAATTATGCGTTAGTTGTATATGACCCGGAGATCGAAAAAACTCTAAGGCATTTACGAAAATCTATTGAAGAGCGTTGTCAGACAGAAGAAGTCGAGATGGGTGACCAAAGAGTCAATCAATAGAGGGGACCAAATACCTCATTGAAGGAATTCTACACACCGAACGCGTATGAATCGTATGTTGAATTTCCAGAAGAGGAAGGTACAAAGCATTTCGAGATCAAGACGACTGTGATCAACATGCTCCCAAATTTATTTGGTCTCAGGATAGATGTCCATACCAGCATGTCAATGAATTCTTAGAGGTAACATCAACTGTTAGGTATGATGGTTTGACTAAATATGATTTAAGAGTGCGTCTGTTCCCATGGTCTTTAAAAGACAAAGCAAAAAGATGGTATATTAAATTGACCCAAGCAACTAAACTTGACTAGGGAACACTTAAGCAAGAATTCTTAGAAAAACGTTTTCCCATAGGAAAGACTTCAGAAGCACAAGATGCAATTAAGTGATTTAGACAGTTGCCAGGAGAGCAATTTCATGATGCGTGGGAGAGATACAATGAGATTTTGTATAAATGTCCCCACCATAGGTTTTCTGATCAAGATGTGGCTAGGAATTTTTACATGGGTCTAGGTGAAAAGCATAAAAATCTGATAGATGCCTCTACACAGGGTCAGTTTACCTTGAAACCCGCAAAAGAGCTTTTAGATATGTTTGATAATATCAGTAAAAATGCCCTCCAGTATGAATCTGATATGAGGTCTAGAGATGGTCAAGATAGGCGCTCTGAAAAAGCATTTAAGGTTAATCATGATAGGAAAAATCCAGTGGCATTGATAGAGGAGATGTTAGAGCGATTTGAAAAACTTCTTACCCAAAGAAGTCATTCTCCTAAAAGAGAAGTTTATGAGGTTGAACTAGATTATTCTCAAAATGAGTGTGAGGACGTAATAGCCGTTGATGTCAATGCATCATGGAATTACTCAAATAATATCCCCGTTCTCTAACTCATACTCTCCAAATAATAGAAATCATTCATTCCTGTCTTATAAGTCCATAAATGTGGAGAATCTTCCAGAAAAAGTTCAACAAGGATAGTGGTCCAATTCTCAATCCAATTTTCAACAAAGGCAACAATTTACCTCGCAACCAAGGTTCCAACAGAGCCAACAATCATTTCAAACTCAACCAACTATACTGGCTCAGAATTCTCAATAAAATTTCTAACCCAGACAACCACCTAGTAATTCTCTAGCTCTTCAACCACTCAATAACAACCAGGCTATCCAACCATTCCAATATCAACTCCAGCCTCAAAGAAACCAAGCTCCCCCACCCGGTTTTCAAAATAATAGGATAAAACAGACCTTGGTGGACCTCCAAAATCACATGGGTGTTTATACTTAAGCACTGGCCCAAATCACCATGCAATTAGGACAAATGGAAAATCAAATAAATACTAGAGAGCCAGGTCAGTTGCCTAGTCAGCATATCGCTAACCCAAAGATTCAGCAAGTGCAAGATCCTGGATCATTTACCAATGATAATCACGAGTTTGTTCAAACAATTAAGACTCTGAGAAGTGGAAGGGTAGTGGAGAAAGAACATGAGGAAAGGCTGCATAGAAAAAAAGAAGCTGAGCACGCTCAAAAGAAGGAAGTGAAAAAACCACAGCGGAAAGAGGTTGAGAGCAAAGAGGCTGAAGTTCAAACAGATAAACTGCCAGTAGATTAGAGTGTCGACGAGACATTGCTTGATGAGCCAGATAGGGCGAACTACGAGGAGGCACCGCCATTTCCTAAACATCTTAGAGAACCGATATGTTGGATACGTTCCAACAAGTCAATATTAATCTGCCGCTCTTAGACATGATTGACCAAAGCCCACCTTATACTAAAATTTTCAAAGATCTCTGTACAAAGAAAAGGAAAAGCAAAGCGAAGAATATGAAAAAAATACTCTTGACTGAACAAGTGAGTTTACTGTTGTTAAGCAATACTCCACCAAAGAGGAAAGATCCCAGTGCTCCCACTATTTCATGTGTTATCGGTGACCAGAAAATTGGTAGAGCCCTTCTTGATCTAGGTGCAAGTATTAAATTGCTTCCTTATTCAGTCTATAAATAGCTAGGGTTGGGAGAGCTTAGTCCCACAGAGGTTGTACTACAGTTTGCCAATCAATCTGTCAAACAGGTGGGCAATTTTTACTTTCTAGTTGATTTTATAATCTTGGAGACAGAACCTGTCCTGGACTCGAAAAAACACATCCCAGTGATCTTAGGCAGACCATTTTTGGCTACTACAAATGCGTGCATTAATTGCCGAACCGGAGCCATGGATCTACCTTTGGGAACATGAAAGTCAGGATGAATGTGTTTAAGGGGAGCCATCAATTACCTGAGTCTATGGACTGTTTCCAGATAAATGAGTACGATGAGCTAGATGATATTATACATAATTTTGCGACTCAAATTCTAGAAAAGACGAGCTTGAAGACTTTATGGCAAATGAAATGTCGAATGAAGAAATCAAAGATTGCGATGCGTACATAGAATGGCAGAACAAAGAGTTGGATAGAATTGAGACTGCGTTATAAGCACAACCTTGGAAGCAAGAGCCAGTGGAACCACTCCCGATAGTCTCAAGTACTCCCCCAGTTCCATCGCCTATTTTAGAACTTAAGGAGTTCTCAGAGAAGCTGAAGTATGTTTTATTGGGACCCGATAAAATTCTTCCTGTAATTATTTCATCAAAGTTGATAGCAGAACAAGAATCGAGTTTGATTGAGGTCTTGACCAAGAATAAAGAAGCAATTAGGTGGAGTGTGGCTAATTTTAAAGGTATTGATTCATCAATTTGCATGCATCGAATTTATTTGGAAGATGAGGCGAAACCGTCAAGGGAGATGCAGTGAAGATTGAATCCGAACATGATGGAGGTGGTAAGAAAAGAAGTAGTGAAGTTACTGGATGCGGGAATCATCTACCCGATCTTTGATAGTAAGTGGGTAAGCCCAACTCAAGTGGTTCCGAAGAAGTCGGGAATCACAGTGGTGCCCAATGAAAAGGGTGAGCTAATTCCTCAACGCACGACTACGGGGTGGCATGTGTGTATCGACTATAGAAAGCTCAACTCTAACACCAGGAAGGATCATTTTCCATTACCATTCATCGATCAAATCCTGGAAATTTCGGCTATAATCAAGTGGCAATTGATCTTGCCGAACAAGAGAAAACCACTTTCACTTGATCATATGGCACATTCGTGTATAGACGGATGCCTTTTGGTTTATATAATGCGTCAGCGACATTCCAGAGGTGTATGATGTCTATCTTCTATGATATGGTAGAAAAGTTTCTGGAAGTGTTCATGGATGACTTCTCAGTCTTTGGGGAAACCTTTGAAGACTGTTTGAGGCATTTAACACTAGTACTTGAAAGGTGTAAAGAGACCAATTTAATTCTTAGTTGGGAGAAGAGTCATTTTATGGTTCAAGAGGGAATAGTACTTGGCCACATTATATCAAAGCAGGGGATTGAGGTCGATAAAGCAAAACTTGAGATGATTTCAAAATTACCTTATCCCACATTTGTGAAGCAGATACACTCTTTTCTGGGCCATGCCGAGTTTTACAGAAAGTTTATCAAAGATTTTAGCAAAATCGCTCGGCCATTATGCAATTTACTGGCTAAGTATGTAGTCTTTGTCTTTAACGAAGAATGTCTTCATGCCTTTTAGGAATTCCGTGCAAAACTCTCATCTGTCCCAACTTTCTATCCACCGGATTGATCTCTACCATTCGAGCTGATGTGTGACGCTTCAGATTATGCAATTGGAGTTATGTTAGGGCATAAAAAATATAAGTTGCCATATGTGATTTATTATGCTAGTAGAACTCTAAACGAAGTTCAGATGAACTACACAACTACCGAGAAGGAGTTACTGGTAGTGGTGTTCGCCTTGGACAAATTCAGGTCGTATTTGTTGGGAACCAAGGTGGTCATGTACTCAGATCATGCCGCACTAAGGAATTTTCTAACCATGAAAGACTCCAAGCCCAGACTGATTCGATGGATTATGTTGCTACAATAATTTGATTTGGAGATCAAAGACAAGAAGGGTACGGAGAATGTTGTAGCTGATCATTTGTCAATAATTGTTGTTGAGTCCACAAAGGATGATACTCCTCTAAAGGATGAGTTCCCGGATGAACATCTGTTCAATATGGCAGTTATGGAACAAATACCATGGTATGGAGATATAGTCAACTATAAAGCCATAGGTAGAATTCCTAATGGATGGTCTAAGCATGAGAAGGATCGTTTCTTCAGCCAAGTAAAAGTTTATATCTGGGATAATTCACGACTGTACAAATACTGCCCAGATCAGATAATTCGTAAATGTGTTCCAAAAAGTGAAGTTTAAGGGATACTGACATTCTGTCATACGCTAGAGTGTGGAGGGCATTTTGGTGCTCAGAAGACAACTCATAAAGTCCTACAGAGCAGTTTTTATTAGCCCACCATATTCAAATATGCATTCGAGTTTTACAAATCTTGTCTGAGATGTCAGAAGTTGGGATCCATATCTCGACGAGACATGATGCCACTAAATCCTATTTTAGTGTTGAGTTGTTTGACATCTGGGGCATTGACTTCATGGGACCATTTCTAAAAGTCGGCGATAAGCAATACATATTAGTGGGAGTTGATTACGTTTCTAAATGGGTAGAGGTTGTTGCCACGTCGCATGCGAATCATATTGTGGTTGAAGAGTTTGTTAAATCCAATATCTTTTCTAGATTTGATATGCCACAAGTGTTGATCAGTGACGGTGGCAGCCACTTCAACAACCAGTTTCTTCCAGCCTTGTGCAAGAAGTATGGTGTCACTCATAGAATTGGAACGCCATATCACCCACAGACGAGTTGTCAAGTGAAGGCTTCGAACAGGGAGATCAAGAACATTATTAAAAAGATGGTGGATCCTGATTTGAAGAATTGGCCGAGAAGGTTAAATGATGTATTGTGGGCATACAGGACCACTAATAAGACTCCAATTGGTATGTCACCATACAGATTGGTCTATGGTAAGGCGTGTTATCTCCATGTGGAACTCGAGCACAGAGCATATTGGACGATTAGAATATTGAATTTTGATATCAAAAGATCGGGTGCTTAGAGGAAACTCCAACTCGCAGAGCTTGAGGAGTTGAGGATCAACGAATATGAGAATTCTAGAATATATAAAGCCCGAACCAAAGCATTCCACGACAGACATATCAGACAGAAAAGCTTTGAGGTCGGCCAGAAAGTGTTGTTGTTCAATTCAAGACTCAAATTGTTTCCTGATAAGCTCCAATCAAGATGGGACGGGCCGTACAAAATAACTAAGGTTTACCCCCATGGAGCAGTGGAACTTGAAGACCCTGACAAAGGAAAGCGATTTGTTGTGAATGGTCAGCTTTTGAAGCATTATATCGTAGTTGAGCCGACATAGAGTGTTGTTGAGACAATTGATTTAACAGAACTGGCATCGGAGCTGGATGATTTTGATCCTGAGTACTAAGAGGCGGAAACGTCAAGCCAACGACGTTAAATATTGGTACTAAGTGATAAAGAGTAGTTTTTTTTTTTTATCTTAGTTTGTAGTTGTACAATAGTATTTTAATTCGGTTTTTGTAAAATTTTAAAATCGAGTCTGAAATTGTCACGCCCCAAATTTCCTAAGACTCCCGAACTGGGACATCCGAGGAATCCAGGTCGTGATTCATAAAATGAGCGACCAAAGAAAATACTAAACAACCACAAACCGGATGGAATCTTATTATCAATAATAATTCCATACATAACAAAGCGGAAGCTAAACCAAATGATACACAAGGCACGTCTAAGTGTCGAAAGAATACATCTCTACAACGATGTAACAATACTGAATACAAGGAAGGGATAGGCCAACAGACTGGCTCCCAAGAGGTACAACATCGACGGTCCCAATACAGGGAACAAGAAATGATACAAAAGGTACAACTCTATATATATATAGCGTCCCAAACCCCGCAACAGCATCAGTGCCACGAACCATCCTGCACTCCACGTTGTCCATAACCGAAACATTTCCTGCAAACTGGTGGTGTAAACCACCAGGCATACCGCTGCCGGGGTGAGCTCATTGAGCCCCGTAGGAGAAAGAAATCATAACCATCACATCCTACGACCATTCAAATCAAATGAAAACCAACCCGGGTACATGCATCTACCCTAGGTCAGTCAAATATCCCACCTGGCAATCACGCCAAGACGAGACCCCGGAATACATCCCACTAGTCCCCTACCATGCATCCACAAATAGGCCAATAGCATATAGTGAAACTATATCACAACAACATGAAATAACTCACACCTATATATATATATATATATATACATACAAGGATATACAACCAATGCCAGATACGTAGTACAACCCCCGTCATAGATCACTACGACTCGTACCCGTCAGTCCCACACTGACAATCAACACAGCACTATCACCTCAATACTATCACCAAATCATGGAAGTAAACCTCCTATTCATAACACTCTAGGAATGATAACACTTATAGTTCCTAGGCCACAGGCATACCGAACTCCAAAACCTCAAATCGTTATCGAATCATACTATCAATCACTTCACATGTCACTAATGACATCCATAAACCCAACACAAGGGTAAAACATTCATGTAAACCTAATATAAGTCACAAAGGTTTCCCAACAACAAAAGGAAGTGAAATGGATTGAATAACCCATCACACCGACCAATCAAAGGTCACATGTTCACCAAAGGGTAAAATGGTCATTTCAAGGGCAAAGATGTACTTTAAAAGGTTTCCCCAGCTATTTGGACATAGGTTGAACCATAAAAACAAACGGGATCAAATTCAAAGCCCTGACGCAAGAGATATGAAGTTTTGAAAACGGTATCGGACAACGCCGATAAAAACGGAAAGTTGAAGTACCCCTCTTTCTCCAAGGGTAAAACAGTCATTTTAAATTTAAATAAATTATTTTAAATTTTATTTACAAATATTGTTCCTAGCACAAGCCATAGGAAGAAACGGGACCTTAATCCGAGTTACGAGGTGAGAGAAATGAATTTTTGAAAATCAGGAAAAATCCATCCAAAGCTGACCCAGTCGACTGGCTAGTTTACCCAGTCGGCTGTCTGATGACCCAGTCGACTGGCTCAATGACCCAGTCGACTGGCTGGACCAGAGAGTTCCAAAATTCTTACGGGAAAAGGCTTAGTTGACCCAGTCGACTGCCTGGAAGGGGCCAGTCGACTGCCTAGGTTAGAAAACCTCAAAAATGACTTCCAAACAGCTTCAAAGCCTTAGGAATCATGAGACAAAAGTCCTCAACTCATTTAGGAACTTTAGAAATGAGAAACTATCATTTAATCTCGGTTTAGTTTTATCAAAAATACTTTCTTGAAAATCCGTAAAACTAACCGTCTTGCCCCCGGTATCCGTTTTGGATACCACCGACTTTCAAAAGTCAAAATCCTTTATTTCTTGATTTTTAAAACCATTTCAAAACTCAAAGTTTTTGTCGGCATCACGGGGGTAGGCGAAAATGGGTTTTTCACTCAAAGACCAAATAGACTAAAACACAAGTCTTACGAACAATCCATTTTCGGGAACAACCGAAACCAACGGAAAACCAAGTGATTTTAGAGACGCTCAAATGAGGCAAATGAATGAAGAACCGAAGTTCGAAAGCAACTTGAAGATAAGGGCAAGTGACTATACACAAGGCACTAACTCTAACTCAACCACACTTCACTTCACATTCGAATTCACCACCCTCTTAACCGGGAATGACTACAACTCCGACGACAATCCATTCCTTAAGACCGCTAAAGGGAACCTAGTGGCCGTTGCCACGGAACCAACTAGTTTTCAAATCAAGAACCCCTTCCGATTCTTTCAACCTCAATTTCATATTCGAAACCACATCACCTAGGTTTCTAACAAGATCATAAGGTCATTATACACCATCAACCAAGATCACAACCTACACCGACTTTACTTATCACAAGTAAGCCCTTAAACCAACTCATATCACCCCCCTCCTCTTAGGGTATAATGGCACATAGCAATAAGCATAATTATTGATCTCACATTATACTTTAAATAAGTCATGGAATTTACATTTTTCACATCCTTCAATTCCAATTGAGCATTTTAAATAACAAATGAATTATTTCACAAAATTCATATTTAAACATGCTCCTCCATCACATGGAATAATATCATACTTCACATGTAAACATAACTCACATATACATGTCAAATGAAATCACATAAATGCCATGCAAATATAATGTGACTCAACACCACACTTTGCCCTATCATAGGTTAACGAATACGCACTCTACCCATAAATATGAGCTAACAGAGGGTCGCACCGGTACTTCCCAAGTGATTTTGAAACTTCTCACTTCAACAAGGAAGACGGTTTGCACGAGACGACCCGTGACCAAAGATTCGTCAACACGAATGCACGAGACGACCCGCGACTTCGAGAATGAGACGACTCACCCTATACCCCATTCACAGCTCATTATTCTGTAGGATGGGAACACCCCCTGGCCAGTTGTTGCGACGATTCGACACAAAGACACCCCACATGATTTCATAAACCGCATATACCAACACTATATGCATCCAGTTTCAATGACAATCATGCCCCAACATAAATATGATTTCATAAACCGCATATACCAACACTATATGCATCTAGGTTTCAATGACAATCAATCATCAACATAAATATGTGATGCATCATATTTATATATAATATCCACATGAATCCAATATAATTCTCGAAATCTCTTTTAAACATGCTTTTAGTTCAATTTAGCAAGTTTTCACATATCACATCTCAACATGTCATGAAGTCCAAAAATACCTCCAAGGTACTAACCAAAGGAACTAGCCTAATCTCATTCTAAGGCTACCTCCCTAACACCCACATGCACATATGTATAACTACTCTTACACATACACACCACAATACCCACACATATATATATATATATATATATATATATATATATATATATATATATATATCCACATATACATAGGCATACAAACACACTTGCATATAAGAAATCTCAAGAACAACCACTTAGCTAGCATGCTTCATAACCCTATTCAATACTATCAAAAATACTCTATACACAAAGGTTAAGTCATATAACATGCTATAACCCTAACTTCATATTTCCAAGGATATACTTAGCAAATTTCATTTTAATGCTAGAAATCCTAGAATCCAATTTATCTTATTACACAATCACAAGATGGCTAGTTAGGAAGTTTTCCCCCTACCTCTTGAAGAGCAAACCACCAAAACCACCAAGCAAAGCCCATGAAACCCTAACTTTTCCTCAACCAAAATCCAAGGAGTAAACCGGTGGAAAGCTTCACCATGACCTCCTAACCATGAATCAAGCTCCAACACAAGAAGAGAGCAAGAAACATTTAGTGGTTATAACAAGAAACCCTAACTTGGTTTGAAATGGAAACACACAAGGGATGAAGAACACTTACCCATATTTAGCTTAAACTAAAGAAAAGGACACCATGAACCCCTTCTATGTTGATGGCCACACCAAAATCCCAACTTAGGGTGATGAATTCCACCCATAAGTGGAGAAGAACAAAGAGGAAGAAAATGAGAGAAAATGGAGAAGAAGAAGATGAAGTCTTGCAAAGTGGAAGACTTGCCATATGTAGAGATTCTCCACTCACACCACTCACCATCCAAGGGTCCATAATAAAGATGGGGAAAAGGAAATGAATCCAAGGGCTAGGAATAAGTCTTTCCAAGTGGAAGACTTATTACACAAATCACAAAACCCATTAATTTGCCAAACAAGGCCTTATCATCCAAGGGCCTAGAATGAAGATGGGAAATAATTAATCATCCAATGGTTGACAAAAAGTCTTGCCAAGTGGATGACCAACAATAATGGATTATTCCATTTAAGTGCCAACCAAACAAGGCCTTATGATCTAAGGGTCTAAAACAAAGATGGGAGAATGAGATCAAGGGCTAGGAATGAGACAACACATAAAATGTGGAAATGACCAAAATATGCCAAAGTTGGGGTTAATTACAAGAGTGCCATCAAGCCTCTTAATTACCCTTCTACCCCTTGTCATCCTCTCTAATTACCACTATGCCATCCATACACCAACACTTAGCCAATTCTTTACAATTTTCACTAATTGCTCCAAATATGAAATTACTCATATACCCCTAGGTCATTTCTTTCCCGAAATCGTTTCTAATAATTTTCATTAGTTACAACACGAAAATATAACAAGAATTTCATATAAGTTCTACACCGAACGTTTACACTAAACTAGGTTAGAACTTTCGAGAACGTAACACGATTGCCGAAGCTCCAACGAGAAAACGTTGCACGAACCCTCGTAGTCGTTGGCGATACTCAAATCCACAAAACCGGAAACGAAATACCACAAAGTCGTCCCGCTAAGTCCAAAACTTAAACGCGAAAAATTTACTCGTACCGAGAATACACAAGACGTCATGAATAAGTGATGTCGCAAAACATTAACACATGGAAAAGAATTCCAGAAAAGTGAAAGGAAAACGTGGGGCGTTACAGAAATAGTCATCATCATTCGGAGGGGTATTTTCGTCCATGAAGCACCAAATTTTGACGAATCAAAGTAAATCAAGTCAATAGGTGTGTATAGGGAGGTTCGAGTGTTCGGGAATCGAGAACGAGGAAAAAAATGGTCGAAGTCAAAATTCAGCCTCGTGGCTTTTCATTTCAAAATTTCACTTTTCTCCCTCTCCTCTCCACTAAATCGACTCTCGTTCGTTCCTTCAGCCGAATATTGATATTTCTTATCATTCCCAAGCGGTAGATCATCAACATAGTGAGCGGTGTGTCCGGACTATAGGTGTACTTAGGGAGCGCAGATTATTGTTAATCCTAGCCCCAACTACACAACACATTTGCGCTGACTTGATTAGCAAGTTCTGGCTTCATATGAGGCATTACAGCAGAGGGACTCGGCTAGTGACAGTGGTACAAGGGCGGGAGTTTCAGATTACTCCTGAGAGTATTGCTGCTGCGTGGGGTATTTCACACGAGTGCCCTGCAGAGCTAAAAGAGTGGTTCCCACCTATGCCAGACCCACTTTCGCCACTTTATGATATGGTGAGACTGCAGACCAAGGGGCAGTCGGCAAATAATAGGCGTAATAGAACCAAGAAGTCCAACTATCATCCGATGCTCTGGCTATGGGATGTGATAGTCCGGTCCAGTGTGCTACCACATAAACATCAGACTATGTGCTACCCGCCATTTCCGGTGCTGCACTACGCTTTCGAGTTTGGTCACTGGTATTCTATTCCACATGCCCTTTGGCAGACTTTGTTCCGGCGTTATATTCACTTGCGCCAGGAGAACAAGGTCGAGACTGCCAAGTTTTAGATGGTTCTTCCCTGCCTTGATGAAGTTGATGTTCGATTAAGGATTACAGATGGATTATGAGGATAAGTATGCACCGCTGATTGTGTATGGCAAGGGAGCATGGAACAAGGGGTGGATTAAGAAGGGTCCAATGACATATACTCACCGAGGTAGATTCTAAGGAGTTTTACTGCCAGGTGCACATGAGGATGATGCAGAGCAGGCTATGCCAGATGAAATGCCTGAGGTGGAGGTGCCACAGGCTGAGGAGGCTGCTCTAAGAGGTGATGCACCACAGGCCCCCGTTGGGGGTGCTGTTATGATGACTCAGGCTCAATACGACCAGTTGATTGGACGTATTGAGGGATTGGATCACTCATTTACAGAGGAGAGGCAGGCTCGACAGTGTGAGCACTATGATATGATGGATCGGTGGAATATTATGATGTGACATATGGGAGTGACAGTTCCACCACCACAGCCACCTTCAGATGATGCTATGTAGTTGTAGTTTAGTTTTGTTTATTTTATTTTGTTTTTAGGATTACTTGTTTTAGTTGTCCACAGTGGAGATCAATCGTAGAGCGGAGAGTCAGTGTTCGATTTTTTTATGACCACTTTACCGATCATCTCTAACTGTTTGTGATATTTTTGCTTTTGTATAAAAATGACAGTTTTTACCGCTTTTACTGATATACGTGCCTTACTATGTTTATAACATTGAGTATGTGTGATTTTATTTTCGCACTATGAGGACATGTGTGCGTTTAATTTTGGGGGTGCATCGGTTATCCTGAAAATGTATTGAAAAGCGTGTCATGAAATAAAAATTAATAAAAAAAACTTTTTAAGCCCAACCCTATGCCCAAGCGTAGGGTAGTACGTGGGTAGGCTAGAAAATTTGAAAAATTTGTCCATTTTTGGGAAGTTTTGGTCTGGTTTGTACTTATACTTGTATTATGATTTGTTTAAGTTATTTTTAGGAATTTGTGTAGAATTTTTAGAGTAATCCTAATCTGACAAGGATACTGCAAATAGAAGTTGGATTAGTTATTGTTTCCCCTGTCCTAGTCAATTAAGGGTTTTAAATCATTTTTCTCTTCTAATTCTACTACATCCATCTATAAATACATCCATACGGTAGACACAATTAATAATTCTCAAGGAGTGAGCCTTAGATTGAGTATTCTTCTTCTATTCTTCTTCTTTTATTCTTTCTATTTCGAGGAGGGTTAGTATGGATAATGCTAATGAAGATTATTTTGACCCGGAAGAATTCATAGAAGGGACGGAACCATATGTGGTCATGGAGAGCACGAATAAAGGAGCTACAAGTTAGAAGGGAAGTCGATCCACACAAAAATCATTTTTGCAGTATCGGTTGCAATTTGAAGAGGTATTTCATCCGGATAAGATGAATCGAGTATTAGTTGCGCCCGGAAGGAAAATCCTTAGAGAACGAGGGTTGAAGAGTTTAGAAAAACTGGCAGGCGAAAAGGTGTATCCGGGCTTGGTCCGAAATTTCTATGAAAATATGATAATTTCGAGATCGCCAGGATTTGAGGTGATAAAGGCTAAAGTGACTCAGTGGAGTGCTCCTGTTGTGAATGAAAGAAGAAGTATTATTGATGCATGGAATATACCAATCAGTACTCCGGCAAACTTATAAGGAATATTGAAGGAGCATCTTGTGGTATGGTCACATAAGGAAGAGGAGATGGATTGGGATTTATGTGCAATATCAGATCCGACAGATAAGATGTGTGATAATTAGTGGTTGAAGTCGGATCTGCTTTATTTGGATTATGTCATTGCATCTCAACTTCGGCCTAATAATCGAACTAGTACAAGAGATCACACTATACTTAGAACTTTGTATGCCCTAACTCATGGGTATGAAGTGTGTGTTCCAACATTGACTATGACTGAGATGTCGATTGTTCGAGCGATTGTGAGGTGAGAATGGGCAGGTGCCGATAAATTTGAATATTATCTTCCATACCCATTTTTACTATCAAAGATCATTGTTGAGCAGTTGGGTGATAGAATGAATGATTTGGATGAGATGCGATGAACATTTATGAAAATATATTCGGAGGAAGATTTAGAGAAGTTGAAAGAGACTGCAGACTGCCGGATATGGTTGAAGAGTGTTGTGTCAAGTGATGAAAAAGAAGAGGCGGACTAGGATTTACGTTTAGAATTTTTAGGTTATTTTATTGGTAGGGACAGTAGACCCTTAAGGCCACGTCTTTGTTTCTTTTATTTTTATTTTTATTAGGATTGTAGGCCCTTAAGACCAAATAATTTTTTTATTATTATTTTTTGTCATAAAAAAAAGAGAATCTTTGATTCCTTGAAAACATGTGTCGATTTCTGGATTTTATGATGAAATTTATTTTCCATTGCTATGATTGGGTATGTGTGCTTTATTGATGATATCTCCAGGTGATCCAATTCAAGTTTGGGGGAGAGAATTTGTGCTTTGCTTTGGAATCCAAAATTGAGCTTCAAGGGTAACTGTATCTGTTCTCCTATTATATTTTTGACCATGAGGACATGGTCTGATTTAAGCTTGGGGTGAGGGTATAGTATTACAAGGAATAAAGATTTTTGAGAAATAAAAAAAAATTGGAACAATTCTTTGTTTTCACGCATGAATGTTTGTCATTTACAGTTTGATCAAGTTTGTGTATATGATGCATCAGTAGTATGTGATGTGATGTTCCCGCTCATGAGAATAATGATTAGGTCAAGTTAGTGAAGTGATGTGGTTTACATGGGTGAGTGATTAGTGAAATTGAAATTAAGAAGGACTACTTTGACCTATAAACACAAGTACGCATTCACTATAAGAAATAGGTTAATTTTTTACTATGTAGTTGAAAACTAATTTTGCCACAATAAAAGGGGAGAAGGGGAGTTGTTATGGTTGAAATAGAGAAAATTGAATTATTTTTTTTTGAGAAAATAAAATACAAAAATCAATTCTTTGATTTGAGTAACCGGGCTTTGGTATCACCAATATCACTATTCGCGTTTAAAAGGGGAGAAGACTGATGAACATAAATCCCATAGAAGAAACTCGGGCCCAGTTGGTTAGGACTAAAAATCCTCGCTGGAAAGTCCAGAGACTTAGAAAGATAAAAAAGGATGGAAAGTGGAAAGATGGAAAGAGTACATTTTTACTAAAAATGGCAAAGTTTGATCAATGAAGTAGGAGAAAAGAAACTTAAATATTATAGTGGAATGTTCTCAAAATCACGGAAGGTTGTCTGAATTTTAAGTAGAAAGTAGCAAAATCATTCACTTAAGTGGGGACTATTCATAACGCAAAGCTTGATATAATTGTTGTTTGGTAGTAAGTGGGAATATTTGCATTCATATTATCTTGTGTGTTGTATCATAGCTTATATGACTTGTGTGTGTGAACTCATGAATGCGTAATTACAAAAGAATTGAGATGTTTGTAAGTACCATCACTGGAAACCTTCACGAGACTTCACTCGTCCACTAGGGGTTTAAAAGGCTTGTTAAACGTGCTAAGTGTAATCGTTGACCCTCACGAAAGCAAGGGATTAGGTTAGAGTAGATAGGTTATATAGAATAAAAATCATCACAGATAGTTTCTCTGAGTTTATTGCTAAGGGACTAGCAATATGTAAGTTTGGGGGTGTGATAGGTGCTCAATATTGGTCATTTTTTGCCCCTATCTTGTGTTTGTTACTTTAGATTTCGTTACTTGGTATTTTAATCCCGTTTGTGTGTGTAAGCATGTTTCAGGAGCTTAATGAAGAAACAAAACTAATCTCGGTGAATTACCTGAGTTTGTATTCGTTTCTATCTCGAGAAAGGAATCAAGAGGTGTGTCAAAGTAAAAAATAGTTACTGGATGGCAAAATGGTCATTTCCCGATATCATTATCTCACCTAAGGGCAAAAATATCATTTTCAGACATTATTAATTCATCCAAAAGCATCGGGAGTCAAAGGTGACCAGTCTAGCTCAAATATGAAAAAACGGGTTTTTACAGCAAAAGATGCATAATACCCTACGTCGTCAGAGAGAAAAAGAGGCAGATTGGACCTGAGCTACGCTTTGGTTTGGACACCACGCCCTAGACCTTTGCCCAAGTGTAGGTCAGGAGCATAGGTCCCACCTTGTGGCCACCTGATCCCTTTACGTGCAGAAGTTGTTCTGGAGTTGTTTCGGAATTTTCCAATTTTGACCCTACTTCAATATTTTAAGTGATCGGTGATTCCATACCTCTACATACAGGCTTATACACATATTTACATCAGATTTTATAGACATTATTCATGTATTATGAAATTACAGAAAAGGGCAACCATTAGGGTTTTCCTCACTTGTTTATAAATATGAGAGGATTAGGTTTAGAAGTGTTGTTTTGGAGTTCTGATTTTCATACACATTCATTCATAGAGTTCTCACTTTCAAAGTTCAGACTAGCGTCCATTGAAGAAAACCACCATTGAAGACCTAGAGATCCAGAGAAGAAGACCATGGAGAGCGTTTCTACACCGACAATGTAGATTCTCTCAGTCATGATCAACTAATTCGTTATCTAGGGTTTTCTCGCATAATCCTAGCCAATTAATGTAATTCTAATTTTATATTCAATTGTAGAGAGGGGAAACTGTGACTATACTATGATGATTGTGTTAGATGAGAGACCATATTTATCCGTGATACAAGTTTATATATTCGAATTGATTCTTGTCTTATACTTTTCGAATATATTTATCTTACACAATCACAATTATTCACTATGGGGTGGAACTCGGATGCTTAATCTGTGATTTTTTACACAATGGTGATCATAAAACTCGAAACCCTAGGTTGACACAAGTCATGCCCTGACAAACTGATATAGAAATGTTTTAGTTTATTTTCATGCTTTAATTTACTTTTTTGCATTTACTTTCTGTTAGTAGTTGGCATGCACTAATCAGTTTAGTCTTGAGATGGGTTGTTGCGATCCAGTTGAGAGTAATCCTTTTTAGGGTCAAACTGTTGGCGCGGTGCGACCTAATTCATTGTCAATGGATCGCCCTCATGTAATTGAAATAGAATTTGGACTATGTTATGCGATTAGTGATGGAGTGAGGAAACTCTAGTTTTCTCTTTCTCTGAATCACAACCATTATTTATTATTGTTTTCTGTTTTATTTTTATTAGTATTAGATAATTCACAAAACCAAACTCTTTTCGGAAAAATATAATTCAGTATTTTTAGACTATTGAAGTGAACAATCCTCGTCTATGTGGAATCGATATTCCCCTACTCAAGCAAAACTGTCTACAATTGATATGTGCGCTTGCAGAAGGGTAAAACCTAAAGTGTCGTTAAGGTGTCATTTTTAAGCACATTTTTTGCACACACCTGATGTCCATCAATGAACGACGTTTCGTTGATAGGTCCCTTGTTGTTGATAGGTTAAATAATGAGGGTGATGATGATTGTGATGATTTGCTTCAAGCTAAGTACAATAAATTGCATGATAAGTACACTCATCTTAGCGAAGTTTTCTCAAAATCTATTGGTAGATTTAAAAGTGTTGACAAGGAAAAAGAATCCTTAAGAGAAGAATTAACCAGCATTACTCATAATTTTAATCAACACATAACTGATAAGTCTGAATGGATTGAAAGTTTGAAAAAGTCTGAAAAAGAAAGGATGGAGGTTTTAAAGAGTGTAGAAGATCTCAATAAGGAACTAACAACTGTAAGATCTAATTTGATTTAGAAATCTGTGAAGATTGGAGATTTGGAGAAGAATTTGGAAGATGTTAACTCAACTATTCATAAATGGTCTTGTGGAACTAATAAACTTGATCATATGTTGAGTGTGGGTAAATATGTGGGAAATACTAAAGGTTTTGGGTTTGAAGGAACACCGAGAAATCATAATGTCATTTCCAAAACTATTTTTGTTAAGGTATCTCATGTAGAAATGAGTTATTCTCAAGGTAAGTCTGATAAGAATTTTAATGCTCAAATTTATGTCAAAAAACCTGTTGAAAGAAGGGTTCATTTTATCTCTAAGGGATTGTATAATGGTTTTCAAAAGTTTATTCTGATATGCCATCATTGTGGAGTGAAAGGTCACATTCGACCTTTGTGTTCAAAGTTAAAAGGAAAGACTTTGAAATCTAAGAAGAAATCGAGAACTCGGAAAATATCCAATGTTGAAGATCAAATTAGGGTTTTGTGTAAAGAGATAAAGAATTTATCTAACCATGCAAGTAAAACACCTAATATTAGACAAGCATGGGCTAGAAAAGGTGAGCTACATTATTGTGATGCTCATACATGGGTTACAAAAATTGAGCTATATTTTTGTAAGGCTCATATTGAACTTAGAGCATATGACTCTAGGCACGTGAAATGAGATAATTCAGTGGTTGATAATCTCAAGGATAGTGATGGTAAGAATGGTTTTTTTAATGAAAAGGAAAAGTCTAAAGGTTTAGGAAATGACACCATTGTTGCTTCTGGTCCACCTAAACTAGAACATGTTGATTGTGATAAGGGCCGAAGGCTAATTTGCTTAGCATTAGGCAGATATGTAATGATTATCAATATGTCAATTTCTGTCGTGATAAATGCATTATTAATGACTCTTTTGGAAATTGTCTTATGGAAGGTGTACGTACATCTAATAATCGGTATCGCATATTTCCTAAATTTTTTACTGAAAAAGGTCTTGAGGATATATCCACAGATTGTCAGTCAACTGACATCTCTATAAAACCATTAGATTTTCAAAAGCATATGCATCTTAGAAAATCTAGTGGCATATATCATTAGTATAGATGTCTTAATATGTATCATTCTAGGAATATCTTGCATTATCTTTTATCCTAGAATTGATACATTATCATGCATTTTTTTATTTTATTTGCATGTTTAATTTTTTTGTTTTGTTATTTTATTATTATGCATGTATCATGTTTTACTACTATTAGTATTATTTATGCATGCATCATACTGACAAAATTGCAAGAAAAATTATAAACAATTCTTAGCATGTTGAGCTTGTCTAAGGGTACAAATGGTTGTCATATTTTACTTTATTCTCATATTTGTTTTTCTTATTATACTTATGAGAATTGGAGTTGTTAATCTGACTTGAGGTTATGAGTTATTCCCTTGACATGTTTAAGTATTATTTTTGGAACTTATCAACTTTGGGTGCTTGTTTTACTTCGGAGATTACTGTATTACTTGTTGAAACTTTTAGTCTTTCTCATCTAATCCGAAGTGATATGTAAGTTCATAAGCTATGCTAGATTGATCTATGCTTTTAAATACCTTTTGCATGCTTATGAATGTTGTGGTGATGTTGAAAAGAAGAAAGAATGAGATATTTAAAATATAAAAATACAAAAAGTAGTTCTTCAATCTAAGTAACCGGGCCACTTGCCTCAGTAAGCATTGAGTGTTCGTGTAAAAAGGGGAGAAGACTAATGAACATAAATCCCATGGAAGAAGCTCGGGCCTAGTTAGTCGGGACTAAAAATCCTCGCTGGAAATTTCGGAGCTTAGAAAGATAAAAAAGGATATGGTGAAAAGGTTGAAAAGATTAAAGTGAGTTCCCTTAATTAGCAATAAGGTCCAAGTTAAAGATTTGACTTCTAGTTTAGGTTTTGGACTGAAGTATCATCACGGTTAGTGAGGAGATTATTATAATTAATACGTATTGTTTTCATCTTAGTTGTAAGTTTGCACCTGAATATTTTTCATATATACAAATGCTATGAAAAGCTTACCTTATGACTGCTTATGACTACAAGGTATGTGTGTTGATTTTCTTCATTATCATGTGTATAATAGCTAAGTCAAATTTGAAAATATGATGTGTTAATGATTAGCTAGTTGTCTCTAATGCCCTGCTCACATGTGTTTAAGAACAAAAATATTTTTGTTTTTGCATTTTGCATTCATGCATAGTAGAGATTTATGTTACTCGAGAATCTGGACATAATATTTTAGAATACTTTATCTTAGTATTTAGTGCTTGACTTAGATTATCTAGAGTCTCCTCTGTTATCATTTCCCTATGTGTTCATCTTGAAGTTTTCCCTTATTTATCTCATGTGCTTTGATTGTTTTTATTGTTCCTTGTCATTTCAGTAACAAAAATGGGGAGAAATATTGAGTAAGGGGGAGTAATGGTTTTACGGGTAGAAGTTTTGAGTAAGGGGGAGTAATGATTTAAGGGGAAAAAGGAGTGTGTGTTTTATGATCATTATGCTTACATGGATATTGTATTTTCCTTATTATCATTTTATATCTGTTTTTCCACACTTGCATTTAATGGTTTGTTCAGTGTTGTGGTTATAGGATTGGTAGACCGTCATGAAAGCAATGTGACAGTTTAATTTATGTTTGTCGGTGTGTGTTCATAGGTATAGATGTTATGTTGTTATTTGTGAGGCTATATTGTAAAACATGGTTTTGTCTCAAAAATGTCAAAGGGGAGATTGTAAATACACTATTGAGTATTGTTTATTTATGGCATGTTCTAGACAATAACCATGTTGAGTGTTAGATAGGTCGTGTTGGTTTCAACGACATCTAAAAGCTTCGACAAATGCGGAATCAAGCATTGAAGTAGTGAATAATACAACTGAAGTGTAAAAATGAGTGTATTGATAAAAATGTCTCCCGGAGGGCAAAAACGACATTTCCCAAAGCCGTCAATTCAAGTAAAAAGTTTCGGGGAGTCAAGAGGGTCATTTTGGCACAGTTGCGGAGAAAAGTGGTTTTTATGAAAAAACTTACACTCAAGCCTACGATTTTAGAATAAAAAAGTTGCTGGAAAGTGGAGTTTTACGATTGAAGGTACGCTGAGCGTACCTTCAAGCGTAGTTGCAGTAGGATGGTTAAGTAATTTGTTTGCAATGAAAAATTGTTATGTATTATGACCTATTATGACTTGAGTTACACTCCTATATATCCTAGAACGTGTATAAAGGATATATACACAAAAGTTGACTAGATTCATTCTCAATTATAAGATGATTAAATAAGTGAGGAATTCTAGTTCAGTAAGGAAACAGTGATTTCAGTAATATTTTTAGTCAACTTCGGGAGCTCATATCTCGGTCAAAAAAAGGTCCAAATAGGGTTATTCTTGATCCTAACATCAAGATCTTGAAGTAATATTTCCAAAAAGCTATTACACATCTCTATCCAATGTGTGTAGCCTAGATATGATCAAAAGAGTGAGAGGTGTCCTGCATGAAAAAGCTGGAAATTTCATAATCAGGTTGAAATCCTATTTTGACTTGGATTGATCCGTGTTGACCTAGATGACCTTGAGTTTGACCTAAACACCTATAAGCACGTGTATATCACATATTATACATGATATTGAATGGTTTGACTCAGTTGAGTGTGAAATTACCAAAGAGGGCGAACTTAAGGTTTCTCCTCTACATTGCCTATAAATACCAAGGTCTACAATAAAGGAGGTCACGATTTTTGAGAGATCTCTGCAGTATTCTATCATTCATATTATTCTACAAAGATATACACAGAGAGCGATAAAATTGAGTGATCATATATATTCAAGTTCTCTTTTGTTATTGAGATTTTCCAATTGTACTTCTACATCAAAGATCTTATGCACAATTGGATGATCTAGTTGCTTAAAAATCATCACACCGTCTATTGCAATGAGGTTTCTTTGATTCGTTGAAGAACAAAGTTGTCTAAGTGCGGAGATTGGAGCGAGAAGCTTCGTGGTTATTTAATCTGTTGAGAAATAGAGTCGTCAGAGTACGGAGCAGAGCGAGAGCTTCGTGGAGTGCAAGTGAATCTAGACTTTCAGACGTCGAGTGAAGAATAACAAATTACAGAGGTTGTAAGTTCTGTTTTCATAGAGTCTATACAATTTTTTTGATTCATAGTGCATCGATACCCGAGCGTATCCGTGGTTTTTACTTGGAGTCTTTCCAAGGTTTTCCACATAAAAATATCGTGTCTCTATTGCTTTATTTTCTGCACTTCGATTAATCTTTGAATGATATAGCTTGATAGAAAGTTGAATTAAAATTAACTTTTTCGCAATTAATTTTAATTTGTCAATAAATCCTCAAAAAGCCTATTCACCCCCTCCTATAGGTTTATTTCATTGATCGTCTAGGTAATTTCACATATGTTTCAACTATTCTAATAGGTGTACAACCCAAAAGAGAAACTTGAGAGTTTTTCCAGTACATGCTTCTGGCATGACATAATAGAAGTGATGCAAAGATACCCAATATTGCCCTCATTTATAATTTTGATATAATATCCATTTCGGAAAATATCTTTAAAACTCAACAGATTTCTCTTGGATCTAGAGTGTATTCACCAAAATATAATTTTATTCCATAGGACAATAAAACGCTAGCTCTTTCAGAACCTTTAATATGGTCTGCAGGACCTTTAGTAAATTTGTTCAACTTCAGGTTGACACAAAATTAATGGACTTCTGGCCAGTAAGGTCAACAAAGAAATCTGAACATCAAAGTTAGATATGTCCATATGTTAGTCATAATTTATAAAATCATCAAGAAAATTAATTTTAATTTATTTTCCTTTTTATTTCACATAATAATAAACAATAATTTAGTAAGTTTGCACAACTTCAAGTTGGCATAAAATTAATGGACCATCTAGACACTAATAATTATGAGACTTCGGGCTTGCAATAGACTACAGGCTATTGTATTGAGAAATTCCAATTTATGATAAATATCAAATCCAGCTTCTGGTTTGTAGGATTATCAAGTATATTCAAACTTCAGGTTTATAAATATAATAATATATGCGAGAGTCTTCAAGCTCAACCACATATGCTTGGTGATATAAATATAATTTGTAATTTTAACTACCAAGTGACATCAAATAATGAAATCAAGTAAAACGATAAGTTTATCCACCAATGTAACATAAAATAAATTGGTAGTTTTACCCACAAATATAAATACTATATTATAATTAGCGGTTTATAACCAACCAGTTAAATAATAAGTTATATTGTGGGAGTCTCCAGGCTCAACCAAGTAAATAATAAAATTAGGATAGGAGGCTTCTCTGGCTCAACCATATATTCGTAAGGTGAGAGTCTCCTCGTTAGACCACATAAATAATAGAATAAGATGGGAGGCTCCTAGCTCAACCACATAAATAATAAAATCAAGTTGGGAGACTTCTTGCTCAACCATCTGAAACAATTATAATAAATAAGTGGTAGAACCAACCATGTAAAATAATTACAGATTGAACAATATAATTATTACAAAGTTCAATGATCAAAATATAATTTCAGTAAAGAATAGGAGTCAAACTGAAATTCCAGTGAAGTTCTGGGGTTAAACAGTAATTCCAGAAACTTTCAGGGGTTAATCAGTAATTCTAGCAATGTTTAGGGGTCAAACTATAATTCAAGTAATGTTAAGGGGTAAACCTTCAATTCCAGTAACATTTAGGGGTAAACCTGAAATTACAGTAACCTTCAGGGGTCAAACAGTAAATACCAAAAGGTTAAGGGTTATTGCAGTATTATTTTTCATTTCTTCCTCTTGGAGATGGGAGGTTTTTGAGGTCATGAGGGAGGTGGGTTTTGTTGTAAAGATTGAATTCGAAGAATGGGATGAGATCATGAGGGCTTTGGGTGAGCAAAGGGCTGTGTTCGGAAGAGTGGAGGCTACTGTTGACGGTGCTGTATAAGTGGGTCTTGGCCCAAGTGGTACCTGATTTGGGGACACTGCAGAGTATAATGTCTGTGTCTTGTGCTTGGAAGTGTTGCTGAAAGGAGATCACAGGCTTGAGGATTGGAACTGGACACCAAAAGGATTGAAAGTCATAGAAATAAGTGCCATCCCAGTTTCTGTGTTTTTCAAGTGTCTGAACTAGCTCTTGGAATTCATCTCTGTCCTCCTCTGCGTTGGTTGGAAAAGGGATTGAGCTAGAGATTGGGTATTTTTCCATTGAAAGAGAAGATATATATGTCGATATAGATACCACCATGGAAACATGTGGTCACTGTGAGTCTCACATTGATATCTTGCATTATTGAAGATCTGTTACTATTTGCTTTCTTAAAAGCCTTCTGACGGGGTGAGAAGGACATGTCCAAGTATATAACACGCGCAATACTAATTAAGTTAGCACGTCAGCAAAAATAAGCAGAGGTCGAGAGTAGATGTGACCCCCTTCATACGTAAGATTTTAGTGGGTTATGTTATGTTGGTGTTGGGTTTAGCGAAAAATAACTAGTTAATATATATATTAAATATACTTAATTTTAATTCAATTCATATGTTATTTGTATCGATCCATGTAATTTATTTAATATATTTATTATAATATATTAAATTAAATTAGACATAATTAATGTAACACGAAACAAATTATTTAATTTATTATCAGTAAAATTAAATTGAATTTGACACGATCCAGTAATAATTTATTGATATATTTCAACACATAACCAATTAGAGAAGAAAAAAAATTAAAATTAAAAATAAATATAAATATAAATACAATTGTGTCAAACGTGTTGTGTTCAGGTTACGCGTGTCGTGTTCGAGTCGATCCTTATACAGCTTCAACCCTTTTATGGTCAACCCTAACAATTTTAATTCATACCGTGTTCGTGTCGTATTACCGTGTCGTATCTCATTTTGCCAGCTCTACTCCCAATCAAGCGAAAGTGCTCAATTTTAGAAAGTGCAATGCTTGATAGAGTTTACGTAAGTAGGAACTTCCTACTGCTTACAATGTAGTTCAGTTAAAATAAAACACGTCACATAAAAGTAAGAGTAGGAACTAACGGGTTAGAAATGGTAATGACTTTCTGTTGCACTAGAGCAAAAATCACCTACATTCAGAAGGCTTTTAAGATAACAAATAGTAACAGGTCTTCTTACTTATCGGAAAAAAAAATGGTAACTGGTCTTCAATAATGCAAGATATTGTGGCGATGGATGCTTAAGGGTGGATGGATTAAACCAAACAAGCTTAATTTTACCAAAAATTGTGGGGAGTGGCTGAGGGATGGCAATGAGGCAAGGCGGGGTGGGGATCGCATCCCCCATCCCCATCCTCGTTTAATTTTGCTACCCCCATACCCGCCCCAAAACCAATTATTAAACGGGGCGGGGTAAGGCTAGTGGGGAGAGGGGCGGGGCAATTTTTCACACTTAAAAAACAATTATACAAATGAAGGTAATGTATAATTTTTTAATTTATACTTTGGATATATTATTATTATATGAGAAATAAAGTAAACCATGTAATTTTTAATATAATTGATAAGAAATTAAGATTAAAAGAGTAAAAGAGTGAAAGTATAAGGGGACTAGTATTGAGTGAAATATAAAAAAAATGATGGAGTTATTTTATATAAAGGGTATATATTATTAATATATAATAATATTGAAGGTATATTAGTAAAAGAAGTAATATAATCGGGGCGGGGCGACCCCTCGTCATATTCACCCTAATTACCAATCGGGGATTTTCCCCCACCCCCATACCCGCCCCTATTTATTTAATTGGGTCCCCAAACCCGCTTAAATCGGGATGGGGAGGGGCGGTTCCCCACCGGGGCTGGTTTTTTTGCCATCCCTAGCTTTATTTTTTATTTTTTATTATTTTCCTAGCCGAAAGGCAAAACAAAGACTACAAAATAGGACAATCCCCCTCAATCGCTACAGATAGCCAAGAAGGCCAGATAGACTATGTAAGATCCCCAAACTTCCAGTTCGAAGCCTATTTACTGAGCAAATGAGCTACATGATTACAACTCCTAGGAGCCCAAAGTAAAAAAACATCAGAATGTTGAGCCAAAAGGAATTTGATATCCTCCAGGATGATGGCAACAGGACCGTTGTTCGACTTGAGACACATGATGCACTGCAATCCCCTTCAATAAGAGCATTTCTGTAACCCCAAGAGGACAACAAACTCAAATTTTCTCTCAAAACCAAAGCTTCTGCAACTTCAGCATTGGAAATATTTGAAAAGAATAGAGTGGCGACAGAGATAGGACGCCCCATGAAGTCTCGCAAAACAAAACCACCTCCAGCTTTCTTACTAGTCTTACAAAAAGAGACATCAAAATTAACTTTGACAAAGCCTTCTGGAGGAGGAGACCATTGAGTGGAAGGAATAGGGTCAATGCTCGAAACAGAAATACGACGATCACGAGAATTTGAGATCCAAAACTCATAAAAATTCTCCACTGCTCTATCAATGACCATCCGAGGATCCCACTTGGAAGAATTAAAGTCCCAATCATTTCTTGCTTTCCAAATATACCACATAATGAAAGAACATAAACTAATGTGTTATGTTCCAATTAGCATCCAAGAGCTCCAATTATGACAACTTAAATCAAGTCTGAGAGAACAAGTCTTCCACACAACTTGAGAAAAAGGACAATAACAAAGCAAGTGCAATAAATATTCATCATACAAACCACATACCTTACACGTAGTATCCTGCATGATTTTCAGTCTTTTCAAATTGGTGAGAACAAGGGTTCTGTCGTGGCTACATTGCCACAAAAAGAAATTAATTTTTCATTTTGAAGTCAAATTCCAAAGACTTTTCCACTTTGATTGAAATTCATTAAAGATGCTATTTTTCAGTTGATCTATACTAGTGTGAGATTTTGCATAAGAAACAAAAGCATAGGCGGATTTAACTGAAAACCTGCCATTGGGGCTAAAACCCCACACTATTTTGTCATCACCACCAAATTGACGAATTGGAACTTGGAGAATTCTTTCACTGTCACACTTATTAAACAAAGCACTTACCAAATTCACCTTCCATTTCTTCGTAGTCTGATTAATGAGATCAGCCACAAAACTAACAAGGGGGTTCTAAGGAATAATAGATGTCAAAGAACCACCACCATTACCCAACCAATTTTCCTCCCATAGTTTAACTTTTGAACCATCCCTAATAATCCAAGACTTTCCTTCTTTAATTAAAAATTTTGTATGCTTTAAACCTTTCCAAAACCATGAAGTAAGAAGAATTTAAAAAGGAACAGTGATTGAAGTATTTACCTTTCAAAGCTCGAAATAGCATAGACCCATCTTCAATCTCCATTCTCCAAGCCATTTTATAAAGGAGAGCAATATTGAAAGTTTCAAGATCTTTAAAGCCGAGACCTCCTAGCTCACAAAGCTTATCCCAACGGATCCATTTTGCACAAGACCCGGATTCCTTTATGCTCCACCAAAAATTAAGGAGTTTACTCCTCATTTGCTTGCATAAAGTAGTAGGTAATTTGAAGTAAGACGTAGCATAATTTGGAGCAACACTGAGGACCGACTTTATAATGACTTATCTCCCTACTTTTGAAAGAATATTTCCCTTATCAGCTTTCATTTTTTCAGATATTCTATCCGACAAAAATTTGAAGGATGTCACTTTTGATCTTTCCAAAATCAAGGGAATTCCTAGATAATTGTTGATCCAATATGAGTTTTTGATGCCCAACAAAGTATGCACCTTATCTTTGTCACTTTTTCTCACATTTGGGCTAAATAAAATGCTGGATTTGTCCAAATTAATAGCTTGGACCGATAGAGCTTCATATGAATTCAGGACCTTTTTCAAATTATTCACTTCAACATCATTTGTCCTGCAAAATATAAGAGCATCATCAACAAAGAGAAGATGATTTATAGACACACCACCTCTACCCATTTTAATATCGCTTATAAGGGATTGACTTTCAACTTGATTCAAGAGAAAAGGGAGACCTTTAGAGCATATTAAAAATAAATATGGGGAAAGAGGGTCTCCTTGATGTAACCCCCTTGAAGGGTTGATAAGATTGTCCGCCTCCCCATTGATTAGCACCGAGTACGAAACAGTGTTGACACAACTCATCATAATTTGCACCAATTTATCTACAAAACCAAACTTTTTCAGTATATTTTCTAAAAACCTCCATTCGACTCTATCGTAGGCTTTTGACATATCCATCTTAAGGGCTAAAAAACATTCTTGCCTTTTTTCCTAGATTTCAAAGTATGGATCATTTCATGGGCAAGAATGATGTTATCGTGGATTAATCTCCCAGGAATGAAAGCACTTTGATTTGGGTTAATCAAGGAATGCATTATAGGTCTTAATCTATTAGCAAGCACTTTGGAAAAAATTATGTAAAGGACATTGCAAAGATAAATGGGTCTGAATTGAGAAATAAATGTTGGATTTTTCACTTTAGGAATGAGAAATGGCCATCCCTAGCTTTAAGGGTATGCTTAAGGGAATATGTTTTGGTGGGTTGTGGGGTCCATTGGATAGGGTTTGGACATAGGGTTAGACTATCCTAGGATAAAATCAAGGGTCGTGAACGATTAACCCCTGTAGTATACATACAATGCATATAACCCCCTCTTGTTTGGAAGCACCCCTACACAATTATAAACGTGCGCCCGACCACTTTTTTTCAGTTTACGGTGAACGGATGTGTAAGAAGTCTAAAATATCCCTAACTATTTAACAAAAAAGAAAAAAAAAAAGAAAAAACAGTGCGAAAGGTGAAATTATTGAAGTGTCCATGCCCTACGTTATACCCATTTGCTTATGTTTTGTCGTTCATTTATTCCTTTACAACTGAGAGACCAAAAACACTAGATCTGGAGTGCCACCATTCTTCGTGTCTATAGCAGTGGAGAGGAGCCTTGCTTCAACTCTTTTTCTGGGCTCAAGGTATGTATTGCTTCCTATTTTATTTGCTTTTGGTTCATTTTCTGGGCTCATTTTGTCTTTCATCAGTTGATTTTGTTTTGGTTTTGTTTGTGTGGTCCATGTGTGGGGTTTTCTTGTCTCCCATGTTCCATTTCAAAGTTTGTTTCAATTTTAAGTCAATGAGTATTGTCGTAGTCATGTGAGGTATCTTTTTTCATGTGTAGGGTCTGTGGGTCCTTGGTTTTGTATAAAAAATTGGAGCTTTTGGTATAAATCAACTGATTTGTACCCATTTTATTTGTTTAGGTGAAAATTTGTTGATTTCTTTATTATTACCCATATTTAGGGTTTTAAAAATTGAATACTTTATTAAAGATTAGGGTTTTTCGATTTGATTATTTTATTACCCAAGTTCATATCAGTTTCAAATATTTAGTCGCTTTAGTTAACAATTCTTAAATGTCATTATATATATATATATATATATAAATTATTGTATTTTGACAATGTGTTATTGCTTGTCCATTAGATGGACAAGCTTTACAGGATAGAGCTTCATCATTCATGTTACTTTGATGATAAATGGAACTATGTGAATAGAATTGTTTAGTGTTACGATGACATTAATCCAGACTATATGTCTTATATTGAGATTAAAAAAATGTTAGGAGGTATGAAACTAGATCCTAAGTCTCTAGTTTACTATAGAAACCTCATTCTTGGAACTACCACTCTTTTGAAAGGAGATATAGGAGTGTTGAACATGTTTGAGTGCTATAAAATATATTATATATTGAAGTTGTATGTGGTAAATGTGAATCATGAATGTGGTTCAAATGTACCCAATGAAGAATCCATAGTCGAACATGTGATTGGGGAGACTGATTTGAATGGTGGTGCTGATGATAGTGGTGATGAACTGGAGGATGATGTAGGTGATGGTTACAAAGGTGGTGTTGAGGCATGGGGTGCCTTAGAATAAATATTCGGTGGGTCTGTCTATGCACGTAATGATGAATTATGGAGTGTATACAGCTTCTCTAATGAGGATGAGGATAGTGTAGAACAACCTAGGCAGAAAGAATTCATTCAAAAAAAAAATTAGGTAGAAAACCCTTGACTGTGGGAATGAAATTTACATGTGCATGTGATTTTAGAGATCCATTAAAAGATTATGCATTGAGAAATAACTATGATTTCAGGTATAAGAAAAATGAAAGCAAAATATTTGAATTCCAACAATATATGTGAGAGTTGGAATGGTCAACTAAAAAAGGCTAGAGAAAAGTCTATTATTTACATGTTTGAGATGATCGGGAGGTATTTAATGAAGAGATTCCAAGAGATGAGGGATTTCATGGAGATACATGATGGGATTTTATGTCCTAAGGTGCAAAAGGAGTTATACAAGAAGAAAGTGAAGGCAAAAAAGTGTGGTGTCCATGTAGCAGGTTTAGGAATGTTTGAAGTTGATAGCTATGGGTTAAACTCTGTAGTGGATTTGGAGAGAAGGACATGTTCATGCAATGAGTGGGAAATAAAAGGTATCCCTTGTATCCATGCAGTGGCATGTATCAAGTACAAAAAGGGAGTACTTGAACACTTTGTGGATCCTTATTACTATAAGGAAAGTTTCTTGAGAGCTTATGCTCATATCATAAAGACTTTGTCATTAAGTAAAATGGTGAAGTCAAACAGATTTAGACTTTTACCACCTGATGTGAGAAAAACCCCTGGAAGGCCATAGAAAAATAGGATTAAGGGAAAAGTAAGATGCAAAAAGTGCTTGAAAGTAGGCCACAATTCAAGAAGGTGCAAGAATGAAGAAGCCCCGCCAACAGAGAGAGTGAGCAAAGGAGGAAGACCACCATTACCAAAGAGAGGACTGATATTTGTTAGTGAAACAGGTGGTAGTTCATCTGGGCAGCAAAAGGGTGAAGTATGATTGATTTGGCATTTTATAAAGTCTTATTTAAATTTATTATTACATTTTCAGTATCTAATTAATTAATTTTTTTTGCATACAAGGGTACTAGTGCTCCTCAATCTGGAATAGAGTTGGGATGCAATATTGGAACACAACAATCAGTTAATAGGTTTGCGTTATGCAAAATATATATTTTTTGGCATTTTCTGTTATCAATTTTAACTTGTGTATTTTAAAATGATGTAGAACTGTTGGTGGAAGCTGTGAAGTTGATGTTTTATGTTGTGAAAGTGGATAACTTTGGACCTTTTGTGAATTTTTTGTGTTTTTAGATGTGTAATGTTTTAAAGCAATTTGGGTTGTAAACTGATTTAGACATGGTAGTGACTATTGCATATGCATTATGCTTTAGTTATTTTTTGGGTTGCATGGTCCAATTGCAATGGCAGTGGCAATTTTGAGCAATTGTAAATTCTGAACATAGATGGTTCATGTCAGTTCATTTTTTAACTATAATGTATGTCATTTGCAATGAAGATGGTATTTTTGTAAAATATGTGTTGATGTCTCTTATTTTTGTATTGTGGATTTGCAATGACACTTGTCCAGGTTGGGTCAGTTTCGTTTAAGGATGACTCCATAACACATATGTGTTCAATAAGATAACTTTCTAGAGAGAGAATTTATAAATGGGTGCAAACCGAATAGAAATGGGTTCAATGACATGAAATTATAGAGAGACTGATCAAAGAAGTAAAACCCAAATCAATTTTAGAGAGAAAGAGCCAAAGAGGATGAACATATTTTATGGAGAAATGGAGCACTTGTTATTGGAGCTGCTTATATATGTGTATATGTAAAGCCAAAGGGGGATAATGGCATTTTGGGTAGGGAAAATGGTAGATTAGGACTTTTATATTTAAAATTAGTCATGTGTAAGACACATGTTCCTTTGGCCTGATTTTTAAACATGAACGTTGATATTAAGGAGTTAGTTACTTAAGTTTTAAAATCGGAGGGATTTATACACTCAAATTAAATCGGCAGTGGGTTATTTGCGCAAAACTAGAAAGTGCGGGGGTCATTTCTCAGCTTTACCCTAAAATCAATTTAAGTAGTGTTTGGTTCGAGGGCAGTTTGGATACATTTCATACTAAATTTGACCACCAAAAGTTGACAGGGGTGTAAATGAAGATTCTCAAACTTGGGTGGACCTGATTGAAATAAAAACATACCTCAGGGGGTGTAAATGAAATTAACCCTAAATTTTTTTTATATGTTTTGGTCATTACCATTGGCCCGAGGTTCAGAGAAATGCAACAGTAATATGTTTGGTGGTGGCACTACAAGAAAATAAGTATTTTACAATAATGTTTTTAAAATGTTCTAAAACTTACTTTTTAAAACAAGTTTGCATGTAACATTTTAAAAAATAGGCTTTTTACAATAGGCTCAATTAGATTGTTTTAAAAAGTAAACTTTTACAACGGGTCCTATTAAAATTTTGATTTACGGTGTAACCACCCAGAGTTCCTGACCTCAATGGCCAGTGTAGGAAGGAATTCCAATGTATTGGGTGATTTAAATTATGTATTGAGTCCAAATAAATTTAATCGTGTATCTATTTGTTCAACGACTAAGGAAATGTGGGATAAGCTTGAGGTGACTTATGAAGGTACCTCTCAAGTACGTGAATTCAAAATTGATATACTCATGCATGAACATGAATTGTTTGCTATGAAAGATGATGAAAATGTAAATTCTATGATGTCTCGTTTTACAAATATTTTGAATGGACTAAAGCATCTTGGTAGAATTGTTCCTAGATCCGATGCATCACGCAAAGTGCTTAGAAGTCTTTTGGCCAAATGGGATGCAAAGGTAACGGCAATCAAAGAAACTCATGATCTCAACACCATGAGTCTTGATGAGATTTTCGGCTCTCTACTCACTTGGGAAATCACGTTGAAATCTCGTGAAGACGACATCAAGCCAAGAAAAGGTATAGCTTTGCAAGCCTCTACCAAAAATAAATCCATTGAGCCAAGTGAAGAAGAAGTGGATGAGGACATTGCTTTGTTCACTTAAAAATTCAAGAAATACCTTCAAAGAAAGAAAGTCAATGGTGGAAGATTCATGAGGAGAACCGAACCAAAAGGCAAGCCTAGCAAAAGGGAACCTTCAACGTGCTTCAATTGTGGAAAGTCGGGACACTATAAAAGTGATTGCTTCAAGATCAAGAAGGAGAACGAGAAAAGACCAAGCAAGATGGATATGAATGCCACATGGGATGACTACGACTCATGTGACTCGGATGAGGAGGAAAATGGCGAGGAAACGGCAAATATTTGTCTCATGGAAAATGAAGAAGAGGTACATTTAAATTCATATACACAAGATAAATCTAAATTATCGTATGATGAACTTCTCTTTGATTATAATGAATTGCAAGATGCGTTTGAAGAATTACATGATGAATTTGAAAATTAGCTAGAAAACAAATTCTTCTTAAGAAAGCTAAATCTTCATGTAGCTCTACTAGTTCCAACTTAGAATCTTCATGCAATGACAAAAACATTGAGCTAGAAAAGGAAAATAATCGGTTGAAAAATACTATAGATGATCAAATAAATGTTTTAGCTAAATTTACAAAAGGAAAAAATAACCTTAGTATTATGTTAGGAAGACAAAGAGGATCATTTCATAAATGTGGTCTAGGGTATGATGCTTTTGATAAAGATGCTCTTATTTTGAAAAAGAGAAAAACATTTAGTCCTACATTTACAAAACAATCTTCTCATACATCTTCAAATGATCATAAACATGTTACTTGCTACTATTGTAATTGAAAGGGACACAAAGCTAATGCATGCCTTCATAGAAAGAAGAAAATTATGACAAAAATGGTTTGGGTTCCAAAAGGAACTATTGCATGCTTACATTGAAAAGAGAATGTCGTAACGAAACTGATTTGGGTTCCAAAAGGAACCATTGCGTCTCTATCTAACCAAAATGGACCCAAAACAGTTTGGGTACCAATAAAAGTTACTTGAACTTGTTTTGTAGGTATGCTTGAAATTCGCATCAAAGGAAAAATGGTTTCTTGATAGCGGATGCTCAAGGCATATGACAGGAGACAAATCAAAGTTCATTTCTCTAAAACCCTATGAAGGAGGAAACGTAACTTTTGGAGACAACTCTAAAGGCAAAATTATAGGGATTGGCTCAATTGGTATTTCCTCTTCTCTCCCTATTGATGATATGCTATTAGTTGATGGTTTGAAGCATAATTTTTTTAGTATTAGTCAATTGTATGACAAGGGTTATGATGTTATCTTTAGGACAAATGCATGCATAATCGAGAAAGATGGGAAGCAAATGTTCAATGCCAAAATAAATGGAAATTTGTATACTTTATTGCTATGTGAATTGCATGAACAAGATGTTAAATGTTTTGTCACATCTAGCAAAAATAGTTGGTTATGGCATAGACGTCTAGGACATGCTAGCATGGACCTCATTCATCGTTAATCCAAAAATGATTTTGTCAAAGGCCTCCCAAAGACTAAATTTTTGAAAGATAAAGTATGTAGCGCATGTCAAATAGGCAAGCAAGTAAAGTCCTCTTTCAAGAGAAAGAACGACATTACCACTTCTAGACCATTAGAGCTACTTCACATGTATCTTTTTGGTCTGGAGAGAACGACTAGCTTAGCTGGGAAACTCTATGTACTTGTTATAGTCGATGACTACTCTAGATATACTTGGGGTCACTTTCTTGCTCATAAAAATGAAACTCACTCCATTCTTGATAAATTTTATAGAATCATTCAAAATGAAAAAGATTTAAAAATCAAGAAAATTAGAAGTGATAGAGGTAGGAAATTTGAAAATCAAAACTTAGAGAAATTATGTGATGACCTCGGTGTATCTCATGATCTCTCGGCCCCTAGAACCACTCAACAAAACTGTGTAGTTGAAAAAAAGAATAGATATCTACAAGAGATGGCTAGAACCATGTTAAATGAACACAACCTTCCCCGAAGCCTTTGGGCGGAAGCGGTAAACATCGCTTGCCATATAATTAATCATGTCATTATTCGGATGAAATTGGGAAAAACACCTTATAAGTTGTGGAATGGTCGAAAGCCCAATATTGGGTATTTCAAAGTTTTCGGGTGTAAATGTTTTGTGCTAAATGATAAAGATAACCTAGGAAAATTTGACTCCAAATCGGATGAAGCAATATTTCTAGGATATTCTTCAAAGAAGCCTTTTGTGTTTTTAACAAACGGACTCTAACTATGGTTGAGTCAATTCATGTTGTCTTTGATGAATCACCCTCACCACCATCACCTAGAATTGACCTAGAATAAGATGAGGTTGTTAGGATTGAGGATAATCTAAATACTCTTAATATCTCTAACTCATCAAGTAGCCAAAAGGAAAGGAGGGAAGTTGAGCATCAATCCAATGATGATTTGACCAACTCAATGCCTAAATCATGGAGGATTGTACACAATCATCCTCTTGATCAAGTCATAGGCAATCCATCAAAATGGGTTAGTACTAGATCTCAACTTAAAGATTTTTGCAACCACATGGCTTTTGTATTGCAAATCGAACCAAATAACTTCCACGAAGCTCAATGTGATGATTCTTGGATCGTAGGATTACAAGAGGAATTAAATCAATTTGAATGCAATCAAGTTTGACGTTTAGTTCCTAGACCCGAAAATCAAACTATAATTGGCACAAAATGGGTCTTTCGAAATAAAAATGATAAGAATGGAGTAATTATTCGAAATAAAGCAAGATTGGTAGCTCAAGGATATAATCAAGAGAAAGGCATCAACTACGATGAGACCTTTGCACCCATAGCTAGATTAGAAGCAATTAGAATGTTTTTTGCATTTGCATCATATAGAAACTTTACTCTTTATCAAATGGATGTTAAAAGTGCTTTCTTGAATGGTGTCATAGAAGAAGAAGTTTTTGTTAAGCAACCACCTGGTTTTGAAAATAATCTTTTTCCAAATCATGTTTTCAATTTGGCTAAAGCTCTATATGGTTTAAAGCAAGCTCCTCGAGCTTGGTATGAGAGACTTAGCGGGTTTTTGACTCAAAACGGTTTTACAAGAGGAAAAGTTGAAAACACACTTTTTACAAAAACCATTAAGAATAATTTGTTGATTGTCCAAATATATGTTGACGACATTATATTCGGCTCAACAAATGGTTCTTTATGTAAATAATTTGCTACAAGTATGCAAAATGAATTTGAAATGAGCATGATGGGTGAGTTGAATTTCTTTTTAGGGTTGCAAATCAAGCAAAGCTCGGATGGCCTATTCATTAGACAATCCAAGTACACTAAAGATTTGCTAAAGCGATTTGGTATGGAGGTTACCAAACATGTCATAACTCCTATGAGTTCCTCTATTAAACTTGATAAAGATGAAAATGGTAAATGTGTCGACATTACTAATTATAGAGGCATGATCGGTAGTTTGCTTTACTTAACCGCTAGTAGGCCGGATATAATGTTTAGTGTGTGCTTATGTGCTCGTTTTCAATCATGTCCTAAAGAATCTCATTTACTTGCCGTGAAACGTATTTTTCGCTACCTAAGTGGTACAATTAACTTAGGGCTTTGGTATCCACGTGGACCTTCATTTGATCTTATTAGCTATTCGGATGCCAATTTTGCGGGATGTAGAATTGATCGAAAAAGCACAAGCGGCACTTGTCATTTTCTAGAACACTCACTAGGGTCGAAAAGTTTAATTTGACTTGAATATGTATGTATGCTTATACTTGTATGTGAAATTGAAAAATTACTTGATGTGATTAGGAAGATAAGAATTGGAATATGATGTATGATTTTATATTATCAAAAGCATTGTTGGGGTTGTGTGAGGATATGTATACTAGTATGGATTTATGTAGATACATATATAGGAGTTGAAGTTAGAGCCTTAGATGTGCAAATAGGTTCGTTCCAAGGAAAAGGCGGATTATGAGACATTAGGGTGTCTAGGTATATATATATATATATATCTCTGTGTGTGTGTGCGTGTGTGTTATAGGTATAAATGATTATTTGTTTGTGCCTCTTGAAATATAAGAAAAGTTAATGAAACTTGAAAACTAGGGACTTTGAACTTAGACGACACTTTAGTTGCCCTTTCTGTGTGGATTTTGAAATTTTGGTATTTTAAAACTTGAATTGTTCATGAGATTGAACTTTTGAGATTTATTGTCTTAAAATGGTTAAAAGCATGGTTAATACATTGGAATCACTCTCTTGTCGATAAATTGAGATCTTTTTGCGTAAAGGCATTGAAAAACATGCTTAAGAGTTGAGAATTTATGCATTGTTGATAGTTGGTTCACTTTGAGGCTCATTTGATACATATGAACACCATGTGTATATGTATAGAATTGGTGTTGTTTTCGTGCCTCATTCATAAACCATGTGTGAATGAACCTTTCGAAACGTCGCAATAATTTGTCAGGCGGTGTCTCTCGTGACTGACAGACTAGTAATCCGTAAATCAAAGGGTGTGTGAGGATTTGGTTTGAACACTTGTTTTTCCACGACATATTCCTTGTGGTTGATATTCTTATGGTGACACTATATCCAATTAGTGGCCAGGGCTTTGCATTTTCATTGGCATTGACATTTACATTGCATATTTACATGCCATGTGATTATCATTAATATCTTTTACCATTTTGTTTTATCATTGTTGAACATGTTGGACTTGATTTGTGCTTAATGAATAATATTTTCTTGAGCGCCTCAGCGTAACCCCTTGTAAATGTGAACAAATGTATATCTATGTTGTTAATTTTGATAAAATATCATCAAAGTGTAAAGGCTTGAGAATTTCAATGAAGAAACTAAAAAGCTTGAAACTCAAGTAATGGAATCACTAGACTTGTGAATATTGAAATTTGGGATAGGGTTGTGATAGGAGCTGAATTTTAGACATTCTCGTCCCTTGACTCGATATTGTTAGATCTAATCATCACATTATTTGGTATTTTTATCCGATTTGTATGTCGAAGTGTGTTTCGGGAGTTTAACAGAGAAAACAAGCTAACTTTGGTTAATTAACCAAGGTTGTATTTGTGACCGATAGAAAAGAGAAAAAAAGAGGAATTTTCAAGCAAAAACGCATACCGGAGGGCAGAACGGACATTTTTCAATGCCAAAATTTTGGGAAACATGTTAGAGGAATGAATGGGAATCAAATGGAAGAAAAGTTGGAAATAGTGATTTTCATCATTTTCGCTATGCCCACCTACGCATATAGTAACCAAAAGATGCTTAGAAAGCCCATTTTTATGCCCACCGACACACAAGGTTATGCCTAGGCGTAGGCCTAGCTACGTATGGGCGTAGGAAACGCCTTATAAACAACAAACCAATCAAACAATTTTGAATATAATTTAATTTACTAATTTGTGATTATTTGGAATACGACTTTTATCTCTATGGTTCGATAACCCTCTCTACCCAACTATACTATATACTATTCACGTACTTGTAATTGAGAAGTAAAAACAGATCGAGCTAATTCACTATATTTAACACTTTTATTTTCACATGACCTGGACCGATCATTACAGAATCATCATATGAGTGTTCTTTAGTTTCCCCTCTTTACAATAAAAATAATTAAAGTTCTACATTACTCGGCTAGGGTTTCATTGTAAATCCTAGATACCGACTGAACTGCTCATGGAAGGAGAAGATTGCATCACTGATGTGGAACTCGTCTCCATGATTTGGTAATTTGTTCTTGGGTTCTTCAGTGGAATATTTTCTTTAGAGAAAGAATTCTATATTCTGTATTATCCAAATTCTGACTTGATATCTTTTTTTCATGAAGTCTTCACATATTTATAGACAAAAGTTGGTATGATTAGGGCATGTCTTTTATTGCACTCCAAGATGACTTGGTGTGAGGACAAGTAATAGCTTGAATTGACCAGTTTGTCTTGCAACTGTACTTGCACAAGGAGTTAAGAGAATGCAATCCGTTCGCACATTTTCCAATGCGCCGACACGGCTGATCTATCGGGCACCCCGATCATTCAGTGGCGTCTGAATTATTATTATTTTATTTTCCACGAATTTATGCATTGATGACTTGTACTTGCCATAGCTTACTTGTACCTTACTCTAAATTAAGTGCTTTTATCCTTCTAAGTGTCATTCCGGATTATGCATTTTTCTAAAACTCAGAAATTGACTCATTTTTGCATTAAAGCACTTATAACATGCTCAAACACACAACTTGGATAAAAATATCAAAATAATATAATAAAAAGACTAACAATGGGTTACTTAACACCCATAATACACAATATTTTGGGCTCATCAAGGTCTATATTAATGTCTTTGTCAAGACTATTCTTGTTATCATTCATCCATAATATACATGTATACAACATAAATAGGAAATGGCAAAAACACACTTATTGATATCAAGGTGTCAAAACACATAAGCGACCACAAATTGACATTTTAATCAATGGCTGCATTCTAGACCCATTATTTCGACATGTCCTTTAAATGTCTTGGGTGGTAATCCTTTCATTAACGGGTCCACTATCATTAGCTATGTGTTTCTGTATTCAATCGACACTCTTTGTTTCTGAACTTCTTCTTTAACAGTAAGGTATTTAAACTCCATGTGCTTAACACCTTTAGAATACCTATCGTTTTTAGAAAAGAAGATAGCAGACACATTATCACTGTAAATTTTCAGCGGCTTGGAAATAGACGTCATAACTCTAAGTCCTAAAATAAAGTTCCGCAACTACAACATGAATAGTAGCCTCAAAGCATGCTATAAACTCAGCCTCCATAGTCAATGAAGCAATGATAGATTGCTTCTCACTTTTCCATGATATTGCTCCTCCACCCAAAAGGAACAAATAACCAAAAGTGAATTTTTTACTATCCACACATCCTGCAAAATCCGAGTCAGAGTAACCAATAACCTCTAAGTGACCAGTTCTCCTAAATGTGAACATATGATCCTTCGTACCTTGTAAGTATTTTAGAACCTTCTTTGCAGCCTTCTAGTGATCTAACCATGGATTGCTTTGGTATCTTCCCAACATTCCCACTGCAAAACTTATATATGGTATAGTGCAAACTTGTGCATACATCAAACTTCCCACAATAGATGCATAAAGAATATTCTTCATTTCATTATATTCCAAATCATTCTTAGTGAATTGCATTAAGCTAAACTTATCCCCTTTCTGTATTGGAACAACATTAGCTGAACAATTCTTCATACCAAATCTTTATTGAACTCTTTCTATATATGCTTTCTGGGATAACCCTAACAATTCACATGATCTGTCCTGGAATATTTCTAGTCCTATCACGTAGGATGCCTCTCCCATATCTTTCATTTCAAAGTTTCTCGAAAGGTAATCATTGGTTTCAGATAAAAAACCAAGATCACTACTAGCTAGCAAAATATCATCAACATACTGAATCAGAAATATAAACTTGCTCCCACTGACCTTCAGGTATATACACCGATCAATGGTATTTTTCTTGAACCCGAAAGAAGTAATGGTATCATTAAACTTAAGATACCACTTTTAAGAAGCTTGTTTAAGTCCATATATTGATTTCTTAAGTTTACAGACCATGTTTTACTTACCCTTAAGTATGAAGCCTTCAGGTTGATCCACATAGACTTCCTCTTCTAAACTCTCATTTAGAAATGTTATTTTCACATCCATTTGATGCAACTCTAAATCATAATGAGCTACTAACGCCATAATGATTATTAAAGAATCCTTTTTAGATACCGGGGAGAAGATTTCTTTATAATTAATGTCTTCTTTCTGAGTAAAACCTTTGGTCACTAGTCTAGCTTTATATCATTCGATATTGCCATTAAAGTTGTACTTGGTCTTGAAGACCCATTTACACCCGACTTGTTTGTAACCTTCTAGCAAATTCAACAATTTCCCAGACTTCATTATGTTCAATTGATTTAGCTCTTCGTTCATAGCATTGATCCATTTAGTAGAATCATTATTACTAACAGCTTGTGAATAAGTAACTAGATTCTTACATATCCCTATATCATAATTAGATTCTTGTAAATATACCACATAGTCATTCGGAATAACATATCTCTTTTCTCTTTGAGATCGTTGTAATATTATTCCTTATGGTTCTTCTACAACTTGTTCGGCAACTTCCTTTTGGAGTTCCTCACAGAGTTGTTGATCATTCAATTGTTCTTTATTGTTATGCGAAATAACAATTTGAGGAACAATTATCTTTTCAAAAGTTTTGGGTAAAATGATTTGTACCTTAACTTCTTGAACGATCACATTTCCATTATCATCACTCCCACTAATGTCGCCATCCTCAATAAATTTGGCATTACCACTTTCAACAATTCTCATACTATGATTAAGATAATAAAATCTATACCCTTTGGATTTTTTTATGTGAATTATAAAGTCTAACTTTCGATGAGCAACCCCAAACATGTAGGTGCCTTAAACTAGGTTTCCTCCCTATCCATAGTTCAAAAGGATTTTTTGGAACTGCCTTACTAGGAACCTTGCTTAAAATGTATATCGCGGTTCTTAAAGTATACATCCACAACAATACGGGTAATAAGGAATTACTTAACATACACCTAACCATTTCCATAAGTGTACGATTACGTCTTTCAGCTACACCATTCTGTTGCGGCGTACCTGACATAGTGTATTGAGCACAACTGCCATACTTTTCTAGGAGTTTTGCAAATGAACCAGGATGTTGTACCTTTTCATCATACTTTCCAAAATAATCACCACCTCCATCAGACCTTACTATTTTCACTTTTCTATCTAGTTGCCTTTCAATTTTAGTTTTGTAAATCTCAAACATATCAACAGTTTGAGAAATTTTATGCAATAGATAGATAAAATCGTCTTTAAAGGTAATAAAATATTTTTCTCCACTAAAGGATGGAATTTCAAAAGGTCCACAAATGTCTGTATGAATAATTTCAAGAAGCTTTGTACTTCTTGTGGCACCTTTCTTTGTGTGTTTAGTTTGCTTACCCTTAATGCAATCAAACCACACACATTAAAATTAGTAAAGTCAAGATTTGGAAGAATCCCATCTTTTACTTATCCATTTAACCTTTCATTAGATATATGACCTAATCTTTTATGCCACAAGAAAGAAAAACATTATGATGCAAGGTTAATAGGGTTTTAGCAAAAGAATTATCAAGTTTTAATTTATACAAATCATCAACTAGAGTACCAAAACCAATAAAATGGAAATTTTTAAATAAGCTAAAATATTTATTTCCAAATGTAAAAGAATAGCCATCGTTATCAAGTTTGGACATAGAAATCAGATTTCGAGAAATCAAAGGAACGTAAGTTGTCTAAAATAAATCCAAATGGAAACCACAATCTAATATTGAATAAAATTTCCTGATGGCCTCAACTGGTACTCTTACCCTATTCCCCGTGAAAATAAAATCATTTCTTGGATTTGTAATTTGGGTTGTAAGAAATCCTTACATCGTATTAGTAATATGAACAATAGATCCAGAATCAATCCACCAAATATTAGAAGAAACTTCAACTATATTTGATTCGAAACATACTAAAGGCAAAGGCTTACCTTTCTTTTATAACCATTCTATACGCTTTATGCAATCTTTTGGAAAGTGTCTTGGTTTCTTATAGAAATGGCACTTCTGATAGGTGTCAAATATTAGATATTTTGACCCATTAACTCGATATTGTTACGTCATTTCATTCCATTACTTGGTTATTTTATGTTGTTTGTGTGTTAAAGCATGTTTCAGGAGCTTAACGAAGAAATGGAGCTAACTTCGGTGAATTAACTGAAGTGTATGTTCTTTCTATTCAAAGAAGAGAGTCAAACAGGTAGTTCGAGACAAAAATAGCTCCCGAAGGGCAAAAACGACATTTTCAGAAGCCGCCATCTTCAGCAAAAAGTATCATGGGTTCTAGGCGGTCGTTTCGGTGCATTTATGAAGAAAGATGGTTTTGAATAAAACACCTACACTTGTGCCTACGCTTTCAGTTTCAAAAAGTGGTTGGAAATCACATTTTTACACTTGGACCTACGCTTGGGATGTACGTTTGGACCTACGCTTGAAGCGTAGGCCAGTTACGCTTCAAGCGTAGAACAGGTACGCTTGAAGCGTATCTACGACAAGTTTTTGTGAAGTTTTGATGGTTTTTGCATGTTCTACCCCCGTTCGATTCGAAGACGTGCCTGTGACTCCAGACTTCTGTATACATATATATACATATATATATATATATCAAATTTTAGGGTTTACATGAGGATGAGAGTGAAAAGACTATAAAGGACCTCTCTATACCATTGTCTATATATACACGATCATATATCAGTGTAAGGGTGGTTGGTTTGTTCCTTCGTTCATTCATAAGGTTGGCTGGTTCATACATTGAGTTTTCTCACGTTCATATTCAAACTTCTAGTTGTTGAAAGCCATATTCCGACCTAGAGATCCGGAGAAGAAGACCACGGAGATCATTTCTACATCACTGATGCAGTCACCTTTCACCATGGCCAACTAACTTGGTATCTAGGGTTTTCTAGCAAAACCCTAGCCAAGTAATGTAGTTTTTTCATTGTTTTCAATTGTAACGAGGGGAAACTGTTGACCATACTTTGATAATTATAGTAGTTAAGAGACTATACTGATTTGTAATATAAAATTATATATTTGTTCTAAATTCTTGTCTTAAATAGATTGAATGTATTATTTTTCACAACTCTGATTATTCACTATGGGCTGGAACTCGGATACTTAATTATGATTTTCTACACAATGGTGGTAATGAAACATGAAACCCTAGGTTGACACAGGCCATGCCTTGACGATTTAATATAGACATGTTTTAGTTTATTTTCATGCATTAGAAGTATATTAGAGTAATATAATTGGCATGCACTAGTTAGGTCAGTCATGAGATGGGTTGTCGCAATCTGGTTGATGGTACTCCTTTTTGAGGTCGTATTTAACTATTTGCGATATGACCTGATTCATAGTTATGGATCGCCCTCTTACAGTTGATACAGTGAAAAACTATATTATGCGGTTAGTGGTGGAACGATGAAAACCCTAGTTTTCTCTCTCATCTGAATCACAACCAATTTACTTTGCTTTCTAGATAATTTTAGTTAAAATAGATCATTTGGTCTTCGACCACCCAAACAAACCATTTTCAGAATATATAATTCAGTGTTTTTGAATTGCTAAAGTGAACAATCTCAGTCTCTGTGGGATCGATATCCCTTACTCAAGCCATTTCTATTTTACAATTGATATGTTCGCTTGCGTAGGGTAAAACCTAGCGCTATCATAAGAGGCTATTTTTAACAACTATTTTTAGCACCCCTAACAGTACATCAAGTTTTTGGCGTTGTTGCCAAGGACTAAGCATTGTTCAAATAGCTTTAGTGAATTTGAACATTATCTTCCATACCCGTTTCTATTATCAAAGATCATTGCATAGAAATTGGGTGATAGGATAGAAGAGCTCGATGAAAGGTGATGGACAATTATGAAGATATATCGAGAGGAGGACCTTGCTAAATTGAAAGAGATAGCGGACGTCCGAATATGGTTAAAGAGTGCCATGGCTAGTGATGAAAAAAATGAGGAGGATTGGTACTAAGTAGGTGTGATGTCCCACATTGCCCGGGTAAAGGTCTGGGGATGTACTTATATGTGCAGTGTTGTCTCCAATTGGTATGAGGCCTTTTGGGAGGAGCCCAAGAGCAAAACCGTGCGGGCTGGGCCCAAAGCGGACAATATTATACCAAGTGTTGGAGCGGGTTGTTACAATTGGTATCAGAGCCAGAGCCCGGCCGGAATTAAGTGTGGGTGCATGCACAAGCCCGTGGGTAACACCAGCGAGGACGCTGGGTCCCAAGAGGGGGTGATTGTGATGTCCCACATCGCCCGGGTAGAGGTCTGGGGATGTACTTATATGTGCAGTGTTGTCTCCAATTGGTATGAGGCCTTTTGGGAGGAGCCCAAGAGCAAAACCGTGCGGGCTGGGCCCAAAGCGGACAATATTATACCAAGTGTTGGAGCGAGGTGTTACAGTAGGGCTAGGTTTAGAATTAGATTTTGATTTTTTTTATTGTGTCTTGTTTTGTTTTAATTATTTTTAGTGACGGTAGACCCTTAGGGCCACATCTTTATCTTTATATTTTATTTTTATTTTTATTTTTATAGGATTGTAGGCCCTTAAGGCCAAATCATTTAAAAATAAAAAATAAATAAAAAGAGAATTTTTAATTCCTTGAAAATTTTGTGTGAAATTCTGGATATTTTTTAAATTTATGTTTCCCTTGCTATGATTGTGGGTATTTGTGCTTTATTGCATATATTTTCTGGTGATCCAAATCAAGTTTGGGGGAGGGGATTCATGCTTCGCTTTGAAATCCATAAGTGAACTTTAAGGGTAACTATATCCATTCCCATGTATTATTTTTTACCATGAGGACATGGTCTCATTTAAGTTTGGGAGTGAGGGTATAGGATTACGAGGAAGGAAATTTTCAAAGAAAATTGAAATTTAAAATTTGTTTGGAGCAGTTATTTGTTTTCACGCATGATTGATTTACATTACAATTTGATTATGTTCATGTTTATGATGTATGAGTAGTATGTGATATGATATTCCCATTCATGAGAGTAATGATTATATCGAGTTAGTGGAGTGATGTGGTTTTACATTGGTGAGTGAATGAGTGAAATTGAAATCAAGAAGGACGACTTTGACCTATAAGCACAAGCACACATTTACTATGGGAAATAGGTTGATCTTTGACTATGTAGTTGAAAAAAATAATTTTGACACAATAAAAGGGGAGATGGGGAGATGTTATGGTTGAAATGGAGGAAAAGTTGAAATTTTATTTTAAAAAATAAAATGCAAAATGTAGTTCTTTGATCTGAGTAACCAGGCTTTGGTATCATCAATATCATTGTTCGCGTTTAAAGGGGAGAAAACTAATGAGCATAAATCTCACTGAAGAAGATTGGGCCCAGTTGGTCGGGATTAAAAATCCTCGCTGGAAAGTCCGGAGCTTAGAAAGACAAAAAGGGATGAAAAGTGGAATGATGGAAAGATTGATTTTTATGAAAAATGGCAAAATTTGATCAACGAAGTAGGAAGAAGAGAGATTGAAATACCATAGTAGAATGTGCACCACAACACGGAAAGCTTTCTGAATTGGGAGTAGAAAGTAGCAAAATCATTCACTCTAGTGGGAACCATTCATGATACGAAGCTTGATATAATTATTGTTCAGTAGTGAGTGGAAGTATTTGCATCCATGTTGTCTTTTGCATTATATCATGACTTAATTGAACTTGTGTGTGGACTCATGACTGCGTGATTATAGAGAACTAAGATGTTCGTAGGTATCATCACTGGAAACCTTCACGAGACTTCATTCGTCCATTAGGGGTAACCTAGGGGTTTAAAAGGCTTGTTACACGTGTTAAGTGTAATCGTCGACCCTCACGAAAGCAAGGGAGTAGGTTAGATTAGTTAAAGTAGATAGATTAGAAATCATCATAAGAAAGTTCCCTCAGTTTATTGCTAAGAGACTAGCAATGTGTAAGTTTGGGAGTGTGATAGGTGTCAAATATTAGACATTTTGACCCCTTAACTCAATATTGTTACGTCATTTCATTCCATTATTTGATATTTTTATGCTTTTTGTGTGTTAAAGCATGTTTCAGGAGCTTAACGAAGAATTGGAGCTAACTTCGGTGAATTAAGTGAAGTGCATGTTCTTTCTATTAAAAAATGAGAGTCAAAGAGGCAGTTTGAGACAAAATGGCTTTCAG